>OZ007518.1:750556-951016 GCA_963931865.1 Axinella damicornis
TACGACACCATCACCAGGCTATGGTCGGTACAAGGTACATCACACAGACCTGCAACAGGGTCAGCGTTGCCGTGGCCTGGGAATTGCTATACAGTACTGCACCTTGTTGGGCAGCTTCCTCCACATGTGAGTGTCCATGTTGAAGGCGTACAGGTCTCTGCTGAACCTCACCTCCTGCAGAGGCACAGAATACACGCACCAACACGCACCAACACTCACAACACGCACCAAAATGCACCAACACGCACCAACACTCACCAACACTCACGTACATTAAAACAGCAGCCACACTAATCTCTTGGCTCAATCACTACTGCAAATCCCACATCAAGAAATATATTTCTCTGAGGTGGATTACGCTCAACTTTTGTCCTATTACACTATACCAGGAAACATGGTTAAATTTCTCACCAGAAATGTGATGTGGTACAGTGGTTACATGTACCTCATTGAACTTACACTGGCTGAGAATCCTCCATGAATGAACATCTCTGTTCCGATGGACGTGCAGGCATGGCCGTCACGAGAGGAAGGACACTCACCGCTGGAGTACAGCTTCAACCAGATGTTGTGGGCTGTGGGAAGGGAGAGAGAGGGAGGAGAGAGGGAGGGAGGGAGGGAGGGAGGGATGGAGAGAGGGAGGGAAGGTGGGGGGAGAGAGGAAGGGATAGAGAGAGGGAGGGAAGGTGGGGGGAGAGAGGAAGGGATAGCGAGAGAGAGGGGAGGGAGGGGGGAGAGAGGAAGGGACAGAGAGTGGAAGGGATAGAGAGAGGGAGGGAAGATGAAAGGAAGGTGGGGGAGAGGGAGGGAGGGGGGTGGGACACAGGGGGAAGGAGAGAGGAGAGCTAGGGAGTGAGACAGCTTTGTTCCAAGGCCTTCTACCCCTCCAGATTTTGATCACTTACAGTATGCAAAACTGATGGAGAAGGTCTGGCCCTGGGGATGAGGCTGGGGGGAATGAGGCTAGGGGAATATGCTAGTGGGAGCCTGGGTACCAGGTGGGTAGTGGCCTGGGAATGAGGCTGAGTAGTTCTGACTGCATTAAGTATCCACTTACCGACATCGTAGCAATCCACAGCAGAGAAGGATCCATCCTCGTCATTTCTCCCACCGTACATGTACACTCTGCCCCGATGGTGGCACACTGTGTGGCCATAGCGACAGCCGGGAATGCGGGTTCGTGCATAGGGCTCAACATTGAAGAACTTCTTGGGGTGAGGGGGAGCCACCTCTGTCCACGTTCTGCTATCTGTGGTGTGTGTGTGTGTGTGTGTGTGTGTGTGTGTGTGGGGGGGGGGGGGGGGGGGGGGGGGGGGGGGGGGGTTACCACTCTATTCTTTCTCCTCCAGTTACACTATGTAAATTCAACCTACTCTCAAGGGGTACTCACTCCGTGAATTTCATCCTTGACCGAGGCTCTTGATTGCTTGATTTACGGGGGTCAAAAGGATAAAGCATTGCCACGCCTCCTTTATCTAGTTGATCCATTGTTCTTAGTGTAGAGTAAGTGGGGGGGGGGGGTCCAGATGGTGGGAGTTTTCCGGACACCCCACTAACCCAGAAGTTTGCAGAGCATCCGGAGACCCCTGCCCTTACTCTACGCAGGTATACAATAGTGAGCTTCCCAGCAGGTGTGCCAAGGAGTTAGCGGGGTGTCTCAGACACCCCCTCACCATCCGGACACCTCCTCACCGCCCGGACACCTCCTCACCGTCCGGACACCCCCTCACCGTCCAGACACCCCCTCACCGTCCGGACACCCCTTCACCGTCCGGACACTCCCTCACCGTCCGGACACCTTCGCACTTACTCTAGCTTGATCCTTTGATCAACTCTCAAAAGAGCGTTGATTGCTTGATTCCGCTTTGATCCTCGGTACAAACGCTTCTACAGGCGACATGTAGGTGAATGCCCCCTATCTGGAACGAGATTACACTCACATAACATATAAAATCAACATACCAACGTCGAGGCAATGCACATCAATCGGAGAGCTCCTGAAAAAAGGTCCGCCGGCCATGTCCGCCTGTACCACGGTCCTCTCGTCGTCGTCAGCGTGGTAGCCACCGATGGAATAGAGATAGTAGTCGCCATTATCATCAGTGTGAGCGGCAACCGCATGATTGACACGATTGGGAAAACCGCTATCTCTACAGCAGGTCCAGAAAAACCGCCTCTCGTACTGCGAATCTGTGTCGGTCTCTCCTTCCTCTTCACTGCTGCTGGAGGACTGATGTCGTCTCCTCCGTCGAGTCCGGGCCCTCGAGCGAGAGCTACCTTGCTTGTTGGCTGCCATATAAATTTTGATAGTAATCAACGACCAAAGTACTTATGACGTCATAACTTACGTGATCATACATGTCATACGATCCCCGATCGATTATTAGTCGCATCATGGATAATCCATGGTCGCATCGAGTGCGGATGCATCGACGTCTGGCTTGCGAGACCTTTGTAACATTGGTAACTTGGAGAAAAACGTTTCTAGCACTGAGGAGAAGATGAGGAGATGAAGCTCAGACTTGGTACACCGGGGGGATTGAGCCCCCCACTTTCAAAAGCAGGGGGGCTGAGCCCCCCCCCCCCAAAACAACAGGCTGGATAGTTATACTTGATACTATCCACTGCTATAATTATGTCACCTCGTTTTGGGGGGGCTGGCGTCTCTTAAACTTGCTGTGCAAAGCACGAAGGTGCCACGAGAGCCCATCCTGATATTATAACCGTGAAAAATGAAGGCGAAAAACAATTTCCGCGGTTCGCGCGGATTGATCGGCGCTATACGCGCCTCTATTCGCTGCCTTTGGCAGCGTGCAACTGTCTCAGCTCCTGGTACATGTAAACTATCCGGCAGTAGCCTCGTTCCCAGGCCGTTAGTTTCTCCTACACGGCCTGGGAACCGTGGGGGGCTATACGCCCAGGGGTAACTCCCACTGCCTCCGCTGCACTGCACTATACACTTTGCGGAAACAGGAAATCACAGTCATGGTGATTAGAATACCTCTCTCCAACTAAGCACCACGTTATATATAGAGGCACAAGTTGCAACAAATGCACAAGGGGGTGACACTCCCATATAGTAGCTATAGACACCATCAGCAGAGCTGCGACCGGGCTTATCTGCAAATCTTGACCACATAATTATACTAAGGAAGGGGTGGAGTCGCTATGCATTCTTCCGTATACTATCGGCGGTCAAGCGGTCAACGGCTGATTTGAAATACAGCACAGTCACAAACGGTCAAGAGCTTTTTGCAATGCGGTCAAGTGGTCAAGCAGCAAAAATGATGGTCAAGATTTCTTGACCCCGGTCGCAGCTGTGACCGTACAATGTCTATGGGAGTGTCAACCCTATGGTGGCCGAGAAGGTCACTTTCTGATTCGCGTTTTCCCATAGCGTATTCGCATTCGGCATTGCGTATTCCCATTTACCATAGCGGATTCGGTGGTCGAGAAGGTCACTTTCTGATTCGCGTTTTCCCATAGCGGATTCGCGTTTTCCCATAGCGGATTCGCACGGCATTGCGTATCGTTGCGTATTCTTGTTGATCGACCACAAAATGAAAAAATGAAAAGTGGTGATATAAAGCAAAGGTGTAAATGGGAAGTCACAAAATACATCAGTTAGTTCTGCTGTAGGCTGGCCTCGGCAGTCACCAGGTCGACTGGTGAAAGTTTCACAGCATGGCCCCTTGAAGATCGTGCACCACGACCACAAAATGCTTGGGAGCCACGCCCACTGCGTACCTCGAACCCAAACCGAGAGCATGGTAATCTTGATGGACCACCAACTGTCTTCTTCTGAACTGGATGGTTAGTTCACATATGACATAGGCCTATAGGCGGGGCAAGGGAATATCATGTAGTGAGACTGCCTCAGCATGAGAAAGTAGCTTGCTGCTAGCTAATTAGTTACTAGGTTGTGTGACTATACAATTTTTGAAACTGTTACAGAACTTCTTTTGAAGTATTTCTACTCGTGGCACCCGTATAGGCTAATACTTACTCGACTGGAGGCAGTACACAACCTAAAATGGAGGTGATCAGATGAAACAACGAAAGTGGTTTACACATAGCTGTTCAAAATACACTCATGCCCTGGTACACAAGTTAAAACTCGTGTGAGTGTATTTTGAACAGCTATGTGTAAACCACTTTCGTTGTTTCATCTCACCTCCATTTTAGGTTGTGTACTGCCTCCAGTCGAGTAAGTATTAGCCTATACGGGTGCCACGAGTAGAAATACTTCAAAAGAAGTTCTGTAACAGTTTCAAAAATTGTATAGTCACACAACCTAGTAACTAATTAGCTAGCAGCAAGCTACTTTCTCATGCTGAGGCAGTCTCACTACATGATATTCCCTTGCCCCGCCTATAGGCCTATGTCATATGTAAACTAACCATCCAGTTCAGAAGAAGACATGCAGTTGGTGGTCCATCAAGATTACCATGCTCTCGGTTTGGGTTCGAGGTACGCAGTGGGCGTGGCTCCCAAGCATTTTGTGGTCGATCAACAAGAATACGCAACGATACGCAATGCCGTGCGAATCCGCTATGGGAAAACGCGAATCCGCTATGGGAAAACGCGAATCAGAAAGTGACCTTCTCGACCACCGAATCCGCTATGGTAAATGGGAATACGCAATGCCGAACGCGAATACGCTATGGTCACAGAAATGGGAATACGCAATGCCGAACGCGAATCCGCTATGGGAAAACGCGAATCCGCTATGGTAAATGGGAATACGCAATGCCGAATGCGAATACGCTATGGGAAAACGCGAATCAGAAAGTGACCTTCTCGGCCACCATACAACCCCTTGCTGCATGTATGGACTCCCATTTAATGGTAGTGGTATTTGCGTGAAAATGGGCATCTGGATGAGCAAATATTCACAGTAAAATATGGGTACCGGTATCGGGATGCCTGTATTTATGTGACTCTGAGATGCCCATTTTCAGGGGTGCCTAGATTCACTTGATGGACGGGACACAAACCGATCACTTAACCCTCAAATTGCTGTGTGCTAATGAGAGGCTCATTCCAGACCCCAAAACCCCAGCGCAGATCACTTGAGTGGATATCGCTGGTGGGGTTAAGGACAGCTGCGTATAGCTAGCTAGCTATGCTGTCAAAGCGGTAGAGGAATGGTTGAGGAAATGTGGAGCAAATGTGGCAGATGCAATCTGTGAACTCAAGTACAGTATATCTGCTGTTCCACAGTCACACACCTGTTACCGTCCATTCCTTATCACGTAGCTAAGACTACTCCGTTTGAAAATATTTAGAATAGCAACTAAATTGGCAAGTGCCCATGAATACAACTCTAGCAATGTAGCTATGAGTACCTGACCAGTGACGTTTCAGGTCATGACACGTCATACAACGTATCTGGTCGGGCGTTGTATGTGACAGGGAACACAGGCACCTGCTGCACTCTAACTAGATAATCCAATTTGGGTAGAATGTAGAGTAGGAAGAGTGGCTACCAGCAATAACCCTTGGAATACCTGAAGTGTAAGTGGTCAGGTGTTCGCTTGTGGGAGAGTGACATATAGCAAATAAATTGAATGACAAAGAAGCAATTGAAGTCCAAGATGATCTTCACTAGTGCTGCTCTCTCTGGGTGCTCTTCTCCCTGCTCCCACGGCCAGCCAGGCAGACGACACTGCCCTCCTTCTCTCCCTCCCTCCAAGAATGCTGACTGCAAACCCAGCTGTCAACCTGATGCACTGCGACAAACCATGATCACTAATTGAGATGGCCCACAACCTTGGTACGCTGCTACAAAGCAATGCCATTTGTGCTCTGCTACCTAAATGCCGGCCAGTCCTGCAGACTCCCGCGATGAAATCTCCACCCTCTGGAAACTATTGGCTCCAATGGGAGTGCAGTACAGGTCAATTGCATGTGACAAACCAGTGTGTGGCTGCAACAGCACAACCGACACTTCCCAACAGTGCAAGTGCATGGACACTCATCTCAACACCAAGGAGGACGTGTGGACGATCCATGAATGGTGGTGGTTGTGTCTCTGCAATATTCCCATCACATGGAGTACAACAGCCATATTTGTGGTCAAGTGATTGGGTATGATACTATGAGTTCGGACCTCCTGATGAAGGTTTGAAAAATACTTAGAATAGAATAGATCGTTAGTTTGTAAAATACGTGAGTACAACTCCAGTCATGAAATACTATGTGAGTGCCTGCAGTGCAAAAACAGTGTAGTTGTTTTGATTGCTTGGTGTTTACTACGGTTGCACCATGTTTGAACATGCAGGAACCAAGTTGTCTGCATTTCGGTAGCATCCTACATTAACTGAGCATTACCCTAGTTTATGGTTTATGTAGGGTACTACTGGAATGCTCAGTTTATGCAGGATGCTATCGTCCTCAACATTCTAATAGTATTGCCTCGATCCTGCATGTCCAAACATGGTGCAGCTATGGTAACCACCAAGCAGTCAAAGTAACTACTTCATTTTTGCAGTGTGAACAGTGACGTTTCAGGTCATATTCACGTCATACAACGTATCTGGTCAGGCGTTGTACGTGACAGGGGGCACACCTGCTGCACTCTAACTAATTTGGGTGGAATGTAGAGTAGGAAGAGTGGCTACCAGCAATAACCCTTGGAATACCTGAAGTGTAACTGGTCAGGTGTTCGCTTGTGGGAGAGTGACATATAGCACTAAATCGAACCACAAAGAACCAATTGAAGTCCAAGATGATCTTCACAGCCATCCTAGTGCTGCTCTCTCTGGGTGCTCTTCTCCCTGCTCCCACGGCCAGCTGCCACCAGTGAGGTAGACAACACTGCCCTCCCTCTTTCCCTCCCTCCAAGAATGCTGACTGCAAACCTAGCTGTCCACCTGATGCACTGCGACAAACATCACTAGCTAATTGAGATGGCCCAAAACCTTGGTAAGCTGCTACAAAGCATGTGCTCTGCTACCCGAATGCAGGCCAGCCCTGCAGACTCCCGCGATGAAATCTCCACCCTCTGGAAACTATTGGCTCCAATGGGAGTGCAGTGCAGGTCAATTGCATGTGACAAACCGGTGTGTGGCTGCAACAGCAAAACCGACACTTCCCAACAGTGCCCAAGTGCATGGACACTCACCAAGGAGGACGTGTGGACTGACCATGCAATATTCCCATCACATGGAGTACAACAGCCATATTTGTGGTCAAGTGATTGGGTATGATACTATGAGTTCGGACCTCCTGATGAATGTTTGAAAAATACTTAGAATAGAAATAGATCGTTAGTTTGTAAAGTACGTGAGTAGCTACAACTCCAGTCATGAAATACTATGTGAGTGCCTGAACTGCAAAAACGGTGTAGTTGTTTTGATTGCTTGGTGTTTACTACGGTTGCACCATGTTTGAACATGCAGGAACCAAGTTGTCTGCATTTTGGTAGCATCCTACATTAACTGAGCATTACCCTAGTTTATGGTTTATGTAGGGTACTACTGGAATGCTCAGTTTATGCAGGATGCTATCGTCCTCCACATTCTAATAGTATTGCCTCGATCCTGCATGTCCAAACATGGTGCAGCTATGGTAACCACCAAGCAGTCAAAGTAACTACTTCATTTTTGCAGTGTGAACAGTGACGTTTCAGGTCATATTCACGTCATACAACGTATCTGGTCAGGCGTTGTACGTGACAGGGGGCACACCTGCTGCACTCTAACTAATTTGGGTTAGAATGTAGAGTATATGCAAGAGAATTAGAAAGAGTACCAGCAATAACTTTGGAGCGTAACTTGTCAGGTGTTCATACGTGGGAGAGAAGCGAGGGAATAGCTATATAAAGGAACATCCGATCCGTACCTCCAGCATCAACAGTCTTGAGTGACAAACTGAACAGAAATCGAACCACTGAGAAGCAATTGAAGTCCAAGATGATCTTCACAGCCATCCTAGTGCTGCTCTCCCTGGGTGCTCTTCTCCCTGCTCCCACGGCCAGCCAGGCAGATGACACTGCTTTCCCTCGTTCCCTCCCTCCCAGAGTGCTGACTGGGACCGAACAAACCTGCCCACCTGACGCACTGCGACAAACATCACAAACTGAGATGGCCCAAGACATTGGAACACTGTTACGAAGCAATATCATCTGCCAGCTTGCTCGAACACAGACGACTCCCACAGCCTCCTGCAGTGCAATCTCCACAAGTTGCACCTCAGGAAACTATTGGGTCAGGAGCTCCAATGGGAGTGCTGTGCAGGTGTATTGCGACATGCAAAGGGTGTGTGGCTGCAACAGCACTGGAGGATGGGCACGTATTGCATACCTCAACACAACCGACACTTCCCAACAGTGCCCAAGTGCATGGAGGCTCATCACAACACCAAGGAGGACGTGTGGACGATCGACTGATGCTGCTAGCTGTGACTCTGCAATATTTCCATCTAATGGAATCCAGTACAGCCACATCTGCGGTCGAGTCATTGGGTATCAGGACCAATCACCTGATGGGATCCATATCTCAGACATAGACAGCTCCTACCTCGATGGTGTCAGCATCACACATGGAGTTCCTGGGTCCAGGCAGCACATCTGGTCTTTCGTTGGTGCATGGAATAGTGGCACTTGTCCCTGTCACAGCAGCAATGGAATCCCATCTTTCGTAGGGCAAGACTACTTCTGTGAGACCGGCAACGACAACGATACAGATTGGGTTGGAATGTTCTTCGCTGATGACCCTCTCTGGGATGGCCAAGACTGTGGCACATCCAATACCTGTGAGTGTACCCTCAACAATCCTCCCTGGTTCTGCAAGCAGCTGCCTCAGGCAACAGCTGATGACATCGAGGTTCGTATTTGCGGTAATCAAGACCTTTCTGATGAGGATACTCCAGTGGAACTCATCGAACTCTACGTTCGCTGATGAATTCTAACGTTTGATCAGTAACACAACTAAGTGAAGGATGTAGCTAGGTTAGTTTGTAGTAGATTTCTTGCTGTTATTAATTACGTCCGACGCTGTAGAGAGTGGTTACGCCAGTCCCCCAAAACATTTACTGCATGTGTACATGTAGCTAGCTAGCTAGCTAGTAGCCAAAGATTAGTGTATGTTAATAATTTATTCATTTAGTTATGAATCTTTTCAGATTTGGTGAGCGAGTTGATTGAGTTGATCTAGCTAATTAGGTCCAACGCTGTAGAGAGTGGTTATGTTTGGCTATGCCAGTCACTCGGAATATTTACTGCCAAATTTTTGTATGTAGCTATATAGTAGTCAAAGATTAGTGTATGCTCATTTTGTTATGAGATTGGGTGAGATCGAGTTGATTACCTGCATGAAGAATGTCGGTATAGTAGGCAAGCAGTGGAGCATGATACAAATGCAGTTACGTAATGTTATGCAACACTGGTGGGAGTTGCACATTGAGAGTCCACATTCAGTAGACCATTTCCCACTTATAATTACTATGGCACTTCCTGTTCACTAATTACTCAAAGTTGCTATGGTTTTCACCCCTAGAATGCACTATATGATGTACTCTCATTTTGATTGCTGTTGCATGTGTACAGGAGTTGTGAACCAATGAATTTCCCACTGTGGTCCAGTCACACCAGTGACCCCATTCTCTCTGTGCTGCACTGGTGGGGTCACACCAGTGACCCCATTCTCTCTCTGTGCTGCACTGGTGGGAGTCACACCAGTGACCCCATTCTCTCTGTGCTGCACTGGTGGGAGTCACACCAGTGACCCCATTCTCTCTGTGCTGCACTGGTGGGAGTCACACCAGTGACCCCATTCTCTCTGTGCTGCACTGGTGGGAGTCACACCAGTGACCCCATTCTCTCTGTGCTGCACTGGTGGGAGTCACACCAGTGACCCCATTCTCTCTGTGCTGCACTGGTGGGAGTCACACCAGTGACCCCATTCTCTCTGTGCTGCACTGGTGGGAGTCACACCAGTGACCCCATTCTCTCTGTGCTGCACTGGTGGGAGTCACACCAGTGACCCCATTCTCTCTGTGCTGCACTGGTGGGAGTCACACCAGTGACCCCATTCGCTCTGTGCTGCACTGGTGGGAGTCACACCAGTGACCCCATTCTGTCTGTGCTGCACTGGGGGGAGTCACACCAGTGACCCCATTCTCTCTGTGCTGCACTGGGGGGAGTCACACCAGTGACCCCATTCTCTCTGTGCTGCACTGGGGGGAGTCACACCAGTGACCCCATTCTCTCTGTGCTGCATTGGTGGGAGTCACACCAGTGACCCCATTCTCTCTGTGCTGCACTGGTGGGAGTCACACCAGTGACCCCATTCTCTCTCTGTGCTGCACTGGTGGGAGTCACACCAGTGACCCCATTCTCTCTGTGCTGCACTGGTGGGAGTCACACCAGTGACCCCATTCTCTCTGTGCTGCACTGGTGGGAGTCACACCAGTGACCCCATTCTCTCTGTGCTGCACTGGTGGGAGTCACACCAGTGACCCCATTCTCTCTGTGCTGCACTGGTGGGAGTCACACCAGTGACCCCATTCTCTCTGTGCTGCACTGGTGGGAGTCACACCAGTGACCCCATTCTCTCTGTGCTGCACTGGTGGGAGTCACACCAGTGACCCCATTCTCTCTGTGCTGCACTGGTGGGAGTCACACCAGTGACCCCATTCTCTCTGTGCTCAAGAGCGCATGATGACAACAATGATGTCATCATGCGCTCTTGCTGTGCTGCACTGGTGGGAGTCACACCAGTGACCCCATTCTCTCTGTGCTGCACGGGCTCTTGTTACGGGATATTCCACCAACTTCCTCTCCAGGAAAACCCTTTCCCATGTGCACTGTGGTAGCTAGTTACAGCGGACCTGGGAATGATCAAGGATATAGACATTAGCTGGCGTGGTAGCTAGCAAAACTGGGAACATTAGTGGCTAGGAAGAGATTCTGGCCATGGAGGCACCAGTCTTGCATCTCATTCTAACCATATGGTTTAGATTCTCCCTAGCTCGGCAGAGGCAACTGGCCAGACGTTCGTATGAGAGAAGGGATACAGTCTAGCTATAGTGTACCTTCACTGAGATGGTCTGATAAACATAATATATATATGTCATCACACTGAACTTCTTAATGTGGGATCATAGACTGCATCCCTTCTCACATACGAACACCTGACCAGTTACATATTCTGCATTAATTAGCTAGCTACTCCAATTGCAATTAGTCACAGCCAAAATTATCATTGTGCAAGCACATCACATGCAAAGGCCTGACCTGCTACATGTAGCTGCACTCCAGCCATTGTTGGCCATGGAGCAGTACGGTTGCCTTGTTTTCAGGCCCCACCCTCAGCCTTGTTCCCAGGCCCCGCCCCCAGCATGTATCGATCAGTACCTGTCTTGCTCCCACGCCCAGACCCCACCACGGACCAATAGTTATACACATGTGTAGCAACATAGCATACTCCAGTGTAGTACACTTTATTGTACGTACTATTGTAGTAGTTACATGCATCCCTGCTCATGCAGCCCGGCATGACTGTTGTGCTATTGTGTTTAGGTTTTGGGCAACAATAAAATGTGTCTTGTAGCACAGTGGATAGCTTATAGCTACTGTTTAGGTACTGAGGGTGAAGGTCTGGCAGATGAATGACATCACAGTAGCTAGCTATATATATATACATGTACATAACTCGCTATAGTACTAGATATACACATGCACAACTTGCATGTGACAGTATGTGGGGAACCTTGATCACAGCAATCAGAACAACTAATAGCAGGCACTAGCTGTTTGGCACTTGCCACGACAGTAATGTCATACGCATGCATAATTATGCTAGCTGGCTATATCTCTGCAAAACACTTTGAACACTTAATTGAGTTTGTAGCCGTGTTTGCATGTTAGCTACAAGCTATGGAGATGCAGAGGATGCAATCAAGCTGTAGCTGTGTTATATTATAGCTACTAATGCAAAATTGGATGAATGTTTATAGTCAGAGTACTAGTACCGATAGACGAGGAACAAAGAGGGTGTCACTGTGTGTATATCCATGCATATAGCTATGGATTAAAACTCAAGCACTGTACATGTATATCTGCTGACCCACATGCACACACCTGTTACCATTATTTTACGACTTAAGAGAATTCTGCCTGAAAATATTAAGAATAGCGACTAAATTGATAATGTGACGTGACATACAGCGATGAGTGCCTGACCACTGACGTTTCAGGTCGTATTCACGTCACACAACGTATCTGGCCAGGCGTTGTATGTGACAGGGAACACACCTGCTGCACTCTAACTAATCTTGCAGAATGTAGAGTAGAATTAGAAAGAGTGGCTACCAGCAATAACTCTGAAGCGTAAGTGGTCAAGCATTTGTATGTAGGAGGGAAGCAAGGAGGAACATCAGATAAATAGCTAACTCCAGCATCAACAGTCCTGGGTGACAAACTGAACAAAAAAATGAATGTCAAAGAAGTAAAATTGAAGTCCAAGGTGACCTTCACAAACATCCCTGGGTGCACTCCCACGGCCAGCCAGCACCTACCCTTCCCTCTTTCCCTCGCTCCAGAGAGCGCTGAACAAACTTGACACCTGCGACAAATATCACAAGCTGAGACAGCCCAGGACATTGGCATGCTGCTACAAAGCAATACGTCGACCATCTGCTTTTGCTGCCCAAATGCAGACCAGCCCTGCAGCCTCCTGTAGTGCAATCTCCACAAGCTGCCCCTCTGTAAACTATTTGGGTCAGGAGCTCCAATGGGAGTGCTGTGCAGGTCTATTGTGACATGGACAGGGTGTGTGGCTGCAGCGGTGACAGCACAGGAGGAAGGGCACGTATTGCATACCTCGACACAACCAACACTTCCCAACAGTGCCCAAGTGCATGGAGGCTCATCACAACACCAAGAAGGACATGTGGACGAACCGTGAATGGTGGTGGTTGTGACTCAGTCTGCAATATTCAAAGAGATTACAGTACAGCCATACTTGTGGTCACGTGACCGACGATGGTTTGGAAATACTTAGAATGGAATAGATTGTTAATGTTTGTGAATGACATGAGTACAACTCCAGCCATTGACGAGTGCCTGACCAGTTATGTTGCAGGTCATACTCACATCATACAACATATCTGGTCAGGCGTTGAACATGACAGGGGACACACCTGCTAAATAATAATTTAGGGCAAGAGAATTAGCTACCAGCAAAACGCAACTGGTCAGGTGTTTGTACGTGGCACTCAGAGCATGCTACGTGGGACTCGGAGCAGCTAGCTATATAAAGGAACATCATGCAGATCATGTTGCAAAACTATACATGTTCCATTACATGTGGCCGGTAGCTAGCTATGTATAGGAGTTAGGCCTCAACAGATTGTCTAAGACTTCAGAGAAGTGTTGAGCCTTCAGTCTGGTGGCCCAAACTGCAAGTCTCAGTCTGACAAGGAGTGTTATATAATTATTTCTTTCAAGCTTCTGCTTTGGCAGCAGTTTAATTATTTCATTGTCAATGATTTCAGCCCTCCCCCCAAAGTCACGCAAGGGAAAGAGCATGTAGCAAAAAGTGTAGCTACCATAAATGCAAGAATACCTGATGCACGTAAGAATGTCCATGGTCAGGAGTTTGTACATGAGAAGGGATACGTTGTATATCATTGAACTTTAACCTTGGGAGGTGAACTACCTATAGCTAGTTGGAATGAGACACTGCATCTTGCAAACAGGCCGACCTCCATGGAAGCACCTCATTCCCAGCCACTACCATGGTCCCTCCAGCCTCAAGATCCACGCTCAGTGCTATCTCCATGGTATCAGATAGTAACTTCAACATTAGCATGTAAATTTACACCATTCATGCCTTTGTGCACAAAGGGAGAATTTTATGCCAATGACCTAAACTAATGGGGCTACCCCTGATGGACCTTATTGACAGGGTTCACCCCATCCAGGTTCAAGGTACTACTGGTGGAAAAATAATTGAGGGATGGGGAAAAGTGAATCTGATCGAAGAGATACAGCTTTTTTGTAGTCAACATTGGTCAAAAATGACAATTTCAAGTTACGATGATTAGTAAACATAAATTATTAATGATTATGAGTTAATTTGAAGGATAGCATAACCTAGATATGAAGAAAAGTGGTTAGTGCATAGTCTGACACCCATCATGTCAGGAAACAGAACCTCGGCAGTCTCGCTATCGTCCTGAAACTTGACGATGCATGTTCCAGTTTCAAAGTTGAATGAGTCCAGCCATCCCAGGTAGCTACCACTTGCCATACTAACTTCACCAGTTGGCTACCTTTGACCTACAGGTACTCCATGTTTGTTGCAGTTGCATCGATCAAGTGGATGGCTAGCTAACCCACGTTGTATAATACTGGTACTCCACTGAATTAGCTAGATGTTATTGTACATCAGGTAGTACAAATGACTGACCAGCAGTGCATGTACTCCAGTCATTCCGTACTCCATTTCTCATGGTACTGCACAGTTGACATTCCATCACTCACTCCATTACTGACTAGCTACTACCCATTAGCTAGTGCACGTGGTTCCAGAAACGTGAGGAAGGGAGGGAGATCTGTGCAGTATTAGCCATGTATTGGGGAAGGGTTGGAAGAGAGCCTCACGTACTGTGTGTACAGTTATAGATACATGTAGCTACTGTATATCTGCTGTCCCACATGCACACAGTAGCCTGGGTTCGAGGCTAAACGTAACAGTAGCTATTCCATATACCCGAAATCAAGACTGCTGACCTCAGTGAGGTTGCCCATTATAGAAAAAAATAAGAGATGCTGATTATACACCCTGATTGCATCTCAGTGCCCCCTCCACTGTGGAATGTGCCACTGCAAAGCATCATGGTTGGTTTGGTCACCTCAGTTGCAGCTCCTATAGTCATGGAATGCATCTGCTGATCATGTGTTATTGCGGTACTTACAACTGACAGCTGCAGGCAAGTCATGGGATACATCTGCTGATCATGTGTTATTGCGGTACTCACAACAGTTACTGACAGCTGCAGGCAAGTCATGGGATGCACCTGCTGATCATGTGTTATTGCGGTACTCACAACTGACAGCTGCAGGCGTCATGGGATCGATGACAAATGTATTGTCACTTCAACAATGTAGTTTTCACAGTGATATGCATGCAGCAATAACTTTGGAACATAACTTGCCAAGTGTTCGTATGTGGGAGAGAAGCGATCGAGGGAGTAGCTATATAAAAGAACGTAAGATCCGTGTAATAGATTTAAGCATATGTGTGCTGCCTATTTCCATGTAAGTTACTCTACAATGCTGATTGTGTACTCATCTCCTTGAGTTGTAGTTTATGCCTTGGTTTCCTGTTCTTTCGCTCTCTGGTTTCCTGTTCTTTTGCTGTCTGGCTTCCTGTTCTTTTGCTGTCTGGTTTCCTGTTCTTTTGCTGTCTGGCTTCCTGTTCTTTTGCTGTCTGGTTTCCTGTTCTTTTGCTGTCTGGTTTCCTGTTCTTTTGCTGTCTGGTTTCCTGTGATTGGACTATTGGATATTGTGCAATTCTTATATAGATCACTCATCCACATTACTATGCACACGTATTGACATGTATAGCTACTGGAGGCGTCTAGAACAATCAAGAAGTCAAGATGACCTTCACAGCCATCCTAGTGCTGCTAGGCTCTCTGGGTGCTCTTCTCCCTGCTCCCACGGCCAGCCAGGCAGATGACACTGCCCTCCTTCTTTCCCTCCCTCCAAGAGTGCTGACTGGGACTGAACAAACATGCCCACCTGATGCACTGCAACAACAACGAGCTGAGATCACCCAGGACGTTGCTGCACTGCTACGAAGCAATGACATCATCTGCCAGCTTGCTCGAACACAGACCAGCCCCACAGCCTCCTGCAGTTCTATCTCCACAAGCTGCCCCTCTGGAAACTATTGGGTAAGGAGCTCCTATGGGAGTGCTGTGCAGGTCTTTTGCGACATGGACAGGATGTGTGGCTGCAACAGCACAGGAGGATGGGCACGCATTGCATACCTCAACACAACCGACACTTCCCAACAGTGCCCAAGTGCATGGAGGCTCATCACAACACCAAGGAGGACGTGTGGACGATCAACGGATGCTGCTAGCTGTGACTCTGCAATATTTCCATCTAATGGAATCCAGTACAGTAACATCTGCGGTCGAGTCATTGGGTATCAAGAGCAATCACCTGATTCGTTCAAAGCTTTCGTGGTTGATTCCACCGACATAGACAGCTACTACCTCGATGGTGTCAGTGTCACACACGGAGTTCCTGGGTCCAGGCAGCACATCTGGTCCTTTGTTGCTGCAGTCAGTAGTAATCAGATACACACGTTCGGTGACGCCACTTGTTCCTGTCACAACAGCTTTGGAACCCCATCATACGTAGGGCAGGATTACTTCTGTGAGAGTGGCAACGACAACGATACAGATTGGCGTGGAATGTTCTTTCCTGATGACCCTCTCTGGGATGGCCAAGACTGTGGGACATCCAATAACTGTGAATGTACCCTCAACAGTCCTCCCTGGTTCTGCAAGCAGCTGCCTCAGGCAACAACTGATGACATCGAGGTTCGTATTTGCGGTGATGAGCCCCATTCTTCTAATGAGGACACTCCAGTGGAACTTATCGAACTCTACATTCGCTGATGAATTCTAACATGTGATCAGTAACAGAAACAAAGCGAAGGATGTAGCTAGATTAGTTTGTAGTATTAACAATCAGTTGTAGATTTCATGCTTTTATTAGATTATCTGATTAGGTCCAACGCTGTACGTAGAGAGTGGTTATGCCAGTCACTCAGAATACAAATTTTGTATGTAGCTAGCTAGCCAAAGATTAGTGTATGCTCATTTAGTTATGAATGTTGTGAGATTGAGTGAGCGAGTTGATTACCTGCATGAAGAATTACTGTAGGTATGGTAGGAGCATGATACACATGCAGTAGCTACATATGTTACGTAATGTTATGCAACAGGTGGGAGTTGCATGAGAGTGCAGACCATTTCCCACTTATATAACCATCCACATGCAGATGGATCCACCCCCCCCCCCCCCCCCCCCCCCCCCCCCCCCCCCCCCCCCCCATATCTCCACCCCTGAGGGTGCATGCAGTACAAAATAAATTGAAAAGCTACCTGAATGAGTTTCAGTCAACCTGAATGAGTTTCAGTCAACTCACTCTACAGCTTAGTTGAACTGGTCAACCCTTAATTTATAGCTTCAAGGTTCAAACCATCTGTTAGCAGTTCTGAACCGGATAGCTAGCTAATAGCCAGCAGGTGGATGCTCTTTCAAGCTTAATGGAATGGTGAGGAGGATGACAGTGGTTGGTGTTTATGGTTGGAATTCTCTTTGTAGTATAATCTTTGTCCATTTTCTTCATGGTACTTCAGCTTTCCTGCTACAGATTAATTGAACTTGTATTACCAGTTCAATTAATCTGTAGCATGCAGGAAAGCATTAAGTACCGTGAAGAAAATGGACAAACAATGTTTACCACATCCAAAGTCACTCCTTCAAATTCTGTCACACTTCATAAAGAACATTTCCGTCAATCAAAAGCAAGGCATGACATTTGTCTACAGCCAAAGTGCATAGCTAGTACCTTAGCTATGCACGTGCAAGTACGTACTCACAGTTAGTAATGCATCCATCTATTAATATTGAACATGCAGAATGTAATTTGTTACACAGCCATGCACCTGCCAGCTAATATTGACCTTATTTTCCCATGAGAGTTCAACTATAACTACCCGGTGTTCTTTTTCAATTCAGTTTTCCTTGCAGTGCTAGCTAGCATCAACTGTCTTGAGTGACAAACTGAACAGAAGATCGAACCACAAAGAAGCAATGAATTTGGTTTGCGTGGGTGAATTTATGCTGCCATATCTCGAGAATGCTACATGCTATGGACATGAGACTTACACCATTGGATACACCAAAGACTGAGGTTTGTAAATACATGTGGAAATATTGTGACCAAATTCATGAAACATGGTTGACTTCAGGGGCTCATAGCTCCAAATCTGATGGGGTTGTTATTTTCTAAAAGTACAGAGATGGGGCTTTCATCAGGCGCAGGTCCGATCATCATAGCACCCTGCGTTCGTGCACTACAGGCGCTTGAATCTGACCATCTTGAGACGCTTCAAGCTAGACCCGACTTTACAGCGTTCTCACACAAAGACGCGGGAGCAGTCTCAACTGTCTTGATAGCTAAATAGACTCTTGACCACCTGAGATACACATATCTCAAAGGATACGTCGCTCGCATGAACACATCTTGGAACAGTCGGTGCCAAAATCTGTTTCTCGAATCCGTCGGACATGGCTGTTTCGTTACACGGAAATCGCATAACTCCAAATTCATAACGAATACTACCGGAAGAAGTAAGGGACGAATACGAACCTCCGTAAGCTTGCACTCCCTCCTCTGATGGCGACCAGACATTAAGGTAACGGTTTCCGGACAGTAGGGGATTTCCGGACACGGCCACAGCTTTCGCTCTCCAGGAGCAGTTTTTGCTTACAACTGCACAGCGTTGGAAAGTTATAAGGTATAGGGTATGCATGAGCACTTAACATAATTCCGAAGAATTGCTAATGGAGCGACTGTGAAGGGCATGAATACAGTGTCTGGAATTAAAAGACTGTCCGGAAACCCCCTCCGTTACCTTATTACAGCACTCACAACTTCGCCAGCACGGTGAGTTTCGGCATGTAAGCGTCGACAGCGATGACGGCTGTGTGGTCAGAATCTTCGTGTGCCTTTCCTAAGAACGGTACTACCACCGGAAGTCGATGGAGCGCTTGCGCAATGGCGGCCACGGCGAGACAAAAGCGCTCATATCTCCACCACCAAGGTGAGTTTGAGATTGTTCGGTGAGGACAGTGCATGATAGCGATCACGACGGTGTAGCCAGAATCTTTGCAGGCTATTTGTAGGTAAAACAAACATTAATTAGATTAGAGTACGCGGCGCTGTCACTGGAATTTTGGTCCTGGAAAAATTGGTCCTAGGACCATTTTTTCCACCGGAAAAATTGGTCCCCCAAACCTTTTTTTTTCCGGAAAAATTGGTCCTACCCTGAAAATTTTGGTCCTCCCCCTAGCCTACCACTTCTTGCCGGTGTGTGGCTGCAACAGCACAACCGACACTTCCCAACATGCAGTGCCCAAGTGCATGGACACTCACCAAGGAGGACATGTGGACGAACCATGAATGGTGGTGGTTGTGACTCTGCAATATTCCCGAGTACAATACAGCCATATTTGTGGTCAACTGATTGGGTATGAGTTCGGACCTCCTGATGGATGTTTTGAAAATACTTAGATCGTTAATTTGTAAATTAGCTGCATGATTACAACTCCAGTCATGAAATACTATGTGAGTGCCTGACCAGTGACGTTTCAGGTCATATTCACGTCATACAACGTATCTGGTCAGGCGTTGTACGTGACAGGGGGCACACCTGGTGCACTCTAACTAATTTGGGTGGAATGTAGAGTATACGCAAGAGAATATTAGAAAGAGTACCAGCAATAACTTTGGAACGTAACTTGTCAGGTGTTTGTATGTGGGAGAGAAGCGAGGGAAAGAGTACCAGCAATGGGTGGCTGGTGGCCTAGCGGAGCATTCGACTGCTAATCTAAAGGTCAATTGCATGCAGGTTCGAATCCCACCATTGTCATAGGAGAGATTCTCTTTCTCTCTAGGAGTTGACTCAGCTCTACCCTTAAAAATGAGTACGTGTGTTCTTGAAGGTGTTTTCACCTGATACAGTTCACACCGCATCCTTCGGAGGGATGTAAAGCCATCGGTCCCGGGTTACTGGTTAATATTAGCATTCATGCTATTCCAATTACCTCGTTAGCCAATCTACATGGTGGTTTCCTATAAAATAATAAATAAATAAAATAATAACTTTGGAACGTAACTTGTCAGGTGTTCGTACGTGGGAGAGAAGCGAGGGAATAGCTATATAAAGGAACATCAGATCCATACCTCAACAGTCTTGAGCGACAAACTGAACAGAAATCGAACCACAAAGAAGCAATTGAAGTCCAAGATGATCTTCACAGCCATCCTAGTGCTGCTCTCCCTGGGTGCTTTTCTCCCTGCTCCCACGGCCAGCCAGGCAGACAACACTGGCCTCCCTCTTTCCCTCCCTCCCAGAGTGCTGACTGGGACCGAACAAACCTGCCCACCTGACGCACTGCGACAAACATCACAAACTGAGATGGCCCATGACATTGGAACACTGTTACAAAGCATCATCTGCCAGCTTGCTCGAACACAGACCAGCCCCGCAACTTCCTGCAGTTCGATTTCCACAAGCTGCCCCTCTGGATACTATTGGGTCAGCAGCTCCAATGGAAGTGCAGTGCAGGTGTATTGTGACATGGAAAGGGTGTGTGGCTGCAGTGGTGACAGCACAGGAGGATGGGCACGCATTGCATACCTCAACACAACCGACACTTCCCAACAGTGCCCAAGTGCATGGAGGCTCATCACAACACCAAGGAGGACGTGTGGACGATCAACGGATGCTGCTAGTTGTGACTCTGCAATATTTCCATCCAATGGAATCCAGTACAGTAACATCTGCGGTCGAGTCATTGGGTATCAAGACCGATCACCTGATTCGTTCAGATCTTTCCAGGTTGATTCCACAAACATAGACAGCTACTACCTCGATGGTGTCAGTGTCACACACGGAGTTCCTGGGTCCAGGCAGCACATCTGGTCCTTTGTTGCTGCACTCAGTATTAATGAGATACACGGTGACGCCACTTGTCCCTGTCACAACAGCTATGGAACCCCATCATACGTAGGGCAGGATTACTTCTGTGAGACCGGCAACGACAACGATACACTATGGGATGTATTCTTTCCTGATGACCCTCTCTGGGATGGCCAAGACTGTGGGACATCCAATGCCTGTGAATGTACCTTCAACAATCCTCCATGGTTCTGCAAGCAGCTGCCTCAGGCAACAACTGATGACATTGAGGTTCGTATTTGCGGTGATCAAGGCCTTTCTACTGATGAGGATACTCCAGTGGAACTTATCGAACTCTACGTTCGCTGATGAATTCTAACATGTGATCAGTAACAGAAACTAAGCGAAGCCGCCGATGTAGCTACAATCAGTCGTAGATTTCTTGCTGTTGTGTGTTAGATGTAATTACATCCAACGCTGTAGAGAGTGGTTACGTTTAGTTAATGGAGTGGTTATGTTTATGCCAGTCACTCAGAATATTTATTGTATACGTAGCTAGTAGCCAAAGATTAGTGTACGTATCAGCAGCTCATTTAGTTTTGAATGTTGTCAGATTGGGTGAGATTGAGTTGATTACCTGCATGAAGAATGTCAATTACTGTTGGTATGGTAGGCAAGCAATGGAGCATGATATACATGCATTACATATGTTACGTAATGTTATGCAACACTGGTGGGAGTTGCACATTGAGAGTGCACATTCGGTAGACCATTTCCCACTTATTACTATGGCACTTCCTGTTCACTAATTACATTGTTGGAATGCCAGGGGTTTCACTGCTATATAGAATGCACTTGATGAGTATGTACTCAGCTTGCTGCATGTGTACAGGAGTTGTGAACCAGTGAATTTCCCACGTGCACAGTGGTCCAGTCACACCAGTGACCCCATTCTCTCTGTGCTGCACTGGTGGGAGTCACACCAGTGACCCCATTCTCTCTGTGCTGCACTGGTGGGAGTCACACCAGTGACCCCATTCTCTCTGTGCTGCACTGGTGGGAGTCGCACCAGTGACCCCATTCTCTCTGTGCTGCACTGGTGGGAGTCACACCAGTGACCCCATTCTCTCTGTGCTGCACTGGTGGGAGTCACACCAGTGACCCCATTCTCTCTGTGCTGCACTGGTTGGAGTCACACCAGTGACCCCATTCTCTCTGTGCTGCACTGGTTGGAGTCACACCAGTGACACCATTCTCTCTGTGCTGCACTGGTGGGAGTCACACCAGTGACCCCATTCTCTCTGTGCTGCACTGGTGGGGTCACACCAGTGACCCCATTCTCTCTCTGTGTTGCACTGGTGGGAGTCACACCAGTGACCCCATTCTCTCTGTGCTGCACTGGTTGGAGTCACACCAGTGACCCCATTCTCTCTGTGCTGCACTGGTGGGAGTCACACCAGTGACCCCATTCTCTCTGTGCTGCACTGGTGGGAGTCGCACCAGTGACCCCATTCTCTCTGTGCTGCACTGGTGGGGTCACACCAGTGACCCCATTCTCTCTCTGTGTTGCACTGGAGGGAGTCACACCAGTGACCCCATTCTCTCTGTGCTGCACTGGTTGGAGTCACACCAGTGACCCCATTCTCTCTCTGTGTTGCACTGGTGGGAGTCACACCAGTGACCCCATTCTCTCTGTGCTGCACTGGTTGGAGTCACACCAGTGACCCCATTCTCTCTGTGCTGCATGGGCTCTTGTGACAGGATATTCCACCAATTTACTCTCTTTCCCTTGCGCACTGTGGTAGTTACAGCGAACCTGGGAATGATCAAGGATATAGACATTAGCTACCGTGGTAGCTAGCGACCCTAGGAACACTAGTGGCTGCAGGAAGAGATTCTGGCCATGGAGGCACCAATCTTGCATCTCATTCTAACCATGTGGTTTAGATTCTCCCTAGCCCGGCAGAGGTAACCGGCCAGATGTTCGTATGAGAGAAGGGATGCAGTCTATCTAAATGTACCATCACTGAGATGGTCTGACAAACATAGCTACATGTATATAGTAGCTATATATGTCATCACACTGAACTTCTTAATATGGGATCATAGACCGCATCCCTTCTCACATACGAACACCTGACCAGTTACTTATTCTGCATTAATTAGCTAGCTACTCCAATTGCAATTAGTCACAGCCAAATATCATTGTGCAAGCACATCACATGCAGATGCCTGACCTGCTACATGTAGCTGCACTCCAGCCATTGTTTCCATGGAGCAGTACGGTTGCCTTGTTTTCAGGCCCCACCCTCAGCCATGTTCCCAGGCCCCACCCCCAGCATGGATCAGTAGCAGTCTTGCTCCCACGCCCCGCCCCCACCACGGACCAGTAGTTATACGCACATGTAGCTACATAGCATATTCCATGTAGTAGCTGCACTTTATTGTACGTACTATTGTAGTAGTTACATGCATCCATGCTCATGCAGCCCGGTATGACTGTTGTGCTCTTTGATGTGCATGGAAGTACTCACATAAGACAATGTGATGCTCGACTAGAGATCATCAGTACCAGGGTTTAGGTTTTGGGCAACAAAACTGTGTCTTGTAGCACAATGGATAGCATATAGCTACTGTTTAGGTACTAAGGGTGAAGGTCTGGCACATGAATGACATCACAGTAGCTATTATATATACATAACTCGCTATAGTACTAGATATACACATGCACAACTTGCAATGTACCATGTGACAGTATGTGGGGAACCTTGATCACAGCAATCAGAACAATTAATAGCAGCACTAGCTGTTTGGCACTTGCCACGACAGAAATGTCATACGCATGCATAATTATGCTAGCTGGCTATATCTCTGCAAAACACTTTGAACACTTAATTGAGTTTGTAGCCGTATTTGCATGCTAAGCTGCAAGCTATGGAGATGCAGAGGATGTGTAGCTGTGTAATATTATAGCTACTAATGCAAAATTGGATGAATGTATGTAGTCAGAGTACTAGTACCGATAGACGAGGAAATGTAGTGGATAGCTGTAATCTGACACAAAGTTGGCTAGAATGGAACAAAGAGGGTGTCACTGTGTGTATATCCATGCATAGCTATGGATTAAAACTCAAGCACTGTATATCTGCTGACCCACATGCACACACCTGTTACCATTATTTTACGACTTTAGAGAATTCTGCCTGAAAATATTAAGAATAGCGACTAAACTGATAATGTGACGTGACATACAGCGATGAGTGCCTGACCAGTGACGTTTCAGGTCGTATTCACGTCACACAACGTATCTGGTCAGGCATTGTACGTTACAGGGAACACACCTGCTGCACTCTAACTAATCTTGCAGAATGTAGCTACAGTAGAATTAGAAAGAGTGGCTACCAGCAATAACTCTGAAGCGTAAGTGGTCAGGCGTTTGTATGTAGGAGGGAGTGAGGAGGAACATCAGATACATAGCTAACTCCAGCATCAACAGTCCTGGGTGACAAACTGAACAAAAAACTGAATGTCAAAGAAGTAAAATTGAAGTCCAAGGTGACCTTCACAAACATCCCTGGGTGCACTCCCACGGCCAGCCAGGCACCTACCCTTCCCTCTTTCCCTCGCTCCAGAGAGCGCTGAACAAACTTGACACCTGCGACAAATATCACAAGCTGAGACAGCCCAGGACACTGGTATGCTGCTACAAAGCAATACGTCGACCATCTGCTTTTGCTGCCCAAATGCAGACCAGCCCCGCAGCTAGCCTCCTGCATTGCAATCTCCACAAGCTGCCCCTCTGGAAACTACTTGGTCAGGAGCACCCATGCATGGGAGTGCAGTGCAGATCTATTGCGACATGGACAGGATGTGCGGCTACAACAGCACAGAGGAGGATGGGCACACATTGCATACCTCGACAGTGCATGTCCTTAGTGCATGGAGGCTCATCACAACACCAAGGAGTACGTGTGGACGAACCGTGAATGGTGGTGGTTGTGACTCAGTCTGCAATATTCAAAGAGATTACAGTACAGCCATACGTGTGGTCACGTGACCGACGATGGTTTGGAATGGAATAGATCGTTAATGTTTGTGAATGACATGAGTACAACTCCAGCCATAGACGAGTGCCTGACCAGTTATGATTCAGGTCATACTCACATCATACAACGAATCTGGTCAGGCGTTGAACATGACAGGGGACACACCTGCTAAATAATAATTTATGGCAACAGAATTAGCTACCAGCAAAACGTAACTGGTCAGGTGTTTGCACGTGGGACTCGGAGCAGCTAGCTATTTAAAGGAACATCATGCAGATCATGTTGTAAAACTATGCATGTTCCATTACATGTGGCCGGTAGCTAGCTATATAGCTAAAGCAACATCATGCAGATCTTGTTGCAAAACTATACATGTTCCATTACGTGTGGCCGGTAGCTAGCTAAGGCCTCAACAGATTGTATTCCCTCAAGTATCATACCTAGAATTGTATAGTGAGATTTATAATAGTAGCTAGTTACTTTGAAGTCACACATGCAGATGATGTCACACAGCCTTAACTCCTACATATGTGATGTGACATAATTATACATCTAAGACATACCGTGTTATTATATATGAATGAAATGTATACATAGCTACTCCAAAAGTATCATTTCACTATCCTATCCTTGGTATGGTACTATATATTTTGCAACAAGGACCAACAGAAACTGCACTACCATGCACTCCTTGGGTTGTTTAATTTTGCAGTAGCTATACCTCCAGCATCAACAGTCTTGAGTGACGAACTGAACAGAAGATTGAACCACAAAGAAGCAATTGAAGTCCAAGATGATCTTCACAGCCATCCTAGTGCTGCTCTCCCTGGGTGCTCTTCTCCCTGCTCCCACGGCCAGCCAGGCAGACACTGCCCTCCCTCTCTCCCTCCATTCCAGAGTGCTGACTGGGACTGAACAAACATGCACTGCGACAACAACGAGCTGAGTTCACCCAGGACATTGCTGCACTGCTACGAAGCAATGCCATCATCTGCCAGCTTGCTCGAACACAGGCCAGCCCCACAGCCTCCTGCAGTGCAATCTCCACAAGCTGCCTCTCTGGAAACTACTGGGTCAGGAGCTCCAATGGGAGTGCTGTGCAGGTCTATTGCGACACAGACAGGGTGTGTGGCTGCAACAGCACTGGAGGATGGGCACGCATTGCATACCTCAACACAACCGACACTTCCCAACAGTGCCCAAGTGCATGGAGGCTCATCACAGCACCAAGGAGGTTGTGCGGACGATCGACAAATGCTGCTAGCTGTAACTCTGCAATATTTCCATCTAACGGAATCCAGTACAGTAACATCTGCGGTCGAGTCATTGGGTATCAAGACCAATCACCTGATTCGTTCAGATCTTTCCAGGTTGATTCCACAAACATAGACAGCTACTACCTCGATGGTGTCAGTGTCACACACGGAGTTCCTGGGTCCAGGCAGCACATCTGGTCCTTTGTTGCTGCACTCAGTATTAATGAGATACACGGTGACGCCACTTGTCCCTGTCACAACAGCTATGGAACCCCATCATACGTAGGGCAGGATTACTTCTGTGAGACCGGCAACGACAACGATACACTATGGGATGTATTTTTTCCTGATGACCCTCTCTGGGATGGCCAAGACTGTGGGACATCCAATGCCTGTGAATGTACCTTCAACAATCCTCCATGGTTCTGCAAGCAGCTGCCTCAGGCAACAACTGATGACATTGAGGTTCGTATTTGCGGTGATCAAGGCCTTTCTACTGATGAGGATACTCCAGTGGAACTTATCGAACTCTACGTTTGCTGATGAATTCTAACATGTGATCAGTAACAGAAACTAAGTGAAGCCGCCGATGTAGCTACAATCAGTCGTAGATTTCTTGCTGTTGTGTGTTAGATTATGTAATTACATCCAACGCTGTAGAGAGTGGTTACGTTTAGTTAATGGAGTGGTTATGTTTATGCCAGTCACTCAGAATATTTATTGTATACGTAGCTAGTAGCCAAAGATTAGTGTACGTATCAGCAGCTCATTTAGTTTTGAATGTTGTCAGATTGGGTGAGATTGAGTTGATTACCTGCATGAAGATGGTCAATTACTGTTGGTATGGTAGGCAAGCAATGGAGCATGATATACATGCATTACATATGTTACGTAATGTTATGCAACACTGGTGGGAGTTGCACATTGAGAGTGCACATTCGGTAGACCATTTCTCACTTATTACTATGGCACTTCCTGTTCACTAATTACATTGTTGGAATGCCATATATAGAATATATAGAATGCACTAGATGAGTATGTACTCAGCTTGCTGCATGTGTACAGGAGTTGTGAACCAGTGAATTTCCCACGTGCACAGTGGTCCAGTCACACCAGTGACCCCATTCTCTCTGTGCTGCACTGGTGGGAGTCACACCAGTGACCCCATTCTCTCTGTGCTGCACTGGTGGGAGTCACACCAGTGACCCCATTCTCTCTGTGCTGCACTGGTGGGAGTCACACCAGTGACCCCATTCTCTCTGTGCTGCACTGGTGGGAGTCACACCAGTGACCCCATTCTCTCTGTGCTGCACTGGTGGGAGTCACACCAGTGACCCCATTCTCTCTGTGCTGCACTGGTGGGAGTCACACCAGTGACCCCATTCTCTCTGTGCTGCACTGGTTGGAGTCACACCAGTGACCCCATTCTCTCTGTGCTGCACTGGTTGGAGTCACACCAGTGACACCATTCTCTCTGTGCTGCACTGGTGGGAGTCACACCAGTGACCCCATTCTCTCTCTGTGTTGCACTGGTGGGGGTCACACCAGTGACCCCATTCTCTCTGTGCTGCACTGGTGGGGTCACACCAGTGACCCCATTCTCTCTCTGAGTTGCACTGGTGGGAGTCACACCAGTGACCCCATTCTCTCTGTGCTGCACTGGTTGGAGTCACACCAGTGACCCCATTCTCTCTGTGCTGCACTGGTGGGAGTCACACCAGTGACACCATTCTCTCTGTGCTGCACTGGTGGGAGTCACACCAGTGACCCCATTCTCTCTGTGCTGCACTGGTGGGAGTCACACCAGTGACCCCATTCTCTCTGTGCTGCACTGGTGGGATCACACCAGTGACCCCATTCTCTCTCTGTGTTGCACTGGAGGGAGTCACACCAGTGACCCCATTCTCTCTGTGCTGCACTGGTTGGAGTCACACCAGTGACCCCATTCTCTCTCTGTGTTGCACTGGTGGGAGTCATACCAGTGACCCCATTCTCTCTGTGCTGCACTGGTTGGAGTCACACCAGTGACCCCATTCTCTCTGTGCTGCACTGGTGGGAGTCACACCAGTGACCCCATTCTCTCTGTGCTGCACTGGTGGGAGTCACACCAGTGACCCCATTCTCTCTCTGTGTTGCACTGGTGGGAGTCACACCAGTGACCCCATTCTCTCTGTGCTGCATTGGTTGGAGTCACACCAGTGACCCCATTCTCTCTGTGCTGCATGGGCTCTTGTGACAGGATATTCCACCAATTTACTCTCTTTCCCTTGCGCACTGTGGTAGTTACAGCGAACCTGGGAATGATCAAGGATATAGACATTAGCTACCGTGGTAGCTAGCGACCCTAGGAACACTAGTGGCTGCAGGAAGAGATTCTGGCCATGGAGGCACCAATCTTGCATCTCATTCTAACCATGTGGTTTAGATTCTCCCTAGCCCGGCAGAGGTAACCGGCCAGATGTTCGTATGAGAGAAGGGATGCAGTCTAGCTAAATGTACCATCACTGAGATGGTCTGACAAACATAGCTACATGTATATAGTAGCTATATATGTCATCACACTGAACTTCTTAATATGGGATCATAGACCGCATCCCTTCTCACATACGAACACCTGACCAGTTAGCTACTTATTCTGCATTAATTAGCTAGCTA
Source organism: Axinella damicornis (assembly GCA_963931865.1). NCBI lineage: Eukaryota > Metazoa > Porifera > Demospongiae > Axinellida > Axinellidae > Axinella > Axinella damicornis. The sequence continues at coordinate 779,235 of OZ007518.1, forward strand.
CTCCAATTGCAATTAGTCACAGCCAAATATCATTGTGCAAGCACATCACATGCAGATGCCTGACCTGCTACATGTAGCTGCACTCCAGCCATTGTTTCCATGGAGCAGTACGGTTGCCTTGTTTTCAGGCCCCACCCTCAGCCATGTTCCCAGGCCCCACCCCCAGCATGGATCAGTAGCAGTCTTGCTCCCACGCCCCGCCCCCACCACGGACCAGTAGTTATACGCACATGTAGCTACATAGCATATTCCATGTAGTAGCTGCACTTTATTGTACGTACTATTGTAGTAGTTACATGCATCCATGCTCATGCAGCCCGGTATGACTGTTGTGCTCTTTGATGTGCATGGAAGTACTCACATAAGACAATGTGATGCTCGACTAGAGATCATCAGTACCAGAGTTTAGGTTTTGGGCAACAAAACTGTGTCTTGTAGCACATTGGATAGCATATAGCTACTGTTTAGGTACTGAGGGTGAAGGTCTGGCACATGAATGACATCACAGTAGCTATTATATATACATAACTCGCTATAGTACTAGATATACACATGCACAACTTGCATGTGACAGTATGTGGGGAACCTTGATCACAACAGTCAGAACAACTAATAGCAGGCACTAGCTGTTTGGCACTTGCCACGACAGTAATGTCATACGCATGCATAATTATGCTAGCTGGCTATATCTCTGCAAAACACTTTGAACACTTAATTGAGTTTGTAGCCGTATTTGCATGCTAAGCTACAAGCTATGGAGATGCAGAGGATGTGTAGCTGTGTTATATTATAGCTACTAATGCAAAATTGGATGAATGTATGTAGTCATAGTAGCTACTAGTACCGATAGTCGAGGAAATGTAGTGGATAGCTGTAATCTGACACAAAGTTGGCTAGAATGGAACAAAGAGGGTGTCACTGTGTGTATATCCATGCATAGCTATGGATTAAAACTCAAGCACTGTATGTCTGCTGACCCACATGCACACACCTGTTACCATTATTTTACGACTTAAGAGAATTCTGCCTGAAAATATTAAGAATAGCGACTAAACTGATAATGTGACGTGACATACAGCGATGAGTGCCTGACCAGTGACGTTTCAGGTCGTATTCATGTCAAACAACGTATCTAGTCAGGCATTGTACGTGACAGGGAACACACCTGCTGCACTCTAACTAATCTTGCAGAATGTAGAGTAGAATTAGAAAGAGTGGCTACCAGCAATAACTCTGAAGCGTAAGTGGTCAAGCATTTGTATGTAGGAGGGAAGTGAGGAGGAACAGCAGATACATAGCTAACTCCAGCATCAACAGTCCTGGGTGACAAACTGAACAAAAAAATGAATGTCAAAGAAGTAAAATTGAAGTCCAAGGTGACCTTCACAAACATCCCTTGGTGCACTCCCACGGCCAGCCAGGCACCTAGCTACCCTTCCCTCTTTCCCTCGCTCCAGAGAGCGCTGAACAAACTTGACACCTGCGACAAATCTCACAAGCTGAGACAGCCCAGGACATTGGTATGCTGCTACAAAGCAATACGTCGACCATCTGCTTTTGCTGCCCAAATGCCCTGCAGCCTCCAGCAGTGCAATCTCCACAAGCTGCCCCTCTGGAAACTACTGGGTCAGGAGCACCCATGCATGGGAGTGCAGTGGCAGGTCTATTGTGACATGCAAAGGATGTGCGGCTGCAGCGGTGACAGCACAGGAGGATGGGCACGCATTGCATACCTCAACACAACCGACACTTCCCAACAGTGCCCAAGTGCATGGAGGATCATCACAACACAGGAGGACGTGTGGATGAACCGTGAATGGTGGTGGTTGTGACTCAGTCTGCAATATTCAAAGAGATTACAGTACAGCCATACTTGTGGTCACGTGACCGACGATGGTTTGGAAATACTTAGAATGGAATAGATTGTTAATGTTTGTGAATGACATGAGTACAACTCCAGCCATAGACGAGTGCCTGACCAGTTACGTTTCAGGTCATACTCACATCATACAACGTATCTGGTCAGGCGTTGAACATGACAGGGGACACACCTGCTAAATAATAATTTAGGGCAAGAGAATTAGCTACCAGCAAAACGTAACTGGTCAGGTGTTTGCACGTGGGACTCGGAGCAGCTAGCTATATAAAGGAACATCATGCAGATCATGTTGTAAAACTATGCATGTTCCATTACATGTGGCCGGTAGCTAGCTATGTATAGGAGTTAAGGCCTCAACAGATTGTGTTCCCTCAAGTATCATATATACCTAGAATTTTAGAAGCTAGTACGTATCACACATGCAAATGATGTCACACAGCCTTAACTCCTACATATGATGTGGCATACATCTAAGACATACCGTGTTATTATATATGAATGAATGTATATGTACTTCAAAAGTATCATTTCACTATGCAACCTTGGTATCATACTATATATTTTGCAACAAGGACTAACAGAAACTGCACTACCACTCCTTGGGTTGTTTAATTTTTGCAGTAGCTATACCTCCAGCATCAACAGTCTTTAGTGACAAACTGAACAAAAATCGAACCACAAAGAAGCAATTGAAGTCCAAGATGATCTTCACAGCCATCCTAGTGCTGCTCTCTCTGGGTGCTCTTCTCCCTGCTCCCACGGCCAGCCAGGCAGATGACACTGCCCTCCCTCTCTCCCTCCCTCCCAGAGTGCTGACTGGGACTGAACAAACATGTCCACCTGACGCGCTGCGACTATCATCACAAACTGAGATGGCCCAAGACATTGGAACACTGTTACGAAGCATCATCTGCCAGCTTGCTCGAACACAGACCAGCCCCGCAGCCTCCTGCAGTTCGATTTCCACAAGCTGCCCCTCTGGATACTATTGGGTCAGCAGCTCCAATGGGAGTGCTGTGCAGGTCTATTGTGACATGGAAAGGGTGTGTGGCTGCAATGGTGACAGTACTGGAGGATGGGCACGCATTGCATTCCTCAACACAACCGACACTTCCCAACAGTGCCCAAGTGCATGGAGGCTCATCACAACACCAAGGAGGACGTGTGGACGATCAAAGGATGTTGCTAGCTGTGAGTCTGCAATATTTCCATCTAACGGAATCCAGTACAGTAACATCTGCGGTCGAGTCATTGGGTATCAAGAGCAATCACCTGATGCGTTCACAGCTTTCGTGGTTGATTCCACCAACATAGACAGCTACTACCTCGATGGTGTCAGTGTCACACACGGAGTTCCTGGGTCCAGGCAGCACATCTGGTCCAAATTCATAACGAATACTACCGGAAGAGGTAACGGACGAATACGAACCTCCGTAAGCTTGCACTCCCTCCTCTGATGGCGACCAGACATTAAGGTAACGGTTTCCGGACAGTAGGGGATTTCCGGACACGGCCACAGCTTTCGCTCTCCAGGAGCAGTTTTTGCTAACAACTGCACAGCGTTGGAAAGTTATAAGGTATATATAGGGTATGCATGCGCACTTAACATAATTCTGAAGAATTGCTAATGGAGCGACTGTGAGGGGCATGAATACAGTGTCTGGAATTAAAAGACTGTCCGGAAACCCCCTCCGTTACCTTATTACAGCACTCACAACTTCGCCAGCACGGTGAGTTTCGGCATGTAAGCGTCGACAGCGATGACGGCTGTGTGGTCAGAATCTTCGTGTGCCTTTCCTAAGAACGGTACTACCACCGGAAGTCGATGGAGCGCTTGAGCAATGGCGGCCACGGCGAGACAAAAGCGCTCATATCTCCACCACCAAGGTGAGTTTGAGATTGTTCGGTGAGGACAGTGTATGATAGCGATCACGACGGTGTAGTCAGAATCTTCGCAGGCTATTCGTAAGTAATCAAACATTAATTAGATTAGATTACGCGGCGCTGTCACTGAAATTTTGGTCCAGGAAAAATTGGTCCTAGGACCATTTTTTCCACCGGAAAAATTGGTCCCCCAAACCTTTTTTTCCGGAAAAATCGGTCCTACCCTGAAAATTTTGGTCCTCCCCCTAGCCTACCACTTCTTGCCGGTGTGTGGCTGCAACAGCACAACCGACACTTCCCAACATGCAGTGCCCAAGTGCATGGACACTCACCAAGGAGGACATGTGGATGAACCATGAATGGTGGTGGTTGTGACTCTGCAATATATATTCCCGAGTACAATACAGCCATATTTGTGGTCAAGTGATTGGGTATGAGTTCGGACCTGAATGTTTTGAAAATACTTAGATCGTTAATTTGTAAATTAGCTGCATGATTACAACTCCAGTCATGAAGTACTATGTGAGTGCCTGACCGGTGATGTTTCAGGTCATATTCACGTCATACAACGTATCTGGTCAGGCATTGTACGTGACAGGGAATACACCTGCTGCATTATAACTAATTTGGGTGGAATGTAGAGTATACGCAAGAGAATATTAGAAAGAGTACCAGCAATAACTTTGGAACGTAACTTGTCAGGTGTTTGTATGTGGGAGAGAAGCGAGGGAAAGAGTACCAGCAATGTGTGGCTGGTGGCCTAGCGGAGCATTCGACTGCTAATCTTGCATGCAGGTTCATTGTCATAGGAGAGATTTTCTTTCTCTCCTATGAGTTGACTCAGCTCTACCCTTAAAAATGAGTAGGTGTGTTCTTGAAGGTGTTTTCACCTGATACAGTTCACACCGCTTCCTTCGGAGGGGATGTAAAGCTGTTGGTCCTGGCGTACTGGTTAACATTAGCATTCATGCTATTCCAATTACCTCGTTAGCCAATCTACATGGTGGTTTCTAATAAAATAATAAATGAATAAAATAATAACTTTGGAACGTAACTTGTCAGGTGTTCGTACGTGGGAGAGAAGCGAGGGAATAGCTATATAAAGGAACATCAGATCCGTACTTCCAGCATCAACAGTCTTAAGTGACGAACTGAACAGAAGATCGAACCACAAAGAAGCAATTGAAGTCCAAGATTATCTTCACAGCCATCCTAGTGCTGCTCTTCCTGGGTACTCTTCTCCCTGCTCCCACAGCCAGCCAGGCAGACGACACTGCCCTCCCCCTTTCCCTCCCTCCCAGAGTGCTGACTGGGACTGAACAAACATGTCCACCTGACGCGCTGCGACAATCATCACAAACTGAGATGGCCCATGACATTGGAACACTGTTACAAAGCACTGTCATCTGCCAGCTTGCTCGAACACAGACCAGCCCCGCAACTTCCTGCAGTTCAATTTCCACAAGCTGCCCCTCTGGAAACTATTGGGTCAGCAGCTCCAATGGGAGTGCTGTGCAGGTGTATTGCGACATGGACAGGGTGTGTGGCTGCAGTGGTGACAGCACAGGAGGATGGGCACGCATTGCATACCTCAACACAACCGACACTTCCCAACAGTGCCCAAGTGCATGGAGGCTCATCACAACACCAAGGAGGACGTGTGGACGATCGACAAATGCTGCTAGCTGTGACTCTGCAATATTTCCATCTAACGGAATCCAGTACAGTCACATCTGCGGTCGAGTCATTGGGTATCAAGACCGATCACCTGATGGGTTGAATAATTACGTGCTTCATTCCACAAGCATAGACAGCTACTACCTCGATGGTGTCAGTGTCACACACGGAGTTCCTGGGTCCAGGCAGCACATTTGGTCTTTTATTGCTGGATGGCATAATAACAATTGCCCCTGTCGCGCCAGCATTGGAACCCCATCTTATGTGGGGCAGGACTACTTCTGTGAGACTGGGAACGACAACAATGCAGATTGGGTTGGAACGTTCTTTGCTGATGACCCTCTCTGGGATGGCCAAGACTGTGGGACATCTAATATCTGTGAGTGTACCTTCAACAGTCCTCCCTGGTTCTGCAAGCAGCTGCCTCAGCCGACAACTGATGACATCGAGGTTCGTATTTGTGGAGACGGTGGCCTCACTGATGAGGATACTCCAGTGGAACTTATCGAACTATACGTTCACTGATGAATTCTAACGTGTGATCAGTAACAGAAACAAAGCGAAGGATGTAGCTAGCTAGGTTAGTTTGTAGTATTAACAATCAGTCGTAGATTTCTTGCTGTTATTAGATATCTAGCTAATTAGGTCCAACGCTGTAGAGAGTGGTTACGTTTTGGTTATGCCAGTCACACGGAATACAAATTTTTGTATGTAGCTGGTAGCCAAAGATAGTGTATGCTCATTTAGTTATGAATCTTATTGAGTGAGCGAGTTGATTACCTGCATGAAGAATTACTGTTGGTATGGTAGGCAAGTAATGGAGCATGATACACATGCAGTACATATGTTACGTAATGTTATGCAACAGGTGGGAATTGCATGAGAGTGGAGACCATTCCCCACTAATTACATTGTTGGAATGCCAGGGGTTTCACCCCTAGAATGTACTATATGATGTACTTATCTTGTTGCATGTGTACAGGAGTTGCGAACCAATGAATTTCCCACTGTGGTCCAGTCACACCAGTGACCGCATTCTCTCTGTGCTGCACTGGTGGGAGTCACACCAGTGACCCCATTCTCTCTGCGCTGCACTGGTGGGAGTCACACCAGTGACCCCATTCTCTCTGTGCTGCACTGGTGGGAGTCACACCAGTGACACCATTCTCTCTGCGCTGCACTGGTGGGAGTCACACCAGTGACCCCATTCTCTCTGTGCTGCACTGGTGGGAGTCACACCAGTGACCCCATTCTCTCTGTGCTGCACTGGTGGGAGTCACATCAGTGACCGCATTCTCTCTGTGCTGCACTGGTGGGAGTCACACCAGTATTCTCTCTGTGCTGCACTGGTGGGAGTCACACCAGTATTCTCTCTGTGCTGCACTGGTGGGAGTCACACCAGTGACCCCATTCTCTCTGTGCTGCACTGGTTGGAGTCACACCAATGACCCCATTCTCTCTGTGCTGCACTGGTGGGAGTCATACCAGTGACCCCATTCTCTCTGTGCTGCACTGGTGGGAGTCACACCAGTGACCCCATTCTCTCTGTGCTGCACTGGTGGGAGTCACACCAGTGACCCCATTCTCTCTGCATGTGCTGCACTGGTGGGAGTCACACCAGTGACTCCATTCTCTCTGTGCTGCACTGGTGGGAGTCACACCAGTGACCCCATTCTCTCTGTGCTGCACTGGTGGGAGTCACACCAGTGACCCCATTCTCTCTGTGCTGCACTGGTGGGAGTCACACCAGTGACTCCATTCTCTCTGTGCTGCACTGGTGGGAGTCACACCAGTGACCCCATTCTCTCTCTGTGCTGCACTGGTGGGAGTCACACCAGTGACCCCATTCTCTCTGCGCTGCACTGGTGGGAGTCACACCAGTGACCCCATTCTCTAGCTCTGTGCTGCACTGGTGGGAGTCTCTCTGTGCTGCATGGGCTCATGTTACGGGATATTCGATCATGTTTTGCACTCATGCAAACTGGCAGAAAATGGATGACAGTGACAGACTTAGTGATAGTGATGATAGACCTAGTAGCTACTAGTCCGACTCCTCTCTAGCTAAAATCAACTGGCTCAGTTGCTCAGCAGGCAAGTTATTCGTATATGTAATAGCATGATTTGGAGTGCAATTGGGAATTATTTGCACGAGTATGGTTTGTAATTTCACGAGGCAAAGCAGTTTTTTTTTCTTCCTATAACAATTCTGCATTACAGCATGGACACACAAATAGCGTCAGGCTAATCTCAAGTGTACCCAGTAACTAATTTAAATTCGTCAGTTTAAATTACTGACCTTACGAGTATAGGCGTTTTATACAGAAACTTGTTATATATAGATAGATAGATAGACAGATAAATTAATTATCGACAGGAATGTCTCATCAGCCAGTGGCTGGTCTACCTGAGAGTTTTGCAAATATAGCAATAAACAGCATTTTCATGAGCATTTTCTGAGCATAATTGGCTAATTTAATGAGCAGTGCTGCCAAGCATCATTCTAGTATTGAGCACTAGCTATATGCCCAGACCTAGCCAATGGCCTATGGATGTCAATCGGAGAGCTCCCGAAAAAAGGCCCGCCGGCCATGTCCGCCTGCGCCACCTTCTACTCGTCATCATCACGTGGTAGCCATGCGCCAGTGATGGAATAGATAGTAGATAGTCTCGTTCCCAGGCTCCACCTAGCCTCGTTCCCAGTCCCACGCCCAGTACGGTAAACCGTACCAGTACTGCAAGCTCAAGCGACGAAAAGCTGGGCGTGGGACTGGGAACGAGGCTAGGCTTTGGCCTGAGGATTTTATGCTGGGAATAATTTGAGCATAATATAGGCTGACGGAAGAAATTGAGAATAATTTTCCGAGGAATAATCTAATTTCTCTTCCGGAAGTCTAACACATGCCCATGTGGTGAGGTCATATATCGAGACCATGGAGTTGAAGAATTCACATTTTTTGTTGAGCATAGCTAACTGTTGCTTGAGAAAGAATAATACTTGAGAATACAAGAATAGAATAATGGGCTATTAAATTTTTGGAGAATAATATCCTCAGGCCTAGCTAGGCTCCCCCTTATGCGGTACAGATTTTTCGTCGGTGCGCGCATATGGGGGAGCCTGGGAGAACGGGGCTATATTGACACGATATTGGGAAAGCCGCTATCTCTACAGCTGGTCCAAAAAACCGCCTCTCGTACTGAGAGTCTGTGTCGGTCTCCTCTTTCTCCTAGCTACTGCTGGAGGACTGATGTCGTCTCCTCCATCGAGTCGACGTCCGGGCTCTTACGCGATCGTACTCGTACGACGATTATGATATCGCATCGAGTGCTACCTTCTGTAAGTTACGAGCACTGAGGAGAAGATGAGGATCAAGCTCAGACTTGGTTCATACAAACTCCCAGAACTTACCGGAACGTTTGTACATGCACAACTCCTGAAGTCTGACGTCCTTTTGACTCACGAATGTCAACTTTTAAGTGGAAACTTACCGGCGAAGATCAGATCAGCGGAAATTGACTTAACTACCGTTCTGCAAATATCACTAGGGCTGAACTCGTGCACAGCAACAGAAATTTTAAAAACCCTATCGTATACGTGTCGCTACATTGTAACAAGTTACCCCACCCACTAATGCTTGATGTTGGCTGCATTTGCACAGCAGTTCGAGCTAGGCCAAAAATTAGCATCATAGCTGGAGGAAAGACTGCACTATCTTCTCAACTTTACAGCAAGTCTCCAGTTGCTTCCAGTCTGAAATTAGAGGTGAATTTTTTTTCTGAGTTACTCCGTACTTAGTCTTATTCCCAGACCCAGTGCAGATTGCTTCTAGTGCTATCACTGGTGGGGTTAGGGCACTGATGTGTCATGTATTGCAGGTCAAACTTCGATCTAGTACTACAACTTTGATTGAAGTACATGATGACCCATGAGCTAGCGCTAATGCACTCAATTCACATGATCTACAAATGCTACTCTACCACAGGAATCCACTCACCAAATTCATGAAATTCAATGTAGCTACATGATTAAATTGTAACCTCATTCCCAGGCCTTCTCACCCCAGCGTTGAGGGAAGGAGGCTACATATTTCACACCATACTCATTCCCTGCACTTATGTTCCCTGGCTCTTAGCTACCATGGTCCCTCCGGCCTCAGTCATTCCCAGATTCACGCTCAGTGCTATCTCCATGGTAACGCATGGTAACATTAGCAGAGGCAGCTACATATAGAGCATCTGCATACCAGGTGTAGCTACTGTTTCCCCTAGGCCAGTTTGCAAGATGCAAAGTCTCATTCCAACTGGCTATAGGTGGTTCACCTCCCAAGGTCAAAGTTTAATGATACACATCACCAATATGGGTTTGAAGCTATCACAGGAAATATGTGGAGGATGCAGTGTGGTGAAGCTGTAATTAAACAGTCAAACTTTTATCATGTGCATTCTTCAGCATAGCCATATGCAGTGAAAGTGGTGGAGGAATGGTTGAGGAAATGTGGAGCAAATGTGGCAGATGCAATCTGTGAACTCAAGTATAGTATATCTGCTGTCCCACAGTTACACACCTGTTACCATCCATTCCTTATCACGTAGCTGAGACTATACCGTTTGAAAATATTTAGAATAGCAACTAAATTGGCAAGTGACGTGAATACAACTCCAGCCATTTATGAGTGCCTGACCAATGATGTTTCAGGTCATATTCACGTCATACAACGTATCTGGTCAGGCGTTGTACGTGACAGAGAACACACCTGCTGCACTCTAACTAGATTATCCAATTTGGATAGAATGTAGAGTAGGAAGAGTGAATAACCCTTGGAATACCTGAAGTGTAAGTGGTCAGGTGTTCGCATGTGGGAGAGAAGCAAGGAGGAACATCAGATACGTACCTCCAGCATCAACAGTCCTGGGTGACAAATAGCTAAACTGAACAAAAAATCAAATGCAAATGAACTCCAAGATGACCTTCACAGCCATCCTAGTGCTGCTCTCTCTGGGTGCTCATCTCCTTGCTCCCACGGCCAGCCAGGCAGACGACACTGCCCTCCCTCTCTCCCTCCCTCCCAGAGTGCTGACTGCAAACCTAGCTGTCCACCTGATGCACTGTGACAAACATCACTAACTGAGATGGCCCAAAACCTTGGTAAGCTGCAACGAAGCAATGCCGTCAAGTGCTATGCTACCCAAATGCAGGCCAGCCCTGTAGACTCCCATGACCACCCTCTGGAAACTGTTGGCTCCAATGGAGTGCAGTGCAGGTGTAATGCGACATGGACAGGGTGCACGTGTGTGGCTGCAACAGCACTGGAGGGTGGGCACGTATTGCATACCTCAACACAACCGTGCCCAAGTGCATGAACACTCATCTCAACACCAAGGAGGACGTGTGGACGAACCACGAATGGTGACTCTGCAATATTCCCATCACATGGAGTACAATACAGCCATATTTGTGGTCAACTCATTGGGTATGAGTTCGGACCACCTGATGAATATTTTGAAAATACTTAGATCGTTAATTTCTAAATTACATGAGTATACAACTCCAGTCATGAAATACTATATATGTGAGTGCCTGACCAGTGACGTTTCAGGTCATATTCACGTCATACAACGTATCTGGTCAGGCGTTGTATTTGACAGGGGGCACACCTGGTGCATTCTAACTAATTTGGGTGGAATGTAGACTATAGTCAAGAGAATTAGAAAGAGTACCAGCAATAACTTTGGAACGTAACTTGTCAGGTGTTCGTACGTGGGAGAGAAGCGAGGGAATAGCTATATAAAGGAACATCAGATCCGTACCTCCAGCATCAACAGTCTTGAGTGACAAACTGAACAGAAAATCGAATCAACCACAAAGAACCACTTGAAGTCCAAGATGATCTTCACAGCCATCCTAGTGCTGCTCTCCCTGAGTGCTCTTCTCCCGGTTCCTACGGCCAGCCAGCTGGCAGACGACACTGCCCTCCCTCTTTCCCTCCCTCCCAGAGTGCTGACTGGGACTGAACAAACATGTCCACCTGATGCGCTGCGACTATCATCGCAAACTGAGATGGCCCAAGACATTGGAACACTGTTACGAAGCACTGCCATCGTCATCTGCCAGCTTGCTCGAACACAGACCAGCCCCGCAGCCTCCTGCAGTTCGATTTCCACAAGCTGCCCCTCTGGAAACTACTGGGTCAGCAGCTCCAATGGGAGTGCTGTGCAGGTCTATTGTGACATGGACAGGGTGTGTGGCTGCAACAGCACTGGAGGGTGGACACGTGTGGCATATCTCAACACAACCGACACTTCACAACAGTGCCCAGGTGCATGGAGGCTCATCACAACACCAAGGAGGACGTGTGGACGATCGACAAATGCTGCTAGCTGTGACTCTGCAATATTTCCATCTAACAGAATCCGGTACAGCCACATCTGCGGTCGAGTCATTGGGTATCAAGACCAATCACCTGATGCATTCTCTTATTACCTGTCCAGTGATCCCCCGACCATAGACGGCTACTACCTCGATGGTGTCAGTGTCACACATGGAACTCCTGGGTCCAGGCAGCACATCTGGTCCTTTGCCGCTGCAGTTAGAAATCAATTCACATCAAACAATTGCCCCTGTGACAGCGGTGCTGGAGCCCCATCTTTCGTAGGGCAGGATTACTTCTGCGAGACCGGCAATGATAATGAGGCTGAAGAATATGAATGGGTTGGAATGTTCTTTGCTGATGACCCCCTCTGGGATGGTCAAGACTGTGGGACAGATCATACCTGTGAGTGTACCCTCAACAATCCTCCCTGGTTCTGCAAGCAGCTGCCTCAAGTAACGACTGATGACATTGAGGTTCGTATTTGTGGAGACAGTGGCCACACTAATGAGGATACTCCAGTGGAACTTATCGAACTCTACGTTCGCTAAACAACTCGATACTAATGTGTGCAAATAATGTAACCCCATAGCTTCTTGCATGCTGCTTAGCTATAGAAGTGAGACTTTGAAAAGGACATGTGTAATATACATGTAGCTAGTCTGATACCATTGAGATAGAAGCAACTTTCCATGTTTGGATTCCCGTGACAATCAATCACGAGACACAAACTGATTTAGATTGGGTGTGCTGTATTCCATTTGATGGCAGACTCACTGCAGCCAACGTTGGAGTCGGACCGTAAATGTGTATGGTATGACTATGTCCAAGTCACAACGTCAGAGTAGCTAGCTATAGGAGTGACAGGTCTTTCACATAAAACATAGCGTCGACAATTGATGACATCGAGGTTCGTCACTTATTTGTGGAGACAGTAAACCTCAGTGACGAGGACACTCCAGTGGAACTTGTACATTCGCTAAACAACTCAATTGATACTCAGTGCAGTTAAGGTTGGCTAAACTTTTTGTGTTGCTAGCTGAAATGTGCATGGACATTATTTGAACGAAGTGGATATTGGTCCGGCAGGAAGTAGGGCAATGGGTTAGGGTATATTAGGGCCAGGGCCGGTTCTAGATGCGCGCGCGTTTCCGGTACCTATACCTAAAGTATGTACTTCCTGCCGGACCAATATCCACGTCATTATTTGAAAGCACCTGCACTATCTTCTCAACTTTACAGCAAGTCTCCAGTTGCTTCCAGTCTGAAATTAGAGGTGAATTTTTTTTCAGAGTTACTCCGTACTTAGTCTCATTCCCAGACCCAGTGCAGATTGCTTCTCGTGCTATCACTGGTGGGGTTAGGGCACTGATGTGTCATGTATTGCAGGTCAAACTTCTAGTACTACAACTTTGATTGAAGTACATGATGACCCATGAGCTAGCACTAATGCACTCAATTCACATAATCTACAAATGCTACTCTACCACAGGAATCCACTCACCAAATTCATGAAATTCAATGTAGCTACATGATTAATAATATTATTTGTAACCTCATTCCCAGGCCTTCTCACCCCAGCGTTGAGGGAACGAGGCTACATATTTCACACCATGCTCATTCCCTGCACTTATGTTCCCTGGCTCTTAGCTACCATGGTCCCTCCAGCCTCAGTCATTCCCAGATTCACGCTCAGTGCTATCTCCATGGTAACATTAGCAGAAGCAGCTACATATGGAGCATATGCATACCAGGTGTACTATTTCCCCTAGGCCAGTTTGCAAGATGCGAAGTCTCAACTGGCTATAGGTGGTTCACCTCCCAAGGTCAAAGTTTAATGATACACATCACCAATATGGGTTTGAAGCTATCACAGGAAATATGTGGAGGATGCAGTGTGGCGAAGCCGTAATTAAACAGTCAAACTTTTATCATGTGCATTCTTCAGCATAGCCATATGCAGTGAAAGTGGTGGAGGAATGGTTGAGGAAATGTGGAGCAAATGAGGCAGATGCAATCTGTGAACTCAAGTACAGTATATATCGGCTGTCCCACAGTCATATACCTGTTACCATCCATTCCTTATCACGTAGCTAAGACTATACCGTTTGAAAATATTTAGAATAGCAACTGAATTGGCAAGAGACATGAATACAACTCCAGCCATTTATGAGTGCCTGACCAGTGACGTTTCAGGTCATATTCACGTCACACAACGTATCTGGTCAGGCGTTGTACGTGACAGGGAACACACCTGCTGCACTCTAACTAGATTATCCAATTTGGATAGAATGTAGAGTAGGAAGAGTGAATAACCCTTGGAATACCTGAAGTGTAAGTGGTCAGGTGTTCGCATGTGGGAGAGAAGCAAGGAGGAACATCAGATACGTACCTCCAGCATCAACAGTCCTGGGTGACAAATAGCTAAACTGAACAAAAAATCAAATGCAATTGAACTCCAAGATGACCTTCACAGCCATCCTAGTGCTTCTCTTTCTGGGTGCTCATCTCCCTGCTCCAACAGCCAACCAGGCAGACGACACTGCCCTCCCTCACACCTTCCCTCCAAGAGTGCTGACTGCAAACCTAGCTGTCCACCTGATGCACTGTGACAAACATCACTAATTGAGATGGCCCAAAACCTTGGTACGCTGCAACGAAGCAATGCCGTCAAGTGCTCTGCTACCCAAATGCAGGCCAGCCCTGTAGACTCCCATGACCACCCTCTGGAAACTATTGGCTCCAATGGAGTGCAGTGCAGGTGTATATAATGCGACATGGACAGGGTGCACGTGTGTGGCTGCAACAGCACTGGAGGGTGGGCACGTATTGCATACCTCAACACAACCGACACTTCCCAACAGTGCCCAAGTGCATGGAGGCTCATCACAACACCAAGGAGGATGTGTGGACGAACCATGAATGGTGGTGGTTGTGACTGCAATATTCCCATCACATGGAGTACAGTACAGACATATTTGTGGTCAACTGATTGGGTATGAGTTCGGACCTCCTGATGAATCTTTTGAAAATACTTAGATCGTTAGTATACAACTCCAGTCATGAAATACTATATATGTGAGTGCCTGACCAGTGACGTTTCAGGTCATATTCACGTCATACAACGTATCTGGTTAGGCGTTGTACATGACAGGGGGCACACCTGGTGCACTCAAACTAATTTGGGTGGAATGTAGAGTATAGGCAAGAGAATTAGAAAGAGACTTCAAAGAGTACCAGCAATAACTTTGGAACGTAACTTGTCAGGTGTTCGTACGTGGGAGAGAAGCGAGGGAATAGCTATATAAAGGAACATCAGATCCGTACCTCCAGCATCAACAGTCTTGAGTGACAAACTGAACAGAAAATCGAATCAACCACAAAGAACCACTTGAAGTCCAAGATGATCTTCACAGCCATCCTAGTGCTGCTCTCCCTGAGTGCTCTTCTCCCGGTTCCTACGGCCAGCCAGCTGGCAGACGACACTGCCCTCCCTCTTTCCCTCCCTCCCAGAGTGCTGAATGGGATTGAACAAACCTGTCCACCTGATGCACTGCGACAATCGTCACTTGCTGGGACAGCCCAGGACATCCGTACTCTGATACGTGGCAACATCATCTGTCCTGCTACTACTGGAACACAGACCAACCCTGCGCAGCCTCTTGCAGTTCGATTTCCACAAACTGCCCCGATAAGCCCTCTGGAAACTATTGGGTCAGGAGCTCCAGTGGGAGTGTTGTACAGGTGTATTGCGACATGGACAGGGTGTGTGGCTGCAGCGGTGACAGCACAGGAGGATGGGCACGTATTGCATACCTCAACATAACCGACACTTCTCAACAGTGCCCAAGTGCATGGAGGCTCATCACAACACCAAGGAGGACGTGTGGACGATCGACAAACGCTGCTAGCTGTGACTCTGCAATATTTCCATCTAATGGAATCCAGTACAGAAACATCTGCGGTCGAGTCATTGGGTATCAAGAGCAATCACCTGATGCATTCCGACCTTTCCTAGCTGCTTCTACAAGCATAGACAGCCACTACCTCGATGGTGTCAGTGTCACACACGGAGTTCCTGGGTCCAGGCAGCACATCTGGTCCTTTGTTGCTGGACTCAGTAGTAATGAGATACACACTACCGCCAATTGTCGATCCCTGCCACAACAGCTTTGGAACCCCACCATACGTAGGGCAGGATTACTTCTGTGAGACTGGCAACGACAACGATGCAGATTGGGTTGGAATGTTCTTCGCTGATGACCCTCTCTGGGATGGCCAAGACTGTGGGACATCCAATGCCTGCGAGTGTACCCTCAACAATCCTCCCTGGTTCTGCAAGCAGCTGCCTCAGGCAACAACTGATGACATCGAGGTTCGTATTTGCGGTGATCAAGACCTTTCTGCTGATGAGGATACTCCAGTGGAACTTATCGAACTATACATTCGCTGATGAATTCTAACGTGAGATCAGTAACAGAAACTAAGTGAAGGATATAGCTAGGTTAGTTTGTAGTATTAACAATCAGACGTAGATTTCTTGCTGTTAGCTAATTAGGTCCAACGCTGTAGAGAGTGGTTATGTTTTAGTCATGCCAGTCACTCGGAATATAAATAGCCAAGTGTATCAGCAGCTCATTTAGTTTTGAATGTTGTCAGATTGGGTGAGATTGAGTTGATTAGCTACCTGCATGAAGAATGTCAGTTACTGTTGGTATTGCCATACTAACTGTACCAGTTGGCTTTGAAAGTAAGTTTGACCTACAGGTACTCCATGTTTGTTGCAGTTGTATCGACCAGGTGGATGGCTAGCTAACCCACGTTGGTACCTACTGGTACTCCACTGAATTAGCTATAGATGTTATTGTACATCACGTAGTACAAATGACTGACCAGCAGTGCATGCCTCCAGTCATTCCGTACTCCATTTCTCATGGTCCTGCATTCCATCACTCACTCCATTACTGACTAGCAACTACCCATTAGCTAGTGCACGTGGTTCCTAACGTGAGGAAGGGAAGGAGATCTGTGCAGTATTAGCCATGTATTGGGGAAGGGTTGGAAGAGAGCCTCACTGTGTGTACAGTTATGGATTAAAACTCAACTACTGTATATCTGCTGTCCCACATGCACACACCTGTTACCATCTTTTACAGTAGCCTGGGTTCGAAGCTAAACGTAACAGTAGCTACATGTATTCCATATACCCGAAATCAAGACTGCTGACCTCAGTGAGGTTGCCCATTATAGAAAAAAATAAGAGATGCTGATTATACACCATGATTGCATCTCAGTGCCCCCTCCACTGTGGAATGCGCCACTGCAAAGCATCATGGTTGGTTTGGTCACCTCAGTTGCAGCTCCTATAGTCATGGAATGCATCTGCTGATCATGTGTTATTGCGGTACTCACAACTGACAGCTGCAGGCAAGTCATGGGATACATCTGCTGATCATGTGTTATTGCGGTACTCACAACAGTTACTGACAGCTGCAGGCAAGTCATGGGATGCACCTGCTGATCATGTGTTATTGCGGTACTCACAACTGACAGCTGCAGGCAAGTCATGGATGACAAATTATTGTCACTTCAACAATGCAGTTTTCATAGTGGCAGCAATAACTTTGGAATATAACTTGCCAGGTGTTCGTATGTGGGAGAGAAGCAATCGAGGGAGTAGCTATATAAAGGAACATAAGATCCGTGTAATACTGATTTTATGGACTTAAGCATAATTGTGTGTGTTGCCTATTTCCATGTAAGTTACTCTACAATGCTGATTGTGTACTCATTTCCTTGAGTTGTAGTTTATTCCTTGGTTTCCTGTCCTTTTGCTGTTTGGCTTCCTGTGATTGGACTATATAGCAGGATATTGTGCAATTCTTCATCCACATTACTATATATGCACACATATTGACATGTATAGCTACTGGAGGCATCTAGAACAATCAAGAAGTCAAGATGACTTTCACAGCCATCCTAGTGCTGCTCTCTCTGGGTGCTCTTCTCCCTGCTCCCACGGCCAGCCAGGCAGACGACACTGCCCTCCCTCTCTCCCTCCATTCCAGAGTGCTGACTGGGACTGAACAAACATGCCCACCTATTGCACTGAGACAACAACGAGCTGAGATCACCCAGGACGTTGCTGCACTGCTACGAAGCAATGCCATCATCTGCCAGCTTGCTCGAACACAGGCCAGCCCCACAGCCTCCTGCAGTGCAATCTCCACAAGCTGCCCCTCTGGAAACTATTGGGTCAGCAGTTCCAATGGGAGTGCTGTGCAGGTCTATTGCGACATGGACAGGGCGTGTGGCTGCAGTGGTGACAGCACAGGAGGATGGGCACGCATTGCATACCTCAACACAACCGACACTTCTCAACAGTGCCCAAGTGCATGGAGGCTCATCACAACACCAAGGAGGACGTGTAGACGATGAACGGATGCTGCTAGCTGTGACTCTGCAATATTTCCATCTAACGGAATCCAGTACAGTCACATCTGCGGTCGAGTCATTGGGTATCAAGAGCAATCGCCTGATGCGTTCAATTATCTTGACTCCACGAGCATAGACAGCTACTACCTCGATGGTGTCAGCGTCACACATGGAGCTCCTGGGTCCCGGCAGCACATCTGGTCTTTTGCTGGTTCATATCTCCGAGTCAATAGTAACAATACCATTTGCCCCTGTGTAGGTGGTGCTGGACCCCCATCTTTCGTAGGGCAGGATTACTTCTGTGAGACCGGCAACGACAACAATGCAGATTGGGTTGGAATGTTCTTTCCTGATGACCCTCTCTGGGATGGCCAAGACTGTGGGACATCCAATACCTGTGAGTGTACCCTCAACAATCCTCCATGGTTCTGCAAGCAGCTGCCTCGATCAGGCAACAACTGATGACATCGAGGTTCGTATATGCGGTAATCAAGACCTTTCTGATGAGGATACTCCAGTGGAACTCATCGAACTCTACGTTCGCTGATGAATTCTAACATGTGATCAGTAACAGAAACTAAGCGAAGGATGTAGCTAGGTTAGTTTGTAGTAGATTTCTTGCTGTTATTAATTAGGTCTGACGCTGTAGAGAGTGGTTACGCCAGAGTCACTCAGAACATTAACTGCATGTGTACATGTAGCTAGCTAGTAGCCAAAGATTAGTGTATGTTCATTTAGTTAGGAATCTTTTCAGATTTGGTGAGCGAGTTGATTAGCCATGTTGGCATGTTGGTGTGGGTAGGCAAATAATGGAATGGAATACACACATGCAGTACATAGCTATGTTACGTAATTATATGCAACAGGTGGGAGTTGCATGGGAGTGCACTTCCTGTTCACTAATTAGCTACTCAACATTGTTGGAATGCCCCTTAGAATGCACTGTTTGATTGCACTAGCTTGTGTACAGGAGTTGTGCAATAGCTATGAAGTTACTACTGTGGTACGTTCTGCTGTGGCATGCTGGGAGCGGGGCCTGGGAACAAGGCTACTACTGATGCATGCTGGAGGTGGGGCCTGGGAACAAGGCTACTACTGATGCATGCTGGGGGTGGGCATGGGAACAAGGCTACTACTGATGCATGCTGGGGCGGGGCCTGGGAACAAGGCTATACTACTGATCCATGCAGCTGGGGGTGGGCATGGGAACAAGGCTACTACTGATCCATGCAGCTGGGGGTGAGCATGGGAACAAGGCTACTACTGATCCATGCAGCTGGGGGTGGGCATGGGAACAAGGCTACTACTGATCCATGCAGCTGGTGGTGGGTCTGGGAACAAGGCTACTACTGATCCATGCAGCTGGGGACGGGCCTGGGAACTACTGATTCAGGTTGATTCTACAAACATAGACAGCTACTACCTCGATGGTGTCAGTGTCACACACGGAGTTCCTGGGTCCAGGCAGCACATCTGGTCCTTTGTTGCTGCACTCAGTAGTAATGAGATACACACTGACGCCACTTGTCCCTGCCACAACAGCTTTGGAACCCCATCATACGTAGGGCAGGATTACTTCTGTGAGACTGGCAACGATAACAATGCAGGTTGGGTTGGAATGTTCTTCGCTAATGACCCTCTCTGGGGTGGCCAAGACTGTGGGACATCCAATACCTGTGAGTGTACCCTCAACAATCCTCCCTGGTTCTGCAAGCAGCTGCCTCAGGCAACAATGAACGACCTCGAGGTTCGTATTTGCGGTAATCAAGTCCTTATGATGAGGATACTCCAGTGGAACTGATCGAACTCTACGTTCGCTGATGAATTCTAACGTGTGATCAGTAACAGAAACTAAGCGAAGGATGTAGCTAGGTTAGTTTGTAGCATTAACAATCAGTTGTAGATTTCTTGCTGTTATTAGATTATTATCTGATTAGGTCCAACGCTGTAGAGAGTGGTTAAGTTTGGTTATGCCAGTCACTCAGAATACAAATTTTGTATGTAGCTAGTTAGCCAAAGATTAGTGTATGCTCATTTATAGTTATGAATCTTGTGACATTGAGTGAGCGAGTTGATTACCTGCATGAAGAATTACTGTTGGTATGGTAGGCAAGCAATGGAGCATGATACACATGCAGTACATACGTTACATAATTATATGGTGGGAGTTGCATGAGAGTGCAGACCATTTCCCACGTAATTATATGGCACTTCCTGTTCACTAATTACATTGTTGGAATGCCATGGGTTTCACCACTACTAGAGAATGCACTTATGATGTACTTAGCTTGTTGCATGTGTACAGGAGTTGCGAACCAATGAATTTCCCTGAGGCTACAGTGGTCCAGTCACACCAGTGACCCCATTCTCTCTGTGCTACACTGGTGGGAGTCACACCAGTGACCCCGTTCTCTCTGTACTGCGCTGGTGGGAGTCACACCAGTGACCCCATTCTCTCTGTGCTGCATGGGCTCTTGTTATGGGATATTCCACCAACTTACTCTCCAAAAACCCTTTCCCATGTGCACTGTGGTACCCTGGGAACATTAGTGGCTGAGAAGAGTTTCTGGCCGTGGAGACACCAACTTTGCATCTCATTCTAACTAGATTCTCCCTAGCTCGGCAAAGGCAACCGGCCAGACGTTCGTACTATGAGAGAAAGGATGCAGTCTAGCTCACTGCTGTGATGGCATACGTCAGATAAACATAATGATATTGTGCCATCACACTGAACTTCATAACATACTTTAACGTGGTCATAGACTGCATCCCCTCTCACATACGAACACCTGACCAGTTACTTATTCTGCATTAAAATTATAGCTATAACTACCCAATTCTGCATTAACAGCAGATTTTTCGTCGGCGCGCGCATAGGGGAGCCTGGGAAAGAGGCTATGATTGAAAGCCGCTATCTCGACAGCAGGTCCAAGAGTCTGGTACCGAGACTACAAAAAACGCCTCTCGTACTGAGAGTCTGTGTCGGTCTCCTCTTCCTCCTCGCTACTGCTGGAGGACTGATGCCGTCTCCTCCGTCGAGTCCAGGCTCTCGAGCGAGAGCTACCTTGCTGAGCTTGCTCTTGTTGGCTAGCAATTTGTAATCGTACTAAGCAGCGACGAAAAGCTGGGCGTGGGACTGGGAACGAGGCTAGCCCAAGTGCATGGAGGCTCATCACAACACCAAGGAGGACGTGTGGACGATCAACGGATGTTGCTCATCATGAGCTGTGACTGCAATATTTCCATCTAATGGAATCCAGTACAGTAACATCTGCGGTCGAGTCATTGGGTATCAAGACCGATCACCTGATTCGTTCAGATCTTTCCAGGTTGATTCTACAAACATAGACAGCTACTACCTCGATGGTGTCAGTCTAGTACACACACGGAGTTCCTGGGTCCAGGCAGCACATCTGGTCCTTTGTTGCTGCACTCAGTATTAACGGTGATGCCACTTGTCCCTGTCACAACAGCTGTGGAACCCCACCATATGTAGGGCAGGATTACTTCTGTGTGACCGGCAACGACAACGATACACTATGGGATGTATTCTTTCCTGATGACCCTCTCTGGGATGGCCAAGACTGTGGGACATCCAATGCCTGTGAATGTACCTTCAACAATCCCCCTGGTTCTGCAAGCAGCTGCCTCAGGCAACAACTGATGACATCGAGGTTCGTATTTGCGGTGATCAATTCCTTTCTACTGATGAGGATACTCCAGTGGAACTTATCGAACTCTACGTTCGCTGATGAATTCTAACGTGATCAGTAACAGAAACTAAGCGAAGGATGTAGCTAGGTTAGTTGATAGTATTAACAATCAGTCGTAGATTTCTTGCTGTTGTGTGTTAGATTATGTAATTACGTCCAACACTGTAGAAAGTGGTTACGTTTGGTTAATGGAGTGGTTATGCCAGTCACTCTGAATATTTATTGTACGTAGCTGGTAGCCAAAGATAGTGTATGCTCATTTAGTTTTGAATGTTGTCAGATTGGGTGAGATTGAGTTGATTACCTGCATGAAGAATGTCAATAATTACTGTTGGTATGGTAGGCAAGCAATGGAGCATGATATACATGCAGTACATATGTTACGTAATGTTATGCAACACTGGTGGGAGTTGCAGGAAATTGGCATCATAGCTGGTGGAAAGACTGCACTATCTTCTCAACTTTGCAGCAAGTCTCCAGCTGCTTCCAGTCTGAAATTAGAGGTTCAAAGTTACTCCAGCACTTAGTCTCATTCCCAGACCCAAACAACCCCAGTGCAGATTGCTTCTAGTGCTATCACTGGTGGGGTTAGGGCACTGATGTGTCATGTATTGCAGGTCAAACTTCTAGTGCTACTACAACACTGATTGAAGATTAGAAGTACATGATGGCCCATGAGCTAGCGCTAATGCACTCAATTCACATAATCTACAAATGCTACTCTACCACAGGAAACCATCCACCAAATTCATGAAATTCAATCAGAACACAGTACAATATTCTTTACTTGTGCAGATGAGGGTGGAACACAGCACAATAATTCATTTGTTATGCCGCTTGGCAAAAGTAATCAAAAACATTTAAAAATGTAACAGGATGTAGGGATACCAGAACGGCAAAAAGTACGGAAACAAGGTAGGGATGATCACACAAAACAGTGAAGTATACATTCCCCCCTACAGAGATCTTTTTCCATATACGTGTATAATCAAGAAAGATATGTAGGGGGGATTGTATACTTCACTGTTTTGTGTGATCATCCCCACCTTGTTTCCGTACTTTTTGCCGTTCTGGTATCCCTACATCCTGTTACATTTTTAAATGTTTTTGATTACTTGTGACAACTTGTTTATGTTTTTTTTAGCAGGTAGGCTACGCTAGTAGGCGCATGTTTGAGCTGAATATTTGCCATCACAGAGCAGAAGTCAGTGTCCTCACAGGCCCTTGCTTTGATATAAGTATTACACTGCCAGCATTGGCTGAAGAATCAGACCCAAGCATCTCAAGTCAACCCTTTTCTGGATGGATACTAAACCAGCGCTCCCTGTCTGAAGACAATAGTAGCTAGCTATACCAGATGGTAGCAAGTGGTAGCGACATTATTGAGTCTTTAGATAGGCATTCACCCCTCTCACAGAACACAGTAGGTAGTAACATATACGCACAGAGTTTAGAATTTACCTCCGTTTTATGAAGTACCTCGAGCTCGATTGCAGCGCAGCACGCACACTGCAAGGCTCTTCTAATTCAGCGATCTTGAGTAATAATTACGTATCGTTGCTAAGTGATCGCGCATGCGTACAAATGAGAAAATGGCGTGACAAAAGAAGCCATAGTTATTGAGTGGGCAGCTGCAGCCGCCTGGTGAAGACTTGGAAGTTGCGAAAAAGCGATGGGCTGGTGCACTGCTCGGTGTAAAATGCTGCTGTTTCGTGCGAAAACCATCATGGGTGATTGAGGCGACGACGAGCTAGCCCGTCTGAAGAAAGAAGAAGAAGAACTAGAAGAAGAAAGAAAAACAATTTGCCCGTTTTGCGAGCGCCTGGTGTGGTACTTTCGCGACGGGTTTTCGCGACGCGAGAAGTCTTGTTGGTCATGAAAACACTCGAAGATGAACGGTATGTGGTTATAAAGGCTTATAAGTGTACCGTTTCTGAGATTTGGAGAGATTTCATTTGTATTAGCATATATTGCGTGTACGTCGTATCCCTACATATAGAGTCTACCGACTCTATGATACTCTTTGTTGTGCAGATGAGGGGTGGAACACAGTACAATATTCTTTGTTGTGCAGATGAGGGGTGGAACACAGTACAATATTCTTTGTTGTGCAGATGAGGGGTGGAACACAGTACAATATTCTTTGTTGTGCAGATGAGGGGTGGAACACAGTACAATATTCTTTGTTGTGCAGATGAGGGGTGGAACACAGTACAATATTCTTTGTTGTGCAGATGAGGGGTGGAACACAGTACAATATTCTTTGTTGTGCAGATGAGGGGTGGAACACAGTACAATATTCTTTGTTGCGCAGATGAGGGGTGGAACACAGTACATCTTTGTTGTGCAGATGAGTGGTGGAACACAGTACAATATTCTTTGTTGTGCAGATGAGGGGTGGAACACAGTACAATATTCTTTGTTGTGCAGATGAGGGGTGGAACACAGTACAATATTCTTTGTTGTACAGATGAGGGGTGGAACACAGTACAATATTCTTTGTTGTGCAGATGAGGGGTGGAACACAGTACAATATTCTTTGTTGTGCAGATGAGGGGTGGAACACAGCACCA
The DNA here is from genome assembly GCA_963931865.1 of Axinella damicornis. NCBI lineage: Eukaryota > Metazoa > Porifera > Demospongiae > Axinellida > Axinellidae > Axinella > Axinella damicornis. The sequence goes on from OZ007518.1 coordinate 803,761, forward strand.
TAATTCATTTGTTATGCAGCTTGAGCAAACTTGTGCAGATGAGGGGTGGAACACAGTACAATATATATAGCTAGGTTGTATCCCTGGCCAGTGGGATGTAAGACCCATTATATATATATACTAGGAATACGCATGCGCAGTGTCTGTGCCTCGCGCCTAGCTACATGTAGCTCACAGTGGTAGGCGTGGTTTCCTGTGCAGCGTTCGAAGTTTAGTTCGAAGTTGTGTGAGTTGTCTGAGTTGAGCGAAGTATTCCGAGTTGTAGACTGCTGCAGCTCCGCACTATAGTGTATTTCGAAGGCATAGTAGTCATTAAAAAATATCATGGACGAAACTCTGTGTACACTGTACATTAGCCTCGAACCCCGCGCCTGGGTTCGAGGCTAACTGTACATGTACCGTGGCCTAGACTAAACGTTAGTCGTACCTGTCTCCGCTAAACTCTCTTTGTATGCATCGCTTCATCCTCACTTTGTTAGACTCTTTCTCCTTTGCCTTATTGTCTTCGGAGGCAGTGTTATCGCCGTCGCTAACGCTCCCTGTATAGTTCGCTTCTCTGTACCTGTGTTTAGCACGTACGCACATGGCTTATCGAAACCGCGCCTCCAGAAACCGCCCCTACAGAAACTGCACGCGGCGTACAAACCGCCACCAAAAAAAAAAGAAAAAGAGTTGTCCGTGTGAGGGTCGAACTCACGACCTTCACGTTACAGGACGATACTCTACCGCCGAGACCACACGGAAACTGCCCCCTACCAAGGGGGCCACTTAAACTGACGGAGGGGGCCACTGAAACTGTGACGGATATATATATATATGTATATACAGACGCGATGTGACTACGCTGCACGATTAGTTGCCTCGCGCTAAGGCGCTCGGCAATTAGTTGCCTCGCGCTAAGGCGCTCGGCAATTAATGTTAACGGTCTTGAGTGACAAACTGACAAAATAATCAAACCACAAAGGAGCAATTGAAGTCCAAGATGATCTTCACAGCCATCCTAGTACTGCTCTCCCTGGGTGTTCTTCTCCCTGCTCCCACGGCCAGCCAGGCAGACGACACTGCCTTCCCTCGTTCCCTCCCTCCAAGAGTGCTGACTGGGACCGAACAAACCTGCCCACCTGACGCACTGCGACAAACATCACAAACTGAGATGGCCCAAGACATTGGAACACTGTTACGAAGCAATATCGTATGCCAGCTTGCTCGAACACAGACGACTCCCGCAGCCTCCTGCAGTGCAATCTCCGCAAGCTGCCCCTCTGGAAACTATTGGATAAGGAGCTCCAATGGGAGTGCTGTGCAGGTCTATTGCGACATGCAAAGGGTGTGTGGCTGCAGCGGTGACAGCACAGGAGGATGGGCACGTATTGCATACCTCAACACAACCGACACTTCCCAACAGTGCCCAAGTACATGGAGGCTCATCACAACACCAAGGAGGACGTGTGGACGATCAACAGATGCTGCTAGCTGCGACTCTGCAATATTTCCATCTAATGGAATCCAGTACAGTAACATCTGCGGTCGAGTCATTGGGTATCAAGACCAATCACCTGATGCGTTCTATCACTCCACAAACATAGACAGCCACTACCTCGATGGTGTTAGCGTCACACATGGAATTCCTGGGTCCCGGCAACACATCTGGTCTTTTGCTGGTTCATATCTCAATACCATTTGCCCCTGTGTAGGTGCTCGTGGACCCCCATCTTTCGTAGGGCAGGATTACTTCTGTGAGACCGGCAACGACAACGATGCAGCCTGGCGTGGAATTTTCTTTGTCGATGACCCTCTCTGGGATGGCCAAGGCTGTGGGACATCCAATACCTGTGAGTGTACCCTCAACAATCCCCCCTGGTTCTGCAAGCAGCTGCTTCAGGCAACAACTGATGACATCGAGGTTCGTATATGCGGTAATCAAGACCTTTCCGATGAGGATACTCCAGTGGAACTTATCGAACTCTACGTTCGCTGATGAATTCTAACGTGTGATCAGTAACACAACTAAGTGAAGGATGTAGCTTGGTTAGTTTGTAGTATTAACAATTAGTTGCAGATTTCTTGCTGTTATTAATTAGGTCTGACGCTGTAGAGAGTAGTTACGCCAGTCACTCAGAACATTTACTGCATGTGTATACATGTAGCTAGCTAGTAGCCAAAGATTAGTGTTTATTTAGTTATGTATCAAAATCTTGTGAGATTCGACTTGATTACCTCCATGAAGAATGTCAATTACTGTTGGTATGGTAGGCAAATAATGGAGCATGATACACATGCAGTACATATGTTACGTAATGTAATGCAACGGGTGACTAGTGGGAGTTGCATGAGAGTGTAGACCATTTCCCACTTATAATTATTACAAGTAGCTGAGCTCGCTTCGCTCGCTCAGCGACTTCCCCCTTGTTCGCCTACCGTGCGTAATCCGGCGCCGGACAGCTCTGACTCTGAAGAGCTGCTTCTCCCCGATTGCGTCCGCTTCAGCTGCTGCTCGCCGCTTGCGTCCGCTTCAGCTGCTGCTCCCCGTTTGCCTCCGCCTCCAGCTGCTGCTCCCCGATTGCGCCCGCTTCAGCTGCTGCTCGCCGCTTTCAATGATCAGCTGCTGCTCCCGATCGCGTCCGCTTCGACTGCTACTCCCCGATTGCGTCCGCTTCAACAGTAGCCTCGTACCCAGGCCTTCAATCGCGGGACCCCCCGCGATTGAAGGCCTGGGTACGAGGCTACTTCAACTGCTGCTCGCCCGATTGCGTCCGCTTCGACTGCTGCTCCCCGATTGCATACTGGATATTCCGGGCCCAATGTTTTCGAACACCATAAGTTCGCGGAGTTCAAATTAAAGTACGAAGGTCGTGCGTCACTATAGTCTAGTCCCGCCCCACGAACATCCCACTTCCGTCACTCACAGACACACACACACACACACAGACAGACACACATTAAAATCTTAATGTATCGAGGGGCAACCGCACTCCTGGTAGCGCCGTTGCAAACGCCGGCTGCGACTCGCCGTAGCGCAAGCTTATCGCAGTTAGTTCCAATTAACGCACATGACACGTGGCAACCACGCTCAGTCGATCGCTAGCAATGGCGACCAAAAGGGAAGACACGAAGTTATTACCAGTGGCGGATCCAGGATTTTGGAAAGGGGGGTTCTTTTACAGGCTGCCGAAGGCAGGCGCACAGAGGCGCGTAGCGCTGATTAGTCCGCGCGAAGCGTGGAAAATTTTTTCGCCTTTATTTTACAGTTATCAGGGTGGGCTCTCGTGGCACCTTCGTGGTTTGCACAGCAAGTTCCAGATGTGAAAGGATTGCAGGACCCGGGGCCGCCATGTGCTTCCGTTTCTTAATAGCTACGTAGCTACGTAGGCCTTACACGTAAATATACTAGATCGTGGTCTCGTTCCCAAGCCGTTCGGTTTCCACCCTCTCAATTTGGAAGCGGTAAACTTTGTACCCGGAACAACTGTACTCCGCACTGTTACTGCTACGTACGTTTTTCGCAGTGTATTAGACAGCTGCTCGTCACCGCTGCAAGCAAGCGCTTGAAAGTATAGTAAGGCCATACGCTAAGTTCTTTGGTAAGAAGGGGGGTTTGACCGAACCCAACGAACTACCCCTGGATCCGCTTGGTTGTTGTTGCTGCATGCCATTGCTGCATAATCATTTTTTAGTGTTCCGCCAAAGAGGGGTGCATTTGCACCCCCCTTACCCCCCCTAAATCCGCCACTGATTACAGCACTTACAACTTTGCCAGCACGCTGAGTTTTTGCATGTAAGCGTCAGTGGACGACAGCGATTACGGCTGTGTGGTCAGAATGTTTGTGGGGCCTTCGTAAGACTGTACTGGCAACCAACGTCGAAGAGAGCGATCGAGCAATGGCGGCCGACGGCACGACAAAAGCTCTTGTATCTCCACCACCAAGGTGAGTTTCAGCACAAGTATTATGCATTTGTCTAACTGCATGATAGGGATCACGACGGTGTAGTCAGAATCTCTGTAGACCTTTCCTGCGTGCTGTGAGGTTTGATTAGGTTATTTATTTACGCGGCACAATTTTTCCTATACCAGGAGTGTAATGATGACGGTACTTCCTGTTCACTAATTACATTGTTGGAATGCCATGGGTTTCACCACTAGAATGCACGTGCTGCACGGGCTCTTGTTATGGGATATTCCACCCACTTACTCTCCAGTAAATGGGGAAAAACCCTTTCCCATGTGCACTGTGGTAGCTAGCGATCCTGGGAGCATTAGTGGCTGAGTCTCTGGCCATGGAGACACTAATTTTGCATCTCATTCTAACTAGATTCTCCCTAGCTCGGCAAAGGCAACCGGCGAGACGTTTGTATGAGAGAAACCAGGATGCAATCTAGCTCCCTTCACTGTGATGGCATACGTCTCATAAACATAATGATATTGTGCCATCACACTGAACTTCTTAACTGTTAAACACACTTTAACATGGGATCATAGACCGCATCCCTTCTCACATACGAACACCTGACTGGCAGATTTTTCGTCAGCGCGCGCATAGGGGGGAGCCTGGGAACGAGGCTATGATTGAAAGCCGCTATCTCAACAGCAGGTCCAAAGAACGCCTCTAGTACTGAGAGTCTATGTCGGTCTCCTCTTCCTCCTCGCTACTGCTGGAGGACTGATGCCATCTCCTCCGTCGAGTCTGGGCTCTCGAGTGAGAGGCTACCTTGCTGAAGGCTTGCTCTTGTTGGCTGGCAATTTGTAATCAACAACCAAAGTGTGACGTCATTTCTTACTCCTAGTACCTCGTATACGACGATTATGCACAGTACGTTTCGAGCACTGAGGAGAAGATGAGGATCAAGCTCAGACTTGGTACATACAAACTCCCAGAACCTACCGGAGCGTTTATACATGCACCAACTCCTGAAGTCTGAAGTCCTTTTTGACTCACGAATCTCAATTTAGTGGAAACTTACCGGCGAGGATCAGATCAGCGGAAAGTGACTTCACTACTGTTCTGAAAATAGCACTAGAACTGAACTCGTGCACAGCAACAGAATATTTAGACTCCTATAGTTTGCTTTGTATACGTGTAGCTACAAGTTGCCCCACCCACTAATGCCTTGATGTTGGCTGCATTATTTGCAAAGGAACCCCAGCAGCTCGAGCTGTGAAATCCGCATCATAGCTGGAGGAAAGACTGCACCATCTTCTCAACTTTACAGCACATCTTGAGCTGCTTCCAGTCTGAAATTAGAGGCGAAAAAATTTTCAAAGTTACTCCAGCACTTAGTCTCATTCCCAGACCCAAACAACCCAGACCCAGTGCAGATTGCTTCTAGTGCTATCACTGGTGGGGTTAGGGCACTGATGTGTCATGTATTGCAGGTCAAACTTCCAGTACTACAACAACATTGATTGAAGTACATGATGGCCCATGAGCTAGCGCTAATGCACTCAATTCACATGATCTACAAATGCTACTCTACCACAGGAATCCACTCACCAAATTCAATGTACATGATTTGTAACCTCATTCCCAGGCCTTCTCTCACCCCAGCGTTGAGAACAAGGCTACATATTCATATTTCACACCATGCTCATTCCCCGCACTTAAGTTCCTTGGCTCTTAGCTACCATGGTCCCTCCAGCCTCAATCATTCCCAGATTCACACTCAGTGTTATCTCCATGGTAACGCATGGTAACATTAGCAGAGGCAGCTATATATAGAGCATATGCATACCAGGTGTACTGTTTCCCTAGGCCTGTTTGCAAGATGCAAAGTCTTGCTATATAGCTATAGGTGGTTCACCTCCCAAGGTCAAAGTTTACATCACCAATATGCATCCCCGGTATGTTTAAACACCTGACCAGTCTGACCTACAAGTACTCTATGTATGTTGCAGTGCATCGATCAGGTCAAGAGCGCATGATGACATCATTGTTTTTTCACGGCGGAAAATCAATGATGTCATCATGCGCTCTTGATCAGGTGGATGGCTAGGGATGTATTCTAACCCATAATTATTGGTAACAGGTAGTACTCCACTGAATTAGCTAGATGTTATTGTACATCACGCAGTACAAATGCCTGACCAGCAGTGCATGCACTCCAGTCATTCCGTACTCCATTTCTCATGGTCCTGGACAGCTGACATTCCATCACTCACTCCATTCTACTATAGAGTACATGCATCCCCCTCATGAACTCTTGCCCTCATGCAATGCATGCACAAACGGTACGTGGGGTTCCTGATCACAACACTCAGAACAGTCACAGACACTACGTAGCTGATTGGCACTTGCTTGCATGACAGCTGTCATCCGAATGCTAAAGCTAGCTGTATCTCTGTCAAGTAGCTTTGAACTCTTGAGCTTCTAGCTGGTTTTGCCATGCTAGCTATAAGCTATCATAGGAAATGTGGTGGATATGCGGTGTGGCGAAGCTGTAACTAAACAATCTCTTGTGCATTCTTCAGCTGAAGTTGCTATAGCTACATAGCCATACACAGTCAAAGTGGTGGAGGAATGGTTGAGGAAATGTGGAGCAAATGTGGCAGGTGCAATCTGTGAACTCAAGTACAGTATATCTGCTGTCCCACAGTCACACACCTGTTACCATCCATTCCTTATCACGTAGCTAAGACTATTCCGTTTGAAAATATTTAGAATAGCAACTAAATTGGCAAGTGGCGTGAATACAACTCTAGCAATGTATGAGTGCCTGACCAGTGACGTTTCAGGTCATATTCACCGTCATACAACGTATCTGGTCAGGCGTTGTACGTGACAGGGAACACACCTGCTGCACTCTAACTAGATAATCCAATTTGGGTGGAATGTAGAGTAGGAAGAGTGGCTACCAGCAATAACCCTTGGAATACCTGAAGTGTAAGTGGTCAGGTGTTCACATGTGGGAGAGAAGCGAGGAAGAACATCAGATACATAGCTATAATAGCCTTCAGCATCAACAGTCCTGGGTGACTAATAGCTAAACTATTAAATGCCAAAGAAGCAATTGAAGGTGACCTTGCTGACTGCAAACCTATAGCTGTCCACCTGATGCACTGCGACAAACATCATAAGCTGGGACATCCCAAAGACATTGGTAGCTCCTGCACGAAGCAATGCCGTCTGCTCTGCTACACAAATGCAGGCCAGCCCTGCTGACTCCCGTGATGTAATCTCCACCCTCTGGAAACTATTGGCTCCAATGGGAGTGCAGTGCAGGTGTATTGCGACATGGACAGGGTGTGTGGCTGCAACAGCACTTGAGGGTGGGCACGCATTGCATACCTCAACACAACCGACACTTCCCAACAGTGCCCAAGTGCATGGAGGCTCATCTCAACACCAAGGGGGACGTGTGGACGAACCGTGAATGGTGGTGGTTGTGACTGCAATATTCCCATCACATGCAATACAATACAGCCATATTTGTGGCCAAGTGATTGGGTATGAATTCGGACCTCCTGATAAATGTTTTGGATCGTTAATTTACATGAGTACAACTCCAGTCCTGAAATAGCTACTATATGTGAGTGCCTGACCAGTGACGTTTCAGCTCATATTCACGTCATACAACGTATCTGGTCAGACTTTGTACGTGACAGGGTGCACACCTGCTGCATTATAACTAATTTGGGTTAGAATGTAGAGTATAGGCAAGAGAATTAGAAAGAGTACCAGCAATAACTTTGGAACGTAACTTGTCAGGTGTTCGTACGTGGGAGAGAAGCTATATAAAGGAACATCAGATCTGTACCTCCAGCATCAACAGTCTTGAGTGACAAACTGAACAGAAAATCAAACCACAAAGAACCAATTGAAGTTGAAGATGATCTTCACAGCCATCCTAGTGCTGCTCTCCCTGGGTGCTCTTCTCCCTGCTCCCACGGCCAGCCAGGCAGACGACACTGCCACCCCTCTCTCCCTCCCTCCCAGAGTGCTGACTGGGACTGAACAAACCTGCCCACCTGATGCACTGCAACAATCATCACTTGCTGAGACAGCCCAGGACATCCGTACTCTGATACGTGGCAACATCGTCTGTCCTGCAACTACTGGAACACAGACCAACCCCGCAGCCTCCTGCAGTGCAATCTCCGCAGCCTGTACCTCCGGCTACTACTGGATAAGGAGCTCCAATGGGAGTGCTGTGCAGGTGTATTGCAACATGCACAGGGTGTGTGGCTGCAATGGTGACAGCACAGGAGGATGGGCACGCATTGCATACCTCAACACAACCAACACTTCCCAACAGTGCCCAAGTGCATGGAGGCTCATCACAACACCAAGGAGGACGTGTGGACGATCAACGGATGCTGCTAGCTGTGACTCTGCAATATTTCCATCTAACGGAATCCAGTACAGCCACATCTGCGGTCGAGTCATTGGGTATCAGTTTGCATCTCCTGATGGTAATAGCTGGAGTTCAAACATTGAAAGCACCTATCTCGATGGTATCAGTATCACACATGGAAATTCTGGTTCCCGGCAGCACATCTGGTCTTTTGGCGGTGGATTTGCGGGTTCTCATATTCCCTGTCCTTGTGTTTCTGGTACTACCATTCCATCATTTGTTGGTGAAGACTACTTCTGCGAGACCGGCAACAACAACGGTGCACATTGGGCTGGAATGTTCTTCGCTGATGACCCTCTCTGGGATGGCCAAGACTGCGGGACATCCAATACCTGTGAGTGTACCCTCAACAATCCTCCGTGGTTCTGCAAGCAGCTGCCCCAGACCACAACTGATGACATCGAGGTTCGTATTTGCGGTAATGAATCCCGTTCTAACGAGGATACTCCAGTGGAACTTATCGAACTCTACGTTCGCTGATGAGTTCTAACGTGTGATCAGTAACAGAAACTAAGCGAAGGATGTAGCTAGGTTAGTTTATAGTATTACCAATCAGTCGTAGATTTCATGCTGTTATTAGATTATCTAGCTAGCTAATTAGGTCCAACGCTGTAGAGAGTGGTTATGTTTTGGTCATGCCAGTCACTCGGAATATTTACTGCCAAATTTTGTATGTAGCTAGTAGTCAAAGATTAGTGTATGCTCATTTAGTAATGAATCTTGTGAGATTGATCATGAGTGAGTGAGTGAGTTGATTACCTGCATGAAGAATTACTGTAGGTGTGGTATAGGCAAGTAATGGAGCGTGATACACAATAGTCATGCAGTACATATGCTACGTAATGTTATGCAACACTGGTGGGAGTTACATGAGAGGCAGACCATTTCCCACATAATTATTATGGCACCTCCTGTTCACTAATTGCTATAGCTATCATACACATAAAAATTATGCGGTCAGAATGGTAGAGGAACGGTTGAGGAAATGTGGAGCAAATGTGGCAGATGCAATCTGTGAACTATACTCAAGTACAGTATATCTGCTGTACCACAGTCACACACCTGTTAACAACCATTCCTTATCATGTAACTAAGACTATTCCATCGGAAAATATTTAGAATAGCAACTGTGATCTGCTACACAAATGCAGGCCAGCCCTGCTGACTCCAGTGATGTAATTTCCACCCTCTGGAAACTACTGGGTTAGGAGCTCCAATGGAGTGCAGTGCAGGTGTATCGCGACATGGACAGGGTGTGTGGCTGTGACAGCACTGGAGGGTGGGCACACATTGCATACCTCAACACAACCGACACTTCCCAACAGTGCCCAAGTGCATGGAGGCTCATCTCAACACCAAGGAGGACGTGTGGACGAACCATCAATGGTGGTGGTTGTGACTCTGCAATATTCCCGAGTACAATACAGCCATATTTGTGGTCAAGTGATTGGGTATGAGTTCGGACCTCCTGATGAATATTTGAAAATACTTAGAATAGAATAGATCGTTAGTTTGTACATGAGTACAACTCCAGTTAAGAAATACTACCGGTAAGTTAGTGCTTGACCAGCATGTTTCAGGTCATATTCACGTCATACAACGTATCTGGTCAGGCGTTGTACGTGACAGGGAACACACCTGTGGTCAAGTGATTGGGTATGAGTTCGGACCTCCTGATGAATGTTTGAAAATACTTAGAATAGAATAGATCGTTAGTTTGTACATGAGTACAACTCCAGTTAAGAAATACTACCGGTATGTTAGTGCCTGACCAGTGACGTTTCAGGTCATATTCATGTCATACAACATATCTGGTCAGGCGTTGTACGTGACAAGGGGCACACCTGCTGCACTCTAACTAATTTGGGTAGAATGTAGAGTATAGGCAAGGGATTTAGAAAGCGTACCAGCAACATAACTGGTCAGGTGTTCGTACGTGTGAGAGAAGCGAGGGACTAGCTATATAAAGGAACACCAGATCCGTATCTCCACCATCAACAGTCTTGAGTGACAAACTGAACAAAAATCGAGCCACTGAGAAATTGGCAATTGAAGTCCAAGATGATCTTCACAGCCATCCTAGTGCTGCTCTCTCTGGGTGCTCTTCTCCCTGCTCCCACGGCCAGCCAGGCAGACAACACTGCCCTCCCTCTCTCCCTCCCTCCCAGAGTGCTGACAGGGACTGAACAAACATGTCCACCTGACGCGCTGCGACAAACATCACAAACTGAGATGGCCCAAGACATTGCAACACTGTTACGAAGCAATATCATCTGTCCAGCTGCTCGAGCACAGACGACTCCCGCAGCCTCCTGCAATGCGATCTCCACAAGCTGCCCCACTGGATACTACTGGGTCAGGAGCTCCAATGGCAGTGCTGTGCAGGTGTATTGCGACATGGACAGGGTGTGTGGCTGCAATGGTGACAGCACAGGAGCTAGGATGGGCACGCATTGCATACCTCAACACAACCGACACTTCCCAACAGTGCCCAAGTACATGGAGGCTCATCACAACACCAAGGAGGACGTGTGGACGATCGATTGATGTTGGCTGTGACTCTGCAATATTTCCGTCTAATGGAATCCAGTTCGGTCACATCTGCGGTCGAGTCACTGGGTATCAGTTTTTTTCTCCTGATGATGGCATCTGGAGGTCAGACATAGAAAGCACCTATCTCGAAGGTGTCAGTATCACGCATGGAATTTCTGGTTCCCGGCAGCACATCTGGTCTTTTGCTGGTGCAGTTTCGCCTTATGCACATAACTGTCCTTGTGTTTCTGGTGTTACTGTTCCATCATTTGTTGGTGAAGACTACTTCTGCGAGACTGGCAATGATAACAATGGAGACCATACAGGAATTTTCTTTGCCGATGACCCCATTTGGGATGGCCAAGACTGTGGGACATCCAACACCTGTGAGTGTACCCTCAACAATCCTCCCTGGTTCTGTAAGCAGCTGCCTCAGACCACGACTGATGACATCGAGGTTCGTATTTGCGGTGATGAACCCCTTGCTAATGAGGATACTCCAGTGGAACTTATCGAACTATACGTTCGCTGATGAATTCTAACGTGTGATCAACAGAAACTAAGCTAAGGATGTAGCTAGGTTAGTTTGTAGTATTAACAATCAGTCGTAGATTTCATGCTGTTATTAGATTATCTAGATAATTAGGTTCAACGCTGTAGAGAGTGGTTATGTTTTGGTTATGCCAGTCACTCAGAATATTTATTGCCAAATTTTTGTATGTAGCTAGTAGTCAAAGATTAGTGCATGCTCATTTAGTTATGAATCATGTGAGATTGAGTGAGTGAGTTGATTACCTGCATGAAGAATGGTATGGTAGGCAAGCAACGGAGCATGATACACATGCAGTACATAATTATGTTACCACGTGGTGTGATGATCCCTGTTGGTGCACCGGTGTTATGTCAGAGCTCTCAACCACTTAAGCCTAATGGGTAATTCCAGGCCAAGTGATCACAAAAAATGGACGACCCCCCTCAGATTTCAACGAAACTTGGTACATACTTTCCTTAATACACGGATGCGGAAGGCTATTGTCAACGGAAACCGAAGAACAGAAAAACGGGGTAGGCCTACCTGCACACATGCAACAAGCTAAGTACATCATATAGTGCATTCTAGTGGTGAAACCCACGGCATTCCAACAATGTAATTAGTGAACAGGAAGTGCCATAATAATTATAGGTGGGGAATGGTCTGCACTCTCATGCAACTCCCACCAGTGTTGCATAACATTACGTAACATAATTATGTACTGCATGTATATCATGCTCCATTCATGAATGTTACTTTCAGACGCACCAGCCCACGTTAAGCAGCTACTCCCAGACATGGTTTATAGTCAGAGTACTAGTACCGATAGACGAGGAAATGCTGTAATCTGACACAAAGTTGGCTGGAATGGAACAAAGACAGTGTCACTGTGTGTATATCCATGCATATAGCTATGGATTAAAACCCAAGCACTGTATATCTGCTGACCAACATGCACACACCTGTTACCATTATTTTACGACTTAAGAGAATTCTGCCTGAAAATATTAAGAATAGCGACTAAATTGATAATGTGACGTGCCATACTGTAACAGCGATGAGTGCCTGACCAGTGACGTTTCAGGTCGTATTCACGTCACACAACGTATCTGGCCAGGCGTTGTACGTGACAGGGAACACACCTGCTGCACTCTAACTAATTTTGCAGAATGTAGAGTAGAATTAGAAAGAGTGGCTACCAGCAATAACTCTGAAGCGTAAGTGGTCAAGCATTTGTATGTAGGAGGGAAGCGAGGAGGAACATCAGATACATAGCTAACTCCAGCATCAACAGTCCTGGGTGACAAACTGAACAAAAAAATGAATGTCAAATAAGTAAAATTGAAGTCCAAGGTGACCTTCACAAACATCCCTAGGTGCACTCCTACGGCCAGCCAGGCACCTACCCTTCCCTCGCTCCAGAGAGCGCTGAACAAACTTGACACCTGCGACAAATATCACAAGCTGAGACAGCCCAGGACATTGGTATGCTGCTACAAAGCAATACGTCGACCATCTGCTTTTGCTGCCCAAATGCAGACCAGCCCAGCAGCCTCCTGCAGTGCAATCTCCACAAGCTGCCCCTCTGGAAACTACTGGGTCAGGAGCACCCATGCATGGGAGTGCAGTGCAGGTCTATTGCGACATGGACAGGGTGTGCGGCTGCAACAGCACAGAGGAGGATGGGCACGCATTGCATACCTCGACACAACCAACACTTCCCAACAGTGTCCTAGTGCATGGAGGCTCATCACAACACCAAGGAGGACGTGTGGACGAACCGTGAATGGTGGTGGTTGTGACTCAGTCTGCAATATTCAAAGAGATTACAGTACAGCCATACTTGTGGTCACGTGACCGACGATGGTTTGGAAATACTTAGAATGGAATAGATCGTTAATGTTTGTGAATGACATGAGTACAACTCCAGCCATAGACGAGTGCCTGACCAGTTACGTTTCAGGTCATACTCACATCATACAACGTATCTGGTCAGGCGTTGAACATGACAGGGGACACACCTGCTAAATAATAATTTAGGGCAAGAGAATTAGCTACCAGCAAAACACAACTGGTCAGGTGTTTGTACGTGGCACTCGGAGTAGCTAGCTATATAAAGGAACATCATGCAGATCATGTTGCAAAACTATACATGTTCCATTACATGTGGCCGGTAGCTAGCTATGTATAGGAGTTAGGCCTCAACAGATTGTCTAAGACTTCAGAGAAGTGTTGAGCCTTCAGTCTGGTGGCCCAAACTGCAAGTCTCAGTCTGACAAGGAGTGTTATATAATTATTTCTTTCAAGCTTCTGCTTTGGCAGCAGTTTAATTATTTCATTGTCAATGATTTCAGCCCTCCCCCCAAAGTCACGCAAGGGAAAGAGCATGTAGCAAAAAGTGTAGCTACCATAAATGCAAGAATACCTGATGCACGTAAGAATGTCCATGGTCAGGAGTTTGTACATGAGAAGGGATACGTTGTATATCATTGAACTTTGACCTTGGGAGGTGAACTACCTATAGCTAGTTGGAATGAGACACTGCATCTTGCAAACAGGCCGACCTCCATGGAAGCACCTCATTCCCAGCCACTACCATGGTCCCTCCAGCCTCAAGATCCACGCTCAGTGCTATCTCCATGGTATCAGATAGTAACTTCAACATTAGCATGTAAATTTACACCATTCATGCCTTTGTGCACAAAGGGAGAATTTTATGCCAATGACCTAAACTAATGGGGCTACCCCTGATGGACCTTATTGACAGGGTTCACCCCATCCAGGTTCAAGGTACTACTGGTGGAAAAATAATTGAGGGATGGGGAAAAGTGAATCTGATCGAAGAGATACAGCTTTTTTGTAGTCAACATTGGTCACAAATGACAATTTCAAGTTACGATGATTAGTAAACATAAATTATTAATGATTATGAGTTAATTTGAAGGATAGCATAACCTAAATATGAAGAAAAGTGGTTAGTGCATAGTCTGACACCCATCATGTCAGGAAACAGAACCTCGGCAGTCTCGCTATCGTCCTGAAACTTGACGATGCATGTTCCAGTTTCAAAGTTGAATGAGTCCAGCCATCCCAGGTAGCTACCACTTGCCATACTAACTTCACCAGTTGGCTACCTTTGACCTACAGGTACTCCATGTTTGTTGCAGTTGCATCGATCAAGTGGATGGCTAGCTAACCCACGTTGTATAATACTGGTACTCCACTGAATTAGCTAGATGTTATTGTACATCAGGTAGTACAAATGACTGACCAGCAGTGCATGTACTCCAGTCATTCCGTACTCCATTTCTCATGGTACTGCACAGCTGACATTCCATCACTCACTCCATTACTGACTAGCTACTACCCATTAGCTAGTGCACATGGTTCCAGAAACGTGAGGAAGGGAGGGAGATCTGTGCAGTATTAGCCATGTATTGGGGAAGGGTTGGAAGAGAGCCTCACGTACTGTGTGTACAGTTATGGATTAAAACTCAAGTAGATAGCTACTGTATATCTGCTGTCCCACATGCACACAGTAGCCTGGGTTCGAGGCTAAACGTAACAGTAGCTATTCCATATACCCGAAATCAAGACTGCTGACCTCAGTGAGGTTGCCCATTATAGAAAAAAATAAGAGATGCTGATTATACACCCTGATTGCATCTCAGTGCCCCCTCCACTGTGGAATGTGCCACTGCAAAGCATCATGGTTGGTTTGGTCACCTCAGTTGCAGCCCTATAGTCATGGAATGCATCTGCTGATCATGTGTTATTGCGGTACTCACAACTGACAGCTGCAGGCAAGTCATGGGATACATCTGCTGATCATGTGTTATTGCGGTACTCACAACAGTTACTGACAGCTGCAGGCAAGTCATGGGATGCACCTGCTGATCATGTGTTATTGCGGTACTCACAACTGACAGCTGCAGGCAAGTCATGGGATCGATGACAAATGTATTGTCACTTCAACAATGTAGTTTTCACAGTGATGCATGCAGCAATAACTTTGGAACATAACTTGCCAAGTGTTCGTATGTGGGAGAGAAGCGATCGAGGGAGTAGCTATATAAAGGAACGTAAGATCCGTGTAATAGATTTAAGCATATGTGTGCTGCCTATTTCCATGTAAGTTACTCTACAATGCTGATTGTGTACTCATCTCCTTGAGTTGTAGTTTATGCCTTGGTTTCCTGTTCTTTCGCTCTCTGGTTTCCTGTTCTTTCGCTCTCTGGTTTCCTGTTCTTTTGCTGTCTGGCTTCCTGTTCTTTTGCTGTCTGGTTTCCTGTTCTTTTGCTGTCTGGTTTCCTGTGATTGGACTATTGGATATTGTGCAATTCTTATATAGATCACTCATCCACATTACTATGCACACGTATTGACATGTATAGCTACTGGAGGCGTCTAGAACAATCAAGAAGTCAAGATGACCTTCACAGCCATCCTAGTGCTGCTCTCTCTGGGTGCTCTTCTCCCTGCTCCCACGGCCAGCCAGGCAGATGACACTGCCCTCCTTCTTTCCCTCCCTCCAAGAGTGCTGACTGGGACTGAACAAACATGCCCACCTGATGCACTGCAACAACAACGAGCTGAGATCACCCAGGACGTTGCTGCACTGCTACGAAGCAATGACATCATCTGCCAGCTTGCTCGAACACAGACCAGCCCCACAGCCTCCTGCAGTTCTATCTCCACAAGCTGCCCCTCTGGAAACTATTGGGTAAGGAGCTCCTATGGGAGTGCTGTGCAGGTCTTTTGCGACATGGACAGGATGTGTGGCTGCAACAGCACAGGAGGATGGGCACACATTGCATACCTCAACACAACCGACACTTCCCAACAGTGCCCAAGTGCATGGAGGCTCATCACAACACCAAGGAGGACGTGTGGACGATCAACGGATGCTGCTAGCTGTGACTCTGCAATATTTCCATCTAATGGAATCCAGTACAGTAACATCTGCGGTCGAGTCATTGGGTATCAAGAGCAATCACCTGATTCGTTCAGAGCTTTCGTGGTTGATTCCACCAACATAGACAGCTACTACCTCGATGGTGTCAGTGTCACACACGGAGTTCCTGGGTCCAGGCAGCACATCTGGTCCTTTGTTGCTGCAGTCAGTAGTAATCAGATACACACGTACGGTGACGCCACTTGTCCCTGTCACAACAGCTTTGGAACCCCATCATACGTAGGGCAGGATTACTTCTGTGAGAGTGGCAACGACAACGATACAGATTGGCGTGGAATGTTCTTTCCTGATGACCCTCTCTGGGATGGCCAAGACTGTGGGACATCCAATAACTGTGAATGTACCCTCAACAATCCTCCATGGTTCTGCAAGCAGCTGCCTCAGGCAACAACTGATGACATCGAGGTTCGTATTTGCGGTGATGAGCCCCATTCTTCTAATGAGGACACTCCAGTGGAACTTATCGAACTCTACATTCGCTGATGAATTCTAACATGTGATCAGTAACAGAAACAAAGCGAAGGATGTAGCTAGATTAGTTTGTAGTATTAACAATCAGTTGTAGATTTCATGCTTTTATTAGATTATCTGATTAGGTCCAACGCTGTACGTAGAGAGTGGTTATGCCAGTCACTCAGAATACAAATTTTGTATGTAGCTAGCTAGCCAAAGATTAGTGTATGCTCATTTAGTTATGAATGTTGTGAGATTGAGTGAGCGAGTTGATTACCTGCATGAAGAATTACTGTAGGTATGGTAGGAGCATGATACACATGCAGTAGCTACATATGTTACGTAATGTTATGCAACAGGTGGGAGTTGCATGAGAGTGCAGACCATTTCCCACTTATATAACCATCCACATGCAGATGGATCCACCCCCCCCCCCCCCCCCCCCCCCCCCCCCCCCCCCCCCCCCATATCTCCACCCCTGAGGGTGCATGCAGTACAAAATAAATTGAAAAGCTACCTGAATGAGTTTCAGTCAACCTGAATGAGTTTCAGTCAACTCACTCTACAGCTTAGTTGAACTGGTCAACCCTTAATTTATAGCTTCAAGGTTCAAACCATCTGTTAGCAGTTCTGAACCGGATAGCTAGCTAATAGCCAGCAGGTGGATGCTCTTTCAAGCTTAATGGAATGGTGAGGAGGATGACAGTGGTTGGTGTTTATGGTTGGAATTCTCTTTGTAGTATAATCTTTGTCCATTTTCTTCATGGTACTTCAGCTTTCCTGCTACAGATTAATTGAACTTGTATTACCAGTTCAATTAATCTGTAGCATGCAGGAAAGCATTAAGTACCGTGAAGAAAATGGACAAACAATGTTTACCACATCCAAAGTCACTCCTTCAAATTCTGTCACACTTCATAAAGAACATTTCCGTCAATCAAAAGCAAGGCATGACATTTGTCTACAGCCAAAGTGCATAGCTAGTACCTTAGCTATGCACGTGCAAGTACGTACTCACAGTTAGTAATGCATCCATCTATTAATATTGAACATGCAGAATGTAATTTGTTACACAGCCATGCACCTGCCAGCTAATATTGACCTTATTTTCCCATGAGAGTTCAACTATAACTACCCGGTGTTCTTTTTCAATTCAGTTTTCCTTGCAGTGCTAGCTAGCATCAACTGTCTTGAGTGACAAACTGAACAGAAGATCGAACCACAAAGAAGCAATGAATTTGGTTTGCGTGGGTGAATTTATGCTGCCATATCTCGAGAATGCTACATGCTATGGACATGAGACTTACACCATTGGATACACCAAAGACTGAGGTTTGTAAATACATGTGGAAATATTGTGACCAAATTCATGAAACATGGTTGACTTCAGGGGCTCATAGCTCCAAATCTGATGGGGTTGTTATTTTCTAAAAGTACAGAGATGGGGCTTTCATCAGGCGCAGGTCCGATCATCATAGCACCCTGCGTTCGTGCACTACAGGCGCTTGAATCTGACCATCTTGAGACGCTTCAAGCTAGACCCGACTTTACAGCGTTCTCACACAAAGACGCGTACGGGAGCAGTCTCAACTGTCTTGATAGCTAAATAGACTCTTGACCACCTGAGATACACATATCTCAAAGGATACGTCGCTCGCATGAACACATCTTGGAACAGTCGGTGCCAAAATCTGTTTCTCGAATCCGTCGGACATGGCTGTTTCGTTACACGGAAATCGCATAACTCCAAATTCATAACGAATACTACCGGAAGAAGTAAGGGACGAATACGAACCTCCGTAAGCTTGCACTCCCTCCTCTGATGGCGACCAGACATTAAGGTAACGGTTTCCGGACAGTAGGGGATTTCCGGACACGGCCACAGCTTTCGCTCTCCAGGAGCAGTTTTTGCTTACAACTGCACAGCGTTGGAAAGTTATAAGGTATAGGGTATGCATGAGCACTTAACATAATTCCGAAGAATTGCTAATGGAGCGACTGTGAAGGGCATGAATACAGTGTCTGGAATTAAAAGACTGTCCGGAAACCCCCTCCGTTACCTTATTACAGCACTCACAACTTCGCCAGCACGGTGAGTTTCGGCATGTAAGCGTCGACAGCGATGACGGCTGTGTGGTCAGAATCTTCGTGTGCCTTTCCTAAGAACGGTACTACCACCGGAAGTCGATGGAGCGCTTGCGCAATGGCGGCCACGGCGAGACAAAAGCGCTCATATCTCCACCACCAAGGTGAGTTTGAGATTGTTCGGTGAGGACAGTGCATGATAGCGATCACGACGGTGTAGCCAGAATCTTTGCAGGCTATTTGTAGGTAAAACAAACATTAATTAGATTAGAGTACGCGGCGCTGTCACTGGAATTTTGGTCCTGGAAAAATTGGTCCTAGGACCATTTTTTCCACCGGAAAAATTGGTCCCCCAAACCTTTTTTTTTCCGGAAAAATTGGTCCTACCCTGAAAATTTTGGTCCTCCCCCTAGCCTACCACTTCTTGCCGGTGTGTGGCTGCAACAGCACAACCGACACTTCCCAACATGCAGTGCCCAAGTGCATGGACACTCACCAAGGAGGACATGTGGACGAACCATGAATGGTGGTGGTTGTGACTCTGCAATATTCCCGAGTACAATACAGCCATATTTGTGGTCAACTGATTGGGTATGAGTTCGGACCTCCTGATGGATGTTTTGAAAATACTTAGATCGTTAATTTGTAAATTAGCTGCATGATTACAACTCCAGTCATGAAATACTATGTGAGTGCCTGACCAGTGACGTTTCAGGTCATATTCACGTCATACAACGTATCTGGTCAGGCGTTGTACGTGACAGGGGGCACACCTGGTGCACTCTAACTAATTTGGGTGGAATGTAGA
Source organism: Axinella damicornis (assembly GCA_963931865.1). Taxonomy (NCBI): domain Eukaryota; kingdom Metazoa; phylum Porifera; class Demospongiae; order Axinellida; family Axinellidae; genus Axinella; species Axinella damicornis. The sequence continues at coordinate 823,492 of OZ007518.1, forward strand.
GTATACGCAAGAGAATATTAGAAAGAGTACCAGCAATAACTTTGGAACGTAACTTGTCAGGTGTTTGTATGTGGGAGAGAAGCGAGGGAAAGAGTACCAGCAATGGGTGGCTGGTGGCCTAGCGGAGCATTCGACTGCTAATCTAAAGGTCAATTGCATGCAGGTTCGAATCCCACCATTGTCATAGGAGAGATTCTCTTTCTCTCTAGGAGTTGACTCAGCTCTACCCTTAAAAATGAGTACGTGTGTTCTTGAAGGTGTTTTCACCTGATACAGTTCACACCGCATCCTTCGGAGGGATGTAAAGCCATCGGTCCCGGGTTACTGGTTAATATTAGCATTCATGCTATTCCAATTACCTCGTTAGCCAATCTACATGGTGGTTTCCTATAAAATAATAAATAAATAAAATAATAACTTTGGAACGTAACTTGTCAGGTGTTCGTACGTGGGAGAGAAGCGAGGGAATAGCTATATAAAGGAACATCAGATCCATACCTCAACAGTCTTGAGCGACAAACTGAACAGAAATCGAACCACAAAGAAGCAATTGAAGTCCAAGATGATCTTCACAGCCATCCTAGTGCTGCTCTCCCTGGGTGCTTTTCTCCCTGCTCCCACGGCCAGCCAGGCAGACAACACTGGCCTCCCTCTTTCCCTCCCTCCCAGAGTGCTGACTGGGACCGAACAAACCTGCCCACCTGACGCACTGCGACAAACATCACAAACTGAGATGGCCCATGACATTGGAACACTGTTACAAAGCATCATCTGCCAGCTTGCTCGAACACAGACCAGCCCCGCAACTTCCTGCAGTTCGATTTCCACAAGCTGCCCCTCTGGATACTATTGGGTCAGCAGCTCCAATGGAAGTGCAGTGCAGGTGTATTGTGACATGGAAAGGGTGTGTGGCTGCAGTGGTGACAGCACAGGAGGATGGGCACGCATTGCATACCTCAACACAACCGACACTTCCCAACAGTGCCCAAGTGCATGGAGGCTCATCACAACACCAAGGAGGACGTGTGGACGATCAACGGATGCTGCTAGTTGTGACTCTGCAATATTTCCATCCAATGGAATCCAGTACAGTAACATCTGCGGTCGAGTCATTGGGTATCAAGACCGATCACCTGATTCGTTCAGATCTTTCCAGGTTGATTCCACAAACATAGACAGCTACTACCTCGATGGTGTCAGTGTCACACACGGAGTTCCTGGGTCCAGGCAGCACATCTGGTCCTTTGTTGCTGCACTCAGTATTAATGAGATACACGGTGACGCCACTTGTCCCTGTCACAACAGCTATGGAACCCCATCATACGTAGGGCAGGATTACTTCTGTGAGACCGGCAACGACAACGATACACTATGGGATGTATTCTTTCCTGATGACCCTCTCTGGGATGGCCAAGACTGTGGGACATCCAATGCCTGTGAATGTACCTTCAACAATCCTCCATGGTTCTGCAAGCAGCTGCCTCAGGCAACAACTGATGACATTGAGGTTCGTATTTGCGGTGATCAAGGCCTTTCTACTGATGAGGATACTCCAGTGGAACTTATCGAACTCTACGTTCGCTGATGAATTCTAACATGTGATCAGTAACAGAAACTAAGCGAAGCCGCCAATGTAGCTACAATCAGTCGTAGATTTCTTGCTGTTGTGTGTTAGATGTAATTACATCCAACGCTGTAGAGAGTGGTTACGTTTAGTTAATGGAGTGGTTATGTTTATGCCAGTCACTCAGAATATTTATTGTATACGTAGCTAGTAGCCAAAGATTAGTGTACGTATCAGCAGCTCATTTAGTTTTGAATGTTGTCAGATTGGGTGAGATTGAGTTGATTACCTGCATGAAGAATGTCAATTACTGTTGGTATGGTAGGCAAGCAATGGAGCATGATATACATGCATTACATATGTTACGTAATGTTATGCAACACTGGTGGGAGTTGCACATTGAGAGTGCACATTCGGTAGACCATTTCCCACTTATTACTATGGCACTTCCTGTTCACTAATTACATTGTTGGAATGCCAGGGGTTTCACTGCTATATAGAATGCACTTGATGAGTATGTACTCAGCTTGCTGCATGTGTACAGGAGTTGTGAACCAGTGAATTTCCCACGTGCACAGTGGTCCAGTCACACCAGTGACCCCATTCTCTCTGTGCTGCACTGGTGGGAGTCACACCAGTGACCCCATTCTCTCTGTGCTGCACTGGTGGGAGTCACACCAGTGACCCCATTCTCTCTGTGCTGCACTGGTGGGAGTCGCACCAGTGACCCCATTCTCTCTGTGCTGCACTGGTGGGAGTCACACCAGTGACCCCATTCTCTCTGTGCTGCACTGGTGGGAGTCACACCAGTGACCCCATTCTCTCTGTGCTGCACTGGTTGGAGTCACACCAGTGACCCCATTCTCTCTGTGCTGCACTGGTTGGAGTCACACCAGTGACACCATTCTCTCTGTGCTGCACTGGTGGGAGTCACACCAGTGACCCCATTCTCTCTGTGCTGCACTGGTGGGGTCACACCAGTGACCCCATTCTCTCTCTGTGTTGCACTGGTGGGAGTCACACCAGTGACCCCATTCTCTCTGTGCTGCACTGGTTGGAGTCACACCAGTGACCCCATTCTCTCTGTGCTGCACTGGTGGGAGTCACACCAGTGACCCCATTCTCTCTGTGCTGCACTGGTGGGAGTCGCACCAGTGACCCCATTCTCTCTGTGCTGCACTGGTGGGGTCACACCAGTGACCCCATTCTCTCTCTGTGTTGCACTGGAGGGAGTCACACCAGTGACCCCATTCTCTCTGTGCTGCACTGGTTGGAGTCACACCAGTGACCCCATTCTCTCTCTGTGTTGCACTGGTGGGAGTCACACCAGTGACCCCATTCTCTCTGTGCTGCACTGGTTGGAGTCACACCAGTGACCCCATTCTCTCTGTGCTGCATGGGCTCTTGTGACAGGATATTCCACCAATTTACTCTCTTTCCCTTGCGCACTGTGGTAGTTACAGCGAACCTGGGAATGATCAAGGATATAGACATTAGCTACCGTGGTAGCTAGCGACCCTAGGAACACTAGTGGCTGCAGGAAGAGATTCTGGCCATGGAGGCACCAATCTTGCATCTCATTCTAACCATGTGGTTTAGATTCTCCCTAGCCCGGCAGAGGTAACCGGCCAGATGTTCGTATGAGAGAAGGGATGCAGTCTATCTAAATGTACCATCACTGAGATGGTCTGACAAACATAGCTACATGTATATAGTAGCTATATATGTCATCACACTGAACTTCTTAATATGGGATCATAGACCGCATCCCTTCTCACATACGAACACCTGACCAGTTACTTATTCTGCATTAATTAGCTAGCTACTCCAATTGCAATTAGTCACAGCCAAATATCATTGTGCAAGCACATCACATGCAGATGCCTGACCTGCTACATGTAGCTGCACTCCAGCCATTGTTTCCATGGAGCAGTACGGTTGCCTTGTTTTCAGGCCCCACCCTCAGCCATGTTCCCAGGCCCCACCCCCAGCATGGATCAGTAGCAGTCTTGCTCCCACGCCCCGCCCCCACCACGGACCAGTAGTTATACGCACATGTAGCTACATAGCATATTCCATGTAGTAGCTGCACTTTATTGTACGTACTATTGTAGTAGTTACATGCATCCATGCTCATGCAGCCCGGTATGACTGTTGTGCTCTTTGATGTGCATGGAAGTACTCACATAAGACAATGTGATGCTCGACTAGAGATCATCAGTACCAGGGTTTAGGTTTTGGGCAACAAAACTGTGTCTTGTAGCACAATGGATAGCATATAGCTACTGTTTAGGTACTAAGGGTGAAGGTCTGGCACATGAATGACATCACAGTAGCTATTATATATACATAACTCGCTATAGTACTAGATATACACATGCACAACTTGCAATGTACCATGTGACAGTATGTGGGGAACCTTGATCACAGCAATCAGAACAATTAATAGCAGCACTAGCTGTTTGGCACTTGCCACGACAGAAATGTCATACGCATGCATAATTATGCTAGCTGGCTATATCTCTGCAAAACACTTTGAACACTTAATTGAGTTTGTAGCCGTATTTGCATGCTAAGCTGCAAGCTATGGAGATGCAGAGGATGTGTAGCTGTGTAATATTATAGCTACTAATGCAAAATTGGATGAATGTATGTAGTCAGAGTACTAGTACCGATAGACGAGGAAATGTAGTGGATAGCTGTAATCTGACACAAAGTTGGCTAGAATGGAACAAAGAGGGTGTCACTGTGTGTATATCCATGCATAGCTATGGATTAAAACTCAAGCACTGTATATCTGCTGACCCACATGCACACACCTGTTACCATTATTTTACGACTTTAGAGAATTCTGCCTGAAAATATTAAGAATAGCGACTAAACTGATAATGTGACGTGACATACAGCGATGAGTGCCTGACCAGTGACGTTTCAGGTCGTATTCACGTCACACAACGTATCTGGTCAGGCATTGTACGTTACAGGGAACACACCTGCTGCACTCTAACTAATCTTGCAGAATGTAGCTACAGTAGAATTAGAAAGAGTGGCTACCAGCAATAACTCTGAAGCGTAAGTGGTCAGGCGTTTGTATGTAGGAGGGAGTGAGGAGGAACATCAGATACATAGCTAACTCCAGCATCAACAGTCCTGGGTGACAAACTGAACAAAAAACTGAATGTCAAAGAAGTAAAATTGAAGTCCAAGGTGACCTTCACAAACATCCCTGGGTGCACTCCCACGGCCAGCCAGGCACCTACCCTTCCCTCTTTCCCTCGCTCCAGAGAGCGCTGAACAAACTTGACACCTGCGACAAATATCACAAGCTGAGACAGCCCAGGACACTGGTATGCTGCTACAAAGCAATACGTCGACCATCTGCTTTTGCTGCCCAAATGCAGACCAGCCCCGCAGCTAGCCTCCTGCATTGCAATCTCCACAAGCTGCCCCTCTGGAAACTACTTGGTCAGGAGCACCCATGCATGGGAGTGCAGTGCAGATCTATTGCGACATGGACAGGATGTGCGGCTACAACAGCACAGAGGAGGATGGGCACACATTGCATACCTCGACAGTGCATGTCCTTAGTGCATGGAGGCTCATCACAACACCAAGGAGTACGTGTGGACGAACCGTGAATGGTGGTGGTTGTGACTCAGTCTGCAATATTCAAAGAGATTACAGTACAGCCATACGTGTGGTCACGTGACCGACGATGGTTTGGAATGGAATAGATCGTTAATGTTTGTGAATGACATGAGTACAACTCCAGCCATAGACGAGTGCCTGACCAGTTATGATTCAGGTCATACTCACATCATACAACGAATCTGGTCAGGCGTTGAACATGACAGGGGACACACCTGCTAAATAATAATTTATGGCAACAGAATTAGCTACCAGCAAAACGTAACTGGTCAGGTGTTTGCACGTGGGACTCGGAGCAGCTAGCTATTTAAAGGAACATCATGCAGATCATGTTGTAAAACTATGCATGTTCCATTACATGTGGCCGGTAGCTAGCTATATAGCTAAAGCAACATCATGCAGATCTTGTTGCAAAACTATACATGTTCCATTACGTGTGGCCGGTAGCTAGCTAAGGCCTCAACAGATTGTATTCCCTCAAGTATCATACCTAGAATTGTATAGTGAGATTTATAATAGTAGCTAGTTACTTTGAAGTCACACATGCAGATGATGTCACACAGCCTTAACTCCTACATATGTGATGTGACATAATTATACATCTAAGACATACCGTGTTATTATATATGAATGAAATGTATACATAGCTACTCCAAAAGTATCATTTCACTATCCTATCCTTGGTATGGTACTATATATTTTGCAACAAGGACCAACAGAAACTGCACTACCATGCACTCCTTGGGTTGTTTAATTTTGCAGTAGCTATACCTCCAGCATCAACAGTCTTGAGTGACGAACTGAACAGAAGATTGAACCACAAAGAAGCAATTGAAGTCCAAGATGATCTTCACAGCCATCCTAGTGCTGCTCTCCCTGGGTGCTCTTCTCCCTGCTCCCACGGCCAGCCAGGCAGACACTGCCCTCCCTCTCTCCCTCCATTCCAGAGTGCTGACTGGGACTGAACAAACATGCACTGCGACAACAACGAGCTGAGTTCACCCAGGACATTGCTGCACTGCTACGAAGCAATGCCATCATCTGCCAGCTTGCTCGAACACAGGCCAGCCCCACAGCCTCCTGCAGTGCAATCTCCACAAGCTGCCTCTCTGGAAACTACTGGGTCAGGAGCTCCAATGGGAGTGCTGTGCAGGTCTATTGCGACACAGACAGGGTGTGTGGCTGCAACAGCACTGGAGGATGGGCACGCATTGCATACCTCAACACAACCGACACTTCCCAACAGTGCCCAAGTGCATGGAGGCTCATCACAGCACCAAGGAGGTTGTGCGGACGATCGACAAATGCTGCTAGCTGTAACTCTGCAATATTTCCATCTAACGGAATCCAGTACAGTAACATCTGCGGTCGAGTCATTGGGTATCAAGACCAATCACCTGATGGGATCCATATATCAAACATAGACAGCCACTATCTCGATGGTGTCAGTGTCACACACGGAGTTCCTGGGTCCAGGCAGCACATCTGGTCTTTTGTTGCTGGATGGACTACTGACGTTTGCCCCTGTCACAGCAGCGTCGGAATCCCATCTTTCGTAGGGCAAGACTACTTCTGTGAGACCGGCAACGACAACGCTGCAAATTGGGCTGGGATGTTCTTTGCTGATGACCCTCTCTGGGATGGCCAAGACTGTGGGACATCCAATGCCTGTGAATGTACCCTCAACAGTCCTCCATGGTTCTGCAAGCAGCTGCCTCAGACCACAACTGATGACATCGAGGTTCGTATTTGCGGTGATGAGCCCCGTTCTACTAATGAGGACACTCCAGTGGAACTTATCGAACTATACGTTCGCTGATGAATTCTATAACGTGTGATCAGTAACAGAAACTAAGCGAAGGATGTTGCTACGTAGGTTAGTTTGTAGTATTAACAATCAGTCGTAGATTTCATGCTGTTATTAGATTATCTAGCTAATTAGGTCCAACGCTGTAGAGAGTGGTTATGTTTGGCTATGCCAGTCACTTGGAATATTTACTGCCAAATTTTTGTATGTATAGCTAGTAGTCAAAGATTAGTGTATGCTAATTTTGTTATGAGATTGGGTGAGATCGAGTTGATTACCTGCATGAAGAATGTCAGTATTGTAGGCAAGCAGTGGAGCAGGATACACATGCAGTTACGTAATGTTATGCAACACTGGTGGGAGTTGGACATTGAGTGCACATTCAGTAGACCATTTCCCACTTATACTTACTATGGCACTTCCTGTTCACTAATTACTCAACGTTGTCATGGTTTTCACCCCTAGAATGCACTGATGTACTCTCATTTTTGATTGCTGTAGCATGTGTACAGGAGTTGTGAACCAATGAATTTCCGACTGTGGTTCAGTCACACCAGTGATCCCATTCTCTCTGTGCTGCACTGGTGGGAGTCACACCAGTGACCCCATTCTCTCTGTGCTGCACAGGTGGGAGTCACACCAGTGACCCCATTCTCTCTGTGCTGCACTGGTGGGAGTCACACCAGTGACCCCATTCTCTCTGTGCTGCACTGGTGGGAGTCACCACAGTGATCCCATTCTCTCTGTGCTGCACTGCCAGTGGTGGGAGTCACACCAGTGACCCCATTCTCTCTGTGCTGCACTGGTGGGAGTCACACCAGTGACCCCATTCTCTCTGTGCTGCACTGGTGGAAATCACCCCAGTGACCCCATTCTCTCTGTGCTGCACTGGTGGGAGTCACACCAGTGACCCCATTCTCTCTGTGCTGCACTGGTGGGAGTCACACCAGTGACCCCATTCTCTCTGTGCTGCACTGGTGGGAGTCACACCAGTGACCCCATTCTCTCTGTGCTGCACTGGTGGAAATCACCCCAGTGACCCCATTCTCTCTGTGCTGCACTGGTGGGAGTCACACCAGTGACCCCATTCTCTCTGTGCTGCACTGGTGGGAGTCACACCAGTGACCCCATTCTCTCTGTGCTGCACTGGTGGGAGTCACACCAGTGACCCCATTCTCTCTGTGTGCTGCACTGGTGGGAGTCACACCAGTGACCCCATTCTCTCTGTGTTGCACTGGTGGGAGTCACACCAGCGACCCCATTCTCTCTGCATGTGCTGCACTGGTGGGAGTCACACCAGTGACCCCATTCTCTCTGTGCTGCACTGGTGGGAGTCACACCAGTGACCCCATTCTTTCTGTGCTGCACTGGTGGGAGTCACACCAGTGACCCCATTCTCTCTGTGCTGCACTGGTGGGAGTCACACCAGTGACACCATTCTCTCTGTGCTGCACTGGTGGGAGTCACACCAGTGACCCCATTCTCTCTGTGCTGCACTGGTGGGAGTCACATGTCAGTGACCGCATTCTCTCTGTGCTGCACTGGTGGGAGTCACACCAGTGACCCCATTCTCTCTGTGTGCTGCACTGGTGGGAGTCACACCAGTGACCCCACTCTCTCTGTGCTGCACTCGGGTGGGAGTCGCACCAGTGACCCCATTCTCTCTGTGCTGCACTGGTGGGAGTCACACCAGTGACCCCATTCTCTCTGTGCTGCACTGGTGGGAGTCACACCAGTGACCCCATTCTCTCTGTGCTGCACTGGTGGGAGTCACACCAGTGACCCCATTCTCTCTGTGTGCTGCACTGGTGGGAGTCACACCAGTGACCCCATTCTCTCTGTGTTGCACTGGTGGGAGTCACACCAGCGACCCCATTCTCTCTGCATGTGCTGCACTGGTGGGAGTCACACCAGTGACCCCATTCTCTCTGTGCTGCACTGGTGGGAGTCACACCAGTGACCCCATTCTCTCTGTGCTGCACTGGTGGGAGTCACACCAGTGACCCCATTCTCTCTGTGCTGCACTGGTGGGAGTCACCACAGTGATCCCATTCTCTCTGTGCTGCACTGCCAGTGGTGGGAGTCACACCAGTGACCCCATTCTCTCTGTGCTGCACTGGTGGGAGTCACACCAGTGACCCCATTCTCTCTGTGCTGCACTGGTGGAAATCACCCCAGTGACCCCATTCTCTCTGTGCTGCACTGGTGGGAGTCACACCAGTGACCCCATTCTCTCTGTGCTGCACTGGTGGGAGTCACACCAGTGACCCCATTCTCTCTGTGCTGCACTGGTGGGAGTCACACCAGTGACCCCATTCTCTCTGTGCTGCACTGGTCGAAATCACCCCAGTGACCCCATTCTCTCTGTGCTGCACTGGTGGGAGTCACACCAGTGACCCCATTCTCTCTGTGCTGCACTGGTGGGAGTCACACCAGTGACCCCATTCTCTCTGTGCTGCACTGGTCGGAGTCACACCAGTGACCCCATTCTCTCTGTGTGCTGCACTGGTGGGAGTCACACCAGTGACCCCATTCTCTCTGTGTTGCACTGGTGGGAGTCACACCAGCGACCCCATTCTCTCTGCATGTGCTGCACTGGTGGGAGTCACACCAGTGACCCCATTCTCTCTGTGCTGCACTGGTGGGAGTCACACCAGTGACCCCATTCTCTCTGTGCTGCACTGGTGGGAGTCACACCAGTGACCCCATTCTCTCTGTGCTGCACTGGTGGGAGTCACACCAGTGACACCATTCTCTCTGTGCTGCACTGGTGGGAGTCACACCAGTGACCCCTTTCTCTCTGTGCTGCACTGGTGGGAGTCACATGTCAGTGACCGCATTCTCTCTGTGCTGCACTGGTGGGAGTCACACCAGTGACCCCATTCTCTCTGTGTGCTGCACTGGTGGGAGTCACACCAGTGACCCCACTCTCTCTGTGCTGCACTCGGGTGGGAGTCGCACCAGTGACCCCATTCTCTCTGTGCTGCACTGGTGGGAGTCACACCAGTGACCCCATTCTCTCTGTGCTGCACTGGTGGGAGTCACACCAGTGACCCCATTCTCTCTGTGCTGCACTGGTGGGAGTCACACCAGTGACCCCATTCTCTCTGTGTGCTGCACTGGTGGGAGTCACACCAGTGACCCCATTCTCTCTGTGTTGCACTGGTGGGAGTCACACCAGCGACCCCATTCTCTCTGCATGTGCTGCACTGGTGGGAGTCACACCAGTGACCCCATTCTCTCTGTGCTGCACTGGTGGGAGTCACACCAGTGACCCCATTCTCTCTGTGCTGCACTGGTGGGAGTCACACCAGTGACCCCATTCTCTCTGTGCTGCACTGGTGGGAGTCACACCAGTGACCCCATTCTCTCTGTGCTGCACTGGTGGGAGTCACACTAGTGACACCATTCTCTCTGTGCTGCACTGGTGGGAGTCACACCAGTGACCCCATTCTCTCTGTGCTGCACTGGTGGGAGTCACATGTCAGTGACCGCATCTCTCTGTGCTGCACTGGTGGGAGTCACACCAGTGACCCCATTCTCTCTGTGTGCTGCACTGGTGGGAGTCACACCAGTGACCCCATTCTCTCTTTGCTTCACTGGTGGGAGTCACACCAGTGACCCCATTCTCTCTGTGCTGCACTGGTGGGAGTCACACCAGTGACCCCATTCTCTCTGTGCTGCACTGGTGGGAGTCACACCAGTGACCCCATTCTCTCTGTGCTGCACTGGTGGGAGTCACACCAGTGACCCCATTCTCTCTGTGCTGCACTGGTGGGAGTCACACCAGTGACCCCATTCTCTCTGTGCTGCACTGGTGGGAGTCACACCAGTGACCTCATTCTCTCTGTGCTGCACTGGTGGGAGTCACACCATGCAGTGACCCCATTCTCTAGCTCTGTGCTGCACTGGTGGGAGTCACACCAGTGACCCCATTCCCTCTGTGCTGCACTGGAGGGAGTCACACCAGTGACCCCACTCTCTCTCTGTGCTGCACTGGTGGGAGTCACACCAGTGACCCCATTCTCTCTGTGCTTCACTGGTGGGAGTCACACCAGTGACCCCATTCTCTCTGTGTGCTGCACTGGTGGGAGTCACACCAGTGACCCCATTCTCTCTGTGCTGCACTGGTGGGAGTCACACCAGTGACCTCATTCTCTCTGTGCTGCACTGGTGGGAGTCACACCATGCAGTGACCCCATTCTTTAGCTCTGTGCTGCACTGGTGGGAGTCACACCAGTGACCCCATTCCCTCTGTGCTGCACTGGAGGGAGTCACACCACTGACCCCACTCTCTCTCTGTGCTGCACTGGTGGGAGTCACACCAGTGACCCCATTCTCTCTGTGCTGCACTGGTGGGAGTCACACCAGTGACACCATTCTCTCTGTGCTGCACTGGTGGGAATCACACCAGTGACCCCATTCTCTCTGTGCTGCACTGGTGGGAGTCACATGTCAGTGACCGCATTCTCTCTGTGCTGCACTGGTGGGAGTCACACCAGTGACCCCTGTGTGCTGCACTGGTGGGAGTCACACCAGTGACCCCACTCTCTCTGTGCTGCACTCGGGTGGGAGTCGCACCAGTGACCCCATTCTCTCTGTGCTGCACTGGTGGGAGTCACACCAGTGACCCCATTCTCTCTGTGCTGCACTGGTGGGAGTCACACCAGTGACCCCATTCTCTCTGTGCTGCACTGGTGGGAGTCACACCAGTGACCCCATTCTCTCTGTGTGCTGCACTGGTGGGAGTCACACCAGTGACCCCATTCTCTCTGTGTTGCACTGGTGGGAGTCACACCAGCGACCCCATTCTCTCTGCATGTGCTGCACTGGTGGGAGTCACACCAGTGACCCCATTCTCTCTGTGCTGCACTGGTGGGAGTCACACCAGTGACCCCATTCTCTCTGTGCTGCACTGGTGGGAGTCACACCAGTGACCCCATTCTCTCTGTGCTGCACTGGTGGGAGTCACACCAGTGACACCATTCTCTCTGTGCTGCACTGGTGGGAGTCACACCAGTGACACCATTCTCTCTGTGCTGCACTGGTGGGAATCACACCAGTGACCCCATTCTCTCTGTGCTGCACTGGTGGGAGTCACATGTCAGTGACCGCATTCTCTCTGTGCTGCACTGGTGGGAGTCACACCAGTGACCCCTGTGTGCTGCACTGGTGGGAGTCACACCAGTGACCCCACTCTCTCTGTGCTGCACTCGGGTGGGAGTCGCACCAGTGACCCCATTGTCTCTGTGCTCCACTGGTGGGAGTCACACCAGTGACCCCATTCTCTCTGTGCTGCACTGGTGGGAGTCACACCAGTGACCCCATTCTCTCTGTGCTGCACTGGTGGGAGTCACACCAGTGACCCCATTCTCTCTGTGTGCTGCACTGGTGGGAGTCACACCAGTGACCCCATTCTCTCTGTGTTGCACTGGTGGGAGTCACACCAGCGACCCCATTCTCTCTGCATGTGCTGCACTGGTGGGAGTCACACCAGTGACCCCATTCTCTCTGTGCTGCACTGGTGGGAGTCACACCAGTGACCCCATTCTCTCTGTGCTGCACTGGTGGGAGTCACACCAGTGACCCCATTCTCTCTGTGCTGCACTGGTGGGAGTCACACCAGTGACACCATTCTCTCTGTGCTGCACTGGTGGGAGTCACACCAGTGACCCCATTCTCTCTGTGCTGCACTGGTGGGAGTCACATGTCAGTGACCGCATTCTCTCTGTGCTGCACTGGTGGGAGTCACACCAGTGACCCCATTCTCTCTGTGTGCTGCACTGGTGGGAGTCACACCAGTGACCCCATTCTCTCTTTGCTTCACTGGTGGGAGTCACACCAGTGACCCCATTCTCTCTGTGCTGCACTGGTGGGAGTCACACCAGTGACCCCATTCTCTCTGTGCTGCACTGGTGGGAGTCACACCAGTGACCCCATTCTCTCTGTGCTGCACTGGTGGGAGTCACACCAGTGACCCCATTCTCTCTGTGCTGCACTGGTGGGAGTCACACCAGTGACCCCATTCTCTCTGTGCTGCACTGGTGGGAGTCACACCAGTGACCCCATTCTCTCTGTGTGCTGCACTGGTGGGAGTCACACCAGTGACCCCATTCTCTCTGTGCTGCACTGGTAGGAGTCACACCAGTGACCCCATTCTCTCTGTGCTGCACTGGTGGGAGTCACACCAGTGACCCCATTCTCTCTGTGCTGCACTGGTGGAAATCACCCCAGTGACCCCATTCTCTCTGTGCTTCACTGGTGGGAGTCACACCAGTGACCCCATTCTCTCTGTGTGCTGCACTGGTGGGAGTCACACCAGTGACCCCATTCTCTCTGTGCTGCACTGGTGGGAGTCACACCAGTGACCTCATTCTCTCTGTGCTGCACTGGTGGGAGTCACACCATGCAGTGACCCCATTCTCTAGCTCTGTGCTGCACTGGTGGGAGTCACACCAGTGACCCCATTCCCTCTGTGCTGCACTGGAGGGAGTCACACCAGTGACCCCACTCTCTCTCTGTGCTGCACTGGTGGGAGTCACACCAGTGACCCCATTCTCTCTGTGCTGCACTGGTGGGAGTCACACCAGTGACCCCATTCTCTCTGTGCTGCACTGGTGGAAATCACCCCAGTGACCCCATTCTCTCTGTGCTTCACTGGTGGGAGTCACACCAGTGACCCCATTCTCTCTGTGTGCTGCACTGGTGGGAGTCACACCAGTGACCCCATTCTCTCTGTGCTTCACTGGTGGGAGTCACACCAGTGACCCCATTCTCTCTGTGCTGCACTGGTGGGAGTCACACCAGTGACCCCATTCCCTCTGTGCTGCACTGGTGGGAGTCACATGTGCACCAGTGACCCCACTCTCTCTGTGCTGCACTGGTGGGAGTCACACCATGCAGTGACCCCATTCCCTCTGTGCTGCACTGGTGGGAGTCACACCAGTGACCCCATTCCCTCTGTGCTGCACTGGTGGGAGTCACATGTGCACCAGTGACCCCACTCTCTCTGTGCTGCACTGGTGGGAGTCACGCCAGTGACCCCATTCCCTCTGTGCTGCACTGGTGGGAGTCACATGTGCACCAGTGACCCCACTCTCTCTGTGCTGCACTGGTGGGAGTCACACCAGTGACCCCATTCCCTCTGTGCTGCACTGGTGGGAGTCACACCAGTGACCCCATTCCCTCTGTGCTGCACTGGTGGGAGTCACACCAGTGACCCCATTCCCTCTGTGCTGCACTGGTGGGAGTCACACCAGTGACCCCACTCTCTCTGTGCTGCACTGGTGGGAGTCACACCAGTGACCCCACTCTCTCTGTGCTGCACTGGTGGGAGTCACACCAGTGACCCCATTCTCTCTGTGCTGCACTTGTGGGAGTCACACCAGTGACCCCATTCTCTCTGTGCTGCACTGGTGGGAGTCACACCAGTGACCCCATTCTCTCTGTGCTGCACTGGTGGGAGTCACACCAGTGACCCCATTCTCTCTGTGCTGCACTGGTGGGAGTCACACCAGTGACCCCATTCTCTCTGTGCTGCACTGGTGGGAGTCACACCAGTGACCCCATTCTCTCTGTGCTGCACTTGTGGGAGTCACACCAGTGACCCCATTCTCTCTGTGCTGCACTGGTGGGAGCCACACCAGTGACCCCATTCTCTCTGTGCTACACTGGTGGGAGTCACACCAGTGACCCCATTCTCTCTCTGTGCTGCACTGGTGGGAGTCACACCAGTGACCGCATTCTCTCTGTGCTGCTCTGGCTCCTGTTACGGGATATTCCACCAACTTACTCTCCAGTGAATGGGAAAAACCCTTTAACCCTTTCCCATGTGCACTGTGGTAGTTACAGCGAACTTGGGAATGATCAAGGATAGACATTATAGCTACCATCGTAGCTAGCGACCCATCTAGCTATCTAGATTCTCCCTAGCTCGGCAAAGGGCCAGACATTCATTATGCCATCACACTGAACTTCTTAACATACCTTAACATGGTCACAGACCGCATCCCCTCTCACATACGAACACCTGATCAGTTTCTTATTCTGCAAGTATACTGACTATAGTAAAACACGTAGCCTGATAGTTTGTTGCAAGCTTGACACACTGTCATAGTGACATTGTCTCCCAAAATCAGTTTTCAAGTGTTTACAAGTGTGTATTGACATGAATTTTCAAAATCAATGCCAACATAATAGAGAAAAATAGGTGAAATAAAAAGAAAAATAACAGGAGAAAAAAAGAAAAGAAAAATAGGTAAAAGTTCGAGCAAAATCCGCCAAGGCCTACTTCTCACCCCAGCATTGAGAAGGCCTGGGAACGAGGCTACATATCTCACACCATGCTCATTCCTTGCACTTATGTTCCTTGGCTCTTAGCTACCATGGTCCCTCCCTGAGCGCTAGCCTCAGTCATTTCCATATTCACACTCAGTGCTATCAATGGTATCGGATGGTAACACTTGAACGTTAGCAGAGGTAGCTACAGATAGAGCATATGTGAACGGATCAAGTAAAAATGGAACCTTAGGCACAGTCAAATGTGGGGAATTGTCCAAATTGCTTAAAAATGGATTAAAACTTGTGCACCCCCTTCGAAGAAATGCCTGAAAATTGGAGAAACTCAATTCTTAATATTCTGAAACATATTTAGAACCAATTCCCATTTCAGGGGGGTGCAAAGTGGGATGTGTGCCTAAGGTTCCATTTTTACTTGATCCGTTCACATATGCATACCAGGTGTACTGTTTCCCCTAGGCCTGTTTGCAAGATGCAAAGTCTCATTCCAACTAGCTAAAGTTTAATGATAAACATCGCAATATGTATCCCTTGTGTGTACAAACACCTGACCAGTTAGAAATACTCTGACCTACAGGTACTCCGTGTTTGTTGCAGTCCATCGATCAGGTCAAGAGCGCATGATGACGGCGGAAAAACAATGATGTCATAGGGATGTATTCTAACCCATAATTATAACAGGTAGCCACTCCACTGAATTAGCTAGATGTTATTGTACATCACATAGTACAAATGCCTGACCAGCAGTGCATGTACTCCAGTCATTCCGTACTCCATTTCTCATGGTCCTGCACTGACATTCCATCACTCACTCCATTCTACTATAGAGTACATGCACCCCCCTCGTGAACTCTTGCCCTCATGCATGCACAAACAGTACGTGGGGTTCCTGATCACAACAGTCACAGACGCTAGCTGTTTGGCACTTGCTTGCATCAAGTGACAGCTGTCATACGTATACTAGAACTAGCTGTATCTCTGTCAAGACGAAGTAGCTCTGAACTCTTGAGCTTTGAGCTGGTTTTGCCATGCTATGAGCTATCATAGGAAATGTGGAGGATATGCGTGTGGCGAAGCTGTAACTAAACAATCTCTTGTGCATTCTTCAGCTGAAGTTGCTATAGCTACACAGCCATACGCAGTCAAAGTGGTGGAGGAATGGTTGAGGAAGTGTGGAGCAAATGTGGCAGGTGCAATCTGTGAACTCAAGTACAGCTGCTGTCCCACGGTCAGACACACCTGTTACCATCCATTCCGGCCTTATCACGTAGCTGAGACTATTCAATTTGAAAATATTTAGAATAGCAACTAATTGGCAAGTGACGCGAATAGCTACAACTCCAGCAATGTATGAGTGCCTGACCAATGATGTTTCAGGTCATATTCACGTCATACAACGTATCTGGTCAGGCGTTGTACGTGACAGGGAACAAACTACCTGGTGCTCTAATTTGTGTGGAACGTAGAGTAGGAAGAGTGGCTACCAGAAATAACCCTTGGAATACCTGAAGTGTAAGTGGTCAGGTGTTCGCATGTGGGAGAGAAGTGGGAGGAACATCAAATAAGGTAAGTCCAGGTAATTTCGGTCACCGGGTATTTCCAGTCACTTAGGCAGATACGCGCAAAGGATGCAAGGTCTTGATTTTGCCGACAGATATGTCATAGCTGAGTGTTGCCTCTATCTGCACAGCACCACAGTTTTGGCTGAAAACGTAGCTTTTAGAATAGAGAAGCCCTTCTCTACTAAGTGACCGGAAATAAATCGTGACCGAAATTACCCCGACTTACCTTACCTACCTCCAGCATCAACAGTCCTGGGTGACAAATAGCTAAACTGAACAAATAGCTAATTGAACCACTGAGAAGCAATTGAAGTCCAAGATGATCTTCACAGCCATCCTAGTGCTGCTCTCTCAAGGTGCTCTTCTCCCTGCTCCCACAGCCAGCCAGGCAGATGACACTGCCCTCCCTCTCTCCCTCCTTCCCAGAGTGCTGACTGCAAACCTAGCTGTCCACCTGATGCACTGTGACAAACATCACTATAGCTAACTGAGATGGCCCAAAACCTTGGTAAGCTGCAACGAAGCAATGCCGTCAAGTGCTATGCTACCTAAATGCCAGCCAGCCCTGTAGACTCCCATGACCACCCTCTGGAAACTATTGGCTCCAATGGGAGTGCAGTGCTGACATACGGTCCAGTGTGTGGCTCACTGGAGGGTTGGCACGTCCTCAACCGACACTTGCAACGGTGCCCAAGTGCATGGACATTCACCAAGGAGGACATGTGGACGAACCATGAATGGTGGTGGTTGTGACTCTGCAATATTCCCATCACATGGAGTACAATACAGCCATATTTGTGGTCAAGTGATTGGGTATGAGAGTTCGGACCTCCTGATGAATGTTTGAAAATACTTAGAATAGAATAGATCGTTAGTGTGTACATGAGTAGCTACAACTCCAGTTAAGAAATACTACCGGTAAGTTAGTGCCTGACCAGTGACGTTTCAGGTCGTATTCACGTCATGCAACGTATCTGGTCAGGCGTACGTGACAGGGTATGAGTTCGGACCTCCTGATGAATGTTTGAAAGTACTTAGAATAGAATAGATCATTAGTTTGTACATGAGAACAACTCCAGTTAACAAATACTACCGGTATGTTAGTGCCTGTCCAGCCTCTAACTAATTTGGGTAGAATGTAGAGTATATAGGCAAGGGAATTAGAAAGCGTAGCTACCAGCAACGTAACTGGTCAGGTGTTCGTACGTGGGAGAGAAGCGAGGGAATAGCTATATAAAGGAACATCAGATCCACACCTCCAGCATCAACAGTCTTGAGTGTAACAAGCTGAACAGAAAATCGAACCACTGAGAAGTAATTGAAGTCCAAGATGATCTTCACAGCCATCCTAGTGATGCTCTCTCTGGGTGCTCTTCTCCATGCTCCCACGGCCAGCCAGGCAGACAACACTGCCCTCCCTCTCTCCCTCCCTCCCAGAGTGCTGACTGGGACTGAACAAACATGTCCACCTGACGCGCTGCGACAAACATCACAAACTGAGATGGCCCAAGACATTGCAACACTGTTACGAAGCAATATCATCTGCCAGCTTGCTCGAACACAGACGACTCCCGCAGCCTCCTGCAATGCGATCTCCACAAGCTGCCCCACTGGATACTACTGGGTCAGGAGCTCCAATGGCAGTGCTGTGCAGGTGTATTGCGACATGGACAGGGTGTGTGGCTGCAATGCTGACAGCATAGGAGGATGGGCACGTATTGCATACCTCAACACAACCGACACTTCCCAACAGTGCCCAAGTGCATGGAGGCTCATCACAACACCAAGGAGGACGTGTGGACGATCGATTGATGTTGGCTGTGACTCTGCAATATTTCCGTCTAATGGAATCCAGTTTGGTCACATCTGCGGTCGAGTCACTGGGTATCAGTTTTTTTCTCCTGATGGTGGCATCTGGAGGTCAGACATAGAAAGCACCTATCTCGAAGGTGTCAGTATCACGCATGGAATTTCTGGTTCCCGGCAGCACATCTGGTCTTTTGCTGGTGCAGTTTCGCCTTATGCACATAACTGTCCTTGTGTTTCTGGTGTTACTGTTCCATCATTTGTTGGTGAAGACTACTTCTGCGAGACTGGCAATGATAACAATGGAGACCATACAGGAATTTTCTTTGCCGATGACCCCATTTGGGATGGCCAAGACTGTGGGACATCCAACACCTGTGAGTGTACCCTCAACAATCCTCCATGGTTCTGTAAGCAGCTGCCTCAGACCACGACTGATGACATCGAGGTTCGTATTTGCGGTGATGAACCCCTTGCTAATGAGGATACTCCAGTGGAACTTATCGAACTATACGTTCGCTGATGAATTCTAACGTGTGATCAACAGAAACTAAATGAAGGATGTAGCTAGGTTAGTTTGTAGTATTAACAATCAGTCGTAGATTTCATGCTGTTAATATTAGATTATCTAGATAATTAGGTTCAACGCTGTAGAGAGTGGTTATGTTTTGGTTATGCCAGTCACTCGGAATATTTATTGTATGTAGCTAGTAGCCAAAGATTAGTGAATGCTCATTTAGTTATGAATGTTGTGAGATTGAGTGAGTGAGTTGATTACCTGCATGAAGAATTACTGTTGGTATGGTAGGCAAGTAATGGAGCATGATACACATGTAGTACATATGTTACGTAATGTTATGCAACACTGGTGGGAGTTGCATGAGAGTGCAGACCATTTCCCACTTATAATTATTATTATGGCACTTCCTGTTCACTAATTACATTGTTGGAATGCCGTGGGTTTCACCGCTAGAATGCACTATATGATGTACTCAGCTTGTTGCATGTGTACAGGAGTTGCGAACCAATGAATTTCCCACTGTGGTCCAGTCACACCAGTGACCCCATTCTCTCTGTGCTGCACTGGTGGGAGTCACACCAGTCACCCCATTCTCTCTGTGCTGCATGGGCTCTTGTTATGGGATATTCCACCAACTTACTCTCCAGTGAATGGGGAAAAACCCTTTCCCATGTGCACTGTGGTACCCTGGGAACATTAGTGGCTGAGAAGAGTTCCTGGCCATGGAGACACCAACTTTGCATCTCATTCTAACTAGATTCTCCCTAGCTCAGCAAAGGCAACCGGCCAGACGTTCGTACTATGAGAGAAAGGATGCAGTCTAGCTCCCTTCACTGTGATGGCATACGTCAGATAAACATAATGATATTGTGCCATCACACTGAACTTCTTAACAATGGTCATAGACCGCATCCCCTCTCACATACGAACACCTGACCAGTTACTTATGATTACAAATTGCCAGCCGCAACAAGAGCAAGCTCAGCAAGGTAGCTCTCGCTCGAGAGCCCGGACTCGACGGAGGAGACGGCATCAGTCCTCCAGCAGTAGCGAGGAGGAAGAGGAGACCGACACAGACTCTCAGTGCGAGAGGCGTTTTTTGTAGTCTAGGTACCATTCAGGCTCCCCTATGCGCGCGCCGACGAAAAATCTGCTGTTAGTGCAAGAATTGGAGTAGCTAGCTATAATTTTAATGCAGAACTAGAAACAACCAAAGTGTGACGTCATTTATCGCATATCGTCGACGTCGTACCTTGCTCTCGTATACGACGCGACGATTATGAAATCGCATGCACAGTAGTACCTTCTGTAAGTGGTGACAGCACTGGAGGATGGGCACGCATTGCATACAACCGACACTTGAACAGTGCCCAAGTGCATGGAGGCTCATCACAACACCAAGGAGGACGTGTGGACGATCAACGGATGTTGCTAGCTGTGACTCTGCAATATTTCCATCTAACGGAATCCAGTACAGTAACATCTGAGATCCACGGTGACGCCACTTAATTGTCCCTGTCACAACAGCTTTGGAACCCCACCATATGTAGGGCAGGATTACTTCTGTGTGACCGGCAACGACAACGATACACTATGGGATGTATTCTTTCCTGATGACCCTCTCTGGGATGGCTAAGACTGTGTGACATCCAATGTCTGTGAATGTACCTTCAACAATCCCCCCTGGTTCTGCAAGCAGCTGCCTCAGGCAACAACTGATGACATTGAGGTTCGTATTATTTTTGCGGTGATCAATTCCTTTCTACTGATGAGGATACTCCAGTGGAACTTATCGAACTCTACGTTCGCTGATGAATTCTAACGTGATCAGTAATCAGCGAAGGATGTAGCTAGGTTAGTTGATAGTATTAACAATCAGTCGTAGATTTCTTGCTGTTGTGTGTTAGATTATGTAATTAGCTACGTCCAACGCTGTAGAAAGTGGTTACGTTTAGTTAATGGAGTGGTTATGTTTACGCCAGTCACTCTGAATATTTATTGTGTGTAGCTAGTAGCCAAAGATTAGTGTATGTAGCCTCGTTCCCAGTCCCACGCCCAGCTTTTCGTCGCTACTTAGTACGGTAAAGCGGACTAAGCAGCGACGTAAAGCTGGGCGTGGGACTGGGTACGAGGCTATAGTGTATGCTCATTTAGTTTTGAATGTTGTCAGATTGGGTGAGATTGAGTTGATTACCTGCATGAAGAATGTCAATTACTGTTGGTATGGTAGGCAAGCAATGGAGCATGATATACATGCAGTACATAATTATGTTACGTAATGTTATGCAACAGGTGGGAGTTGCAGGAAATTAATTTGGCATCATAGCTGGTGGAAAGACTGCACTATCTTCTCAACTTTGCAGCAAGTCTCCAGCTGCTTCCAGTCTGAAATTAGAGGTTCAAAGTTACTCCAGCACTTAGTCTCATTCCCAGACTCAAACAACCCCAGTGCAGATTGCTTCTAGTGCTATCACTGGTGGGGTTAGGGCACAGACGTGTCATGTATTGCAGGTCAAACTTCTAGTGCTACTACAACACTGATTGAAGATTTGAAGTACAGGATGATCCATGAGCTAGCGCTAATGCACTCAATTCACATAATCTACAAAATTTATGCTACTCTACCACAGGAAACCATCCACCAAATTCATGAAATTCAATCAGAACACAGTACAATATTCTTTACTTGTGCAGATGAGGGTGGACAATAATTCATTTG
This sequence comes from Axinella damicornis, assembly GCA_963931865.1. NCBI lineage: Eukaryota > Metazoa > Porifera > Demospongiae > Axinellida > Axinellidae > Axinella > Axinella damicornis. The sequence goes on from OZ007518.1 coordinate 845,416, forward strand.
TTATGCCGCTTGGCAGATATGGGAGTGGAACACAGTACAATACTCTTTGTTGTGCAGATGAGGGGTGGAACGCAGTACAATATTCTTTGTTGTGCAGATGAGGGGTGGAACACAGTACAATATTCTTTGTTGTGCAGATGAGGGGTGGAACACAGTACAATATTCTTTGTTGTGCAGATGAGGGGTGGAACGCAGTACAATATTCTTTGTTGTGCAGATGAGGGGTGGAACACAGTACAATATTCTTTGTTGTGCAGATGAGGGGTGGAACGCAGTACAATATTCTTTGTTGTGCAGATGAGGGGTGGAACGCAGTACAATATTCTTTGTTGTGCAGATGAGGGGTGGAACACAGTACAATATTCTTTGTTGTGCAGATGAGGGGTGGAACACAGTACAATATTCTTTGTTGTGCAGATGAGGGGTGGAACACAGTACAATATTCTTTGTTGTGCAGATGAGGGGTGGAACACAGTACAATATTCTTTGTTGTGCAGATGAGGGGTGGAACACAGTACAATATTCTTTGTTGTGCAGATGAGGGGTGGAACACAGTACAATATTCTTTGTTGTGCAGATGAGGGGTGGAACACAGTACAATATTCTTTGTTGTGCAGATGAGGGGTGGAACACAGTAAAATATTCTTTGTTGTGCAGATGAGGGGTGGAACACAGTACAATATTCTTTGTTGTGCAGATGAGGGGTGGAACACAGTACAATATTCTTTGTTGTGCAGATGAGGGGTGGAACACAGTACAATATTCTTTGTTGTGCAGATGAGGGGTGGAACACAGTACAATATTCTTTGTTGTGCAGATGAGGGGTGGAACGCAGTACAATATTCTTTGTTGTGCAGATGAGGGGTGGAACGCAGTACAATATTCTTTGTTGTGCAGATGAGGGGTGGAACGCAGTACAATATTCTTTGTTGTGCAGATGAGGGGTGGAACGCAGTACAATATTCTTTGTTGTGCAGATGAGGGGTGGAACACAGTACAATATTCTTTGTTGTGCAGATGAGGGGTGGAACACAGTACAATATTCTTTGTTGTGCAGATGAGGGGTGGAACACAGTACAATATTCTTTGTTGTGCAGATGAGGGGTGGAACACAGTACAGTGTATATAACCCCCTTATTTGTTTTTGCAGTTAATTAATGTTAACAGTCTTGAGTGACAAACTGACAAAATAATCGAACCACAAAGAAGCAACTGAACTCCAAGATGATCTTCACAGCCATCCTAGGCCTAGTGCTGCTCTCCCTGGGTGCTCTTCTCCCTGTTCCCACGGCCAGCCAGGCAGACGACACTGCCCTCCCTCGTTTCCTCCCTCCAAGAGTGCTGACTGGGACCGAACAAACCTGCCCACCTGACGCGCTGCGACAAACATCACAAACTGAGATGGCCCAAGACATTGGAACACTGTTACGAAGCAATATCATCTGCCAGCTTGCTCGAACACAGACGACTCCCGCAGCCTCCTGCAGTGCGATCTCCACAAGTTGCACCTCTGGAAACTACTGGGTCAGGAGCTCCAATGGGAGTGCTGTGCAGGTCTATTGCGACATGGACAGGGTGTGTGGCTGCAACAGCACTGGAGGATGGGCACGTATTGCATACCTCAACACAACCGACACTTCCCAACAGTGCCCGAGTGCATGGAGGCTCATCACAACACCAAGGAGGACGTGTGGACGATCGACAAATGCTCCTAGCTGTGAGTCTGCAATATTTCCATCTAATGGAATCCAGTACAGCCACATCTGCGGTCGAGTCATTGGGTATCAATACCTATCACCTGATGCGTTCTTTCACTCCACAAACATAGACAGCTACTACCTCGATGGTGTTAGCGTCACACATGGAATTCCTGGGTCCCGGCAACACATCTGGTCTTTTGCTGCAGTGTACAATACTAATAATTGTCCCTGTGAAGGTGGTGCTGGACCCCCATCTTTCGTAGGGCAGGATTACTTTTGTGAGACTGGCAACAACAACGATGCAGCATGGGCTGGGATGTTCTTTGCTGATGACCCTCTCTGGGATGGCCAAGACTGTGGGACATCCAATACCTGTGAGTGTACCCTCAACAATCCTCCCTGGTTCTGCAAGCAGCTGCCTCAGACCACAACTGATGACATCGAGGTTCGTATATGTGGTAATCAAGACCTTTCTGATGAGGATACTCCAGTGGAACTCATTGAACTCTACGTTCGCTGATGAATTCTAAAGTGTGATCAGTATCACAACAAAGTGAAGGATGTAGCTAGGTTAGTTTGTAGTATTAACAAAGATTTCTTGCTGTTATTAATTAGGTCCGACGCTGTAGAGAGTGGTTACGTCAGTCCCCCAGAACATTTACTGCATGTGTACGTGTAGCTAGCTAGTAGCCAAAGATTAGTGTATGTTCATTTAGTTATGAATCTTTTCAGATTTGGTGAGCGAGTTGATTACCTGCATGAAGAATTGCATGTTGGCATGTTGGTATGGGTAGGCAAATAATGGAATGGAATACACACACGCAGTACAGGCTATGTTACGTAATTATATGCAACAGGTGGGAGTTGCATGGGAGTGCACTTCCTGTTCACTAATTAGCTACTCAACATTGTTGGAATGCCCCCTAGAATGCACTGTTTGATTGCACTAGCTTGTGTACAGGAGTTGTGCAATAGCTATGAAGTTACTACTGTGGTACGTTCTGCTGTGGCATGCTGGGAGTGGGGCCTGGGAACAAGGCTACTACTGATCCATGCTGGGGGTGGGGCCTGGGAACAAGGCTACTACTGATCCATGCAGCTGGGGGCAGGACCTGGGAACAAGGCTACTACTGATTCATGCAGCTGGGGGCGGGGCCTGGGAATTTGGCTGTGACTAATTGAAATTGGAGTAGCTAGCTGTTTAATGCAGAAAAAACTATGAAATAATTCAATTGTCGCCAAAAATAAAGCCGTGTGATCCGACCTGGACTTGGAAGACCGTATTGAAATAGTATAGAAAGGGCCGGACGAAGCGTTTTTGTAAATATAGAGATTCTGGCGAGGTTCTGCAAGCAGGCGACAACTGATGTCATCGAGGTTCGTATTTGCGGTTATTCCAATTCTGTTGAGGATACTCCAGTGGAACGTATCTAACTATACGTTCGCTGATGAATTCTAACGTGTGATCAGTAACAGAAACTAAGCGAAGGATGTAGCTAGGTTAGTTTGTAGTATTATCAATCAGTCGTAGATTTCATGCTGTTATTAGATTATCTAGCTAATTAGGTCCAACGCTGTAGAGAGTGGTTGTGTTTTGGTTATGCCAGTCATACGGAATACAAATTTTTGTATGTAGCTAGCTGGTAGCCAAAGATTAGTGTATGCTCATTTAGTTATGAATTGTTATGATATTGAGTGAGCGAGTTGATTACCTGTGACAAGATCTGTTGTGTACTCACAGTGCTTGCAATGATAGGCAGTAGTGTGTAATCAGTATTGTAGAAAAGCATGTGAACAACAGAAATACGTAACCGAGACAACGGAACAGTTAAAAAGCAGAAAGCTTAGTTGCAGTAAAAGGGTTTCACATCAATCCAAACTAACAAATCACCTCCGTGAGACCAACGAAACCCTGATTGGCAAGACCCAGTCGTCACATGCCACTACCCCTTACACCAGCATACTACATGTTCGGATTGAGCTTCCTCAGAGGGGGAGGTGATGTAACGTAGTGAGTACCTGGACATGTGTTGCGTTTGCATAGCAATGCCCTTTGACTTTGATTACACTCATATGAGTGCTGATGCAGCTTGATTACACTCATATGAGTGCTGATGCAGCTTCTTTGTCTGATTACGTGTGATCAGTAACAGAAACTAAGCGAAGGATGTTGCTACGTACGTTAGTTTGTAGTATTAACAATCAGTCGTAGATTTCTTACTGTTATTAGATTATCTAGCTAATTAGGTCCAACGCTGTCTATAGAGAGTGGTTATGTTTGGCTATGCCAGCCACTCGGAATATTTACTGCCAAATTTTTGTATGTAGCTAGTAGTCAAAGATTAGTATAATATTATGCTCATTTTGTTATGAGATTGGGTGAGATCGAGTTGATTACCTGCATGAAGAATGTCGGTATGGTAGGCAAGCAGTGGAGCATGATACACATGCAGTTACATAATGTTATGCAACACTGGTGGGAGTTGGACATTGAGTGCACATTCAGTAGACCATTTCCCACTTATACTTACTATGGCACTTCTTGTTCACTAATTACTCAACGTTGCCATGGTTTTCACCTCATGAATGCACTAAATGATGTACTCTCATTTTTGATTGCTGTTGCATGTGTATAGGAGTTGTGAACCAATGAATTTCCCACTGGTTCAGTCACACCAGTGACCCCATTCTCTCTGTGCTGCACTGGTGGGAGTCACACCAGTGATCATGACCCCATTCTCTCTGTGCTGCACTGGTGGGAGTCACACTAGTGACCCCATTCTCTCTGTGCTGCACTGGTGGGAGTCACACCAGTGACCCCATTCTCTCTGTGCTGCACTGGTGGGAGTCACACCAGTGACCCCATTCTCTCTGTGCTGCACTGGTGGGAGTCACACCAGTGACCCCATTCTCTCTGTGCTGCACTGGTGGGAGTCACACCAGTGACCCCATTCTCTCTGTGCTGCACTGGTGGGAGTCACACCAGTGACCCCATTCTCTCTGTGCTGCACTCACACCAGTGACCCCATTCTCTCTGTGCTGCACTGGTGGGAGTCACACCAGTGACCCCATTCTCTCTCTGTGCTGCACTGGTGGAAGTCACACCAGTGACCCCATTCTCTCTGTGCTGCACTGGTGGGAGTCACACCAGTGACCCCATTCTCTCTCTGTGCTGCACTTGTGGAAGTCACACCAGTGACCCCATTCTCTCTGTGCTGCACTGGTGGGAGTCACACCAGTGACCCCATTCTCTCTCTGTGCTGCACTGGTGGAAGTCACACCAGTGACCCCATTCTCTCTGTGCTGCACTGGTTGAAGTCACACCAGTGACCCCTTTCTCTCTAGCTGTGCTGCACTGGTGGAAGTCACACCAGTGACCATTCTCTCTCTGTGCTGCACTGGTGGGAGTCACACCAGTGACCCCATTCTCTCTGTACTGCACTGGTGGGAGTCACACCAGTGACCCCATTCTCTCTGTGCTGCACTGGTGGGATTCACACCAGTGACCTCATTCTCTCTCTGTGCTGCACTGGTGGAAGTCACACCAGTGACCCCATTCTCTCTGTGCTGCACTGGTGGGAGTCACACCAGTGACCCCATTCTCTCTGTGCTGCACTGGTGGGAGTCACACTAGTGACCCCATTCTCTCTCTGTGCTGCACTGGTGGGAGTCACACCAGTGACCCCATTCTCTCTGTGCTGCACTGGTGGGAGTCACACCAGCGACCCCATCCTCTCTGTGCTGCACTGGTGGGAGTCACACCAGTGACCCCATTCCCTCTGTGCTGCACTGGTGGGAGTCACACCAGTGACCTCATTCTCTTAGTTCTGCCTGGTGGGAGTCACACCAGTGACCCCATTCTCTCTCTGTGCTGCACTGGTGGAAGTCACACCAGTGACCCCATTCTCTCTGTGCTGCACTGGTGGGAGTCACACCAGCGACCCCATCCTCTCTGTGCTGCACTGGTGGGAGTCACACCAGTGACCCCATTCTCTCTGTGCTGCACTGGTGGGAGTCACACCAGTGACCCCATTCTCTTAGTTCTGCCTGGTGGGAGTCACACCAGTGACCCCATTCTCTCTCTGTGCTGCACTGGTGGAAGTCACACCAGTGACCCCTTTCTCTCTGTGCTGCACTGGTGGGAGTCACACCAGTGACCCCATTCTCTCTGTTCATCCAGTTTCATTGCACTATCTTGTGTGTACAGGAGTTACGAACTAGTAAAGTTCGTCTGTTTCCCACCACTGGTACAGTCACACTGACCCCATTCTCTCCTTGCCGTCATTATGCATGCAATATTACTCTCCATGGCAGTGAATGGGGAAAAACCCTTCCCACTGTGGTAGTTGCAGTTAACCCGTTTTGTCCTTAATTGCTGCATTGTTGGGATTTCCCGTCGATCACTGGGCTACCTTAAGGTTACTGTTAATTATTAATTTTAGTGCTTTTCGGATGCAAATTTTAGATTGTGCTTTCTAAAGTACTTCAGCTTCACAATACGCACATTGTTGTGTCTATACGGTAAGCGGTCACTCCCACACCTTGGATATCGAACACAGTATAATAATATACGAGATAGCACTAAGTCTTGTTCAATGTGCATTGGCAGAGATGTCACGTCGATTTTAGCTGCACTGTATCCTGTAGACATTCTGCACGGTGTATATTATATAGGGTACCTGTGAAAGCCGGAACGCGGAACGTGGAACGGAACGCGGAACGGAAGTAAAATTTGGGCTGCGCGCTTTCATCATTATTCACTGGACTGGACTCACCCAAAAATCTGTAAGATGCCTTTTCAGTGTAGGACAGAAACTAAGCATACTTATTTATTCACTAAACTTGCTTGCATAGCCTGCTTTCGTGTATTCCCTCGAGTCGGTAGAGGTCAAAGGTCACGTGCATATTTAATGAGCTTCAATGAAAAGATTAGAAGAGCATTTATTTACCGCAGACATCGAACTCCAGCCTTTTGCTGAAGCATAGAGAACAGAAAATAATATTCCACTATCATCCACGACTGACTGAAGCGCATTTTGCTGGAGCTCATTAAATATGCACGTGACCATTGGTGGATGGTAAACATGTTTGTCCATTCTCTTCATGGCCGGTACTTACCAGTCAGGTATGCATCATCTGCTAGTGTTAAGGTAGGAAACATGGGTACAGCGATCTCCGAAACCAAGTTGATGGCTAAATGGGCAGCATCAAAGCGTACACAAGTTTCAGCTTGTTTGCATCAAACTGCTCCCTCTACTTGAAAATGCCCTAAAACTCCCTGACCCATCATCAATACACACACAAAACAGGTCAAAAAACTACGGATGGATTTACCACCTGCTCTCCTCAGTTGCAGGCTACAGCCCAAAACTCACTGCCGCCCTCAAAAACAGAGGTTTGGCTACCCTAGGCTTTCAAAAAAAATTCCACGCACACCAACTAAAACCAACCAAAGCCAAGGCCAGTTTCCAAAAGGTCAACCTACCCCCTGCAAACTAGGGATGCTTTTCCATGTTCACCTCTCGGTTACAGGGTTTTGGCCACACATCTACTCCCTCTCACCAGCCCAGTCCAGCTACCAAACCAGCCAAATTCGCCCTAACACGAAAATGGGCGGGGCCTGTAATGCCGAAAGGTCAACTCTCTAGAGTACCTTGGCCATGCAGGGAGCTGTCGGAGGCTGTTCACTTTCCAGGCTGTTCTTCGGCCACTTCAGCAGCCCAACAAACATTCTGCTCACTCAACATAGCTATTCACACTCAAATAGCCCATCGCTACATTCAATATTATGGCTCCTTACTTAAAAAAAAAAAAAAAAAAGTGTTGTAACAAATCTTCAAAGTGCCGCACGGCCACATCAGAGTACCGATTTGAAACTTGAAAGGGCCGCTAGCCGCATCAAAGAGAGAAGCCCCCCTTGTTTATTCCGGTTGCCGCCATGGGAAAACGTAAACAGATTAGTAACTCTCAATATCCGTACACGAGTGACGTCATCTCATTAATTATTCACGAGCAAAGTTACGCGATTTCGCCGACGTCATGCTTCCTACCTGGTTAGTTTGCAGTGCATGTAAGTTCACTCTATGGGTTATTTTAACTGAGTAGTTTTTCCAGTGTGACAAACTGAACAAAAAATCGAACCACAAAGAAGCAATTGAATTCCAAGATGATCTTCACAGCCTTCCTAGTGCTGCTCTCTCTTGGTGCTCTTCTCCCTGCTCCCACGGCCAGTCAGGAAGATGACACTGCCCTCCCTCTCTCCCTCCCTCCAAGAGTGCTGACTGGGACTCAACAAACATGTCCACCTGATGCACTGCGACAACAACGAGCTGAGATCACCCAGGACGTTGCTGCACTCCTACAAAGCAATGCCATCATCTGCCAGCTTGCTCGAACACAGACCAGCCCCACAGCCTCCTGCAGTGCAATCTCCACAAGCTGCCCCTCTGGAAACTATTGGGTCAGGAGCTCCAATGGGAGTGCAGTGCAGGTCTATTGTGACATGGACAGGGTGTGTGGCTGCGACAGCACTGGAGGGTGGGCACGTGTGGCATATCTCAACACAACCGACACTTCACAACAGTGCCCAGGTGCATGGAGGCTCATCACAACACCAAGGAGGACGTGTGGACGATCGACAAATGCTGCTAGCTGTGACTCTGCAATATTTCCATCTAACGGAATCCGGTACAGCCACATCTGCGGTCGAGTCATTGGGTATCAAGACCAATCACCTGATGCATTCTCTTATTACCTGTCCAGTGATCCCCCGACCATAGACGGCTACTACCTCGATGGTGTCAGTGTCACACATGGAACTCCTGGGTCCAGGCAGCACATCTGGTCCTTTGCCGCTGCAGTTGGAAATCAATTCACATCAAACAATTGCCCCTGTGACAGCGGTGCTGGAGCCCCATCTTTCGTAGGGCAGGATTACTTCTGCGAGACCGGCAATGATAATGAGGCTGAAGACTATGAATGGGTTGGAATGTTCTTTGCTGATGACCCCCTCTGGGATGGTCAAGACTGTGGGACAGATCATACCTGTGAGTGTACCCTCAACAATCCTCCCTGGTTCTGCAAGCAGCTGCCTCAAGTAACGACTGATGACATTGAGGTTCGTATTTGTGGAGACAGTGGCCACACTAATGAGGATACTCCAGTGGAACTTATCGAACTCTACGTTCGCTAAACAACTCGATACTAATGTGTGCAAATAATGTAACCCCATAGCTTCTTGCATGCTGCTTAGCTACTAAGTGAGACTTTGAAAAGGACATGTGTAATATACATGTAGCTAGTCTGATACCATTGAGCAACTTTCCATGTTTGGATTCCCGTGACAATCAATCACGAGACACAAACTGATTTAGATTGGGTGTGCTGTATTCCATTTGATGGCAGACTCACTGCTGCCAACGTTGGAGTCGGACCGTAAATGTGTATGGTATGACTATGTCCAAGTCACAACGTCAGAGCAGCTAGCTGTAGGAGTGACAGGTCCTTCACATAAAACATAGCGTCGACAATTGATGACATCGAGGTTCGTCACTTATTTGTGGAGACAGTAAACCTCAGTGACGAGGACACTCCAGTGGAACTTGTACATTCGCTAAACAACTCAATTGATACTCAGTGCAGTTAAGGTTGGCTAAACTTTTTGTGTTGCTAGCTGAAATGTGCATGGACATTATTTGAACGAAGTGGATATTGGTCCGGCAGGAAGTAGGGCAATGGGTTAGGATATATTAGGGCCAGGGCCAGTTCTAGATGCGCGCGTGTTTCCAGTACCTATACCTAAAGTATGGACTACATGTATTGACTTATACAAAAATGGCGGTCCGGTATCTCGTCTGCGGTTTGTGGCTAGTTTTTGCGGTTTATCGCTCAACTGTTGTCTCTCGTTTGGAAAAAGGCCATGAGATTCGCCTGGATAATCTGCAGTTTGCCCCAGAGCGACTCTTTCCGAGCAGATGTGGCCCGTGTATCATCGCTCAGTGGAGAAGGAGTCCGCACCTCCAACCAGGTTGCTATCGCCGGAGGTCGCTCCTACCTACTCGTTACTGGCTGCTACTCCTTGCTGGGGATGTTGAGTCCAACCCCGGGCCCGGTCCTGTAAGGCATCCATGTACTGTGTGTAGTCTGCCCGTGAAGAACAGCGAGAGGGGGATACTTTGTGACAGGTGTGAAAAGTGGACTCACAGTAACTGTGGTGGGGTCTCAGCTGAGGAGTATGCCAGACTAAGTGAAGAGAATGATGACCTGTGGTACTGCCCAAACTGCCTCCTAAAGCAGCTTCCGTTTGCCAGTGTGAGCCTGACTAGCAATACCAGTACTGCCGGTGAGTCTGAGGACCTGCAGGTCTTGCTTGGAAATGCACATGAACAAGGGCCAATCAGCTGCCTAGTGATGAATGCTAGAAGCCTAGTCAGCAAGCGGTTTGAGTTCAAAGCCATGTTGATGAACAAACAACCGAAAGTGGTAGCCGTGACAGAAACCTTTCTAGATGCTGGAATATTGAACTCTGAATTTGTCCTGGACTCCTACAGTACTTTCAGGCGAGATAGAAGCCGCCATGGAGGAGGGGTTTTACTGCTTGTTCACAAAAGTATTCCCTGCAGATTAAGGGAGGATCTGGCCTCTGGATGCGAACTTATCTGGGTTCAGCTGAGTTTGCACAAGAAGGACATATTAGTGGGAGTGCACTATAGACCACCAGGCTCGCCTCCTGGTCTATTTGATGAGCTTGAAGGGTCCATTGCGAGAATCCCAACAACTGTTCCTGTCGTTCTGTGTGGCGACTTTAATGCGGCGAGCATTAATTGGGAAACATGTACTCCTCTGGTATCTGGGCAGGTGCAGTCAAGATTATGTGACATAGTGCAGGATCATTCGTTACACCAACTAGTCCAGCAAGGGACAAGGGGGAGTAACATACTGGACCTTGTCCTTACGAATGATCCCTCTTTGGTTGAGCATGTAGAGGTGGTAGAAAATCTTGATGGTTGTGATCACGATGCTGTACAGTTTGACTTGGCACTGCGTACCCCTAGAGCATACCAACCAAGACGACTTGTGTACAACTACAAGAAAGCCGATTTTGATGCTTTTAGAGGTTACATGGCCAATATTCCCTGGGAGTGTACCCAGATGGATGATTGCATTGAAGAAAGTTGGCAGAAGTGGAAGGATCTATTCAATGCAGCAGTAATGGAATGCATCCCCAGGGTAGTGTGGAAACGACAGAAGTCTAAATGCTGGCTAAAGAGGGAGACTATCAAAGCCATCAGGAAAAGGAAGAGGCTCTACAAGAAGGCAAAGAGGTCAGGTAGAGACCAGGATTATGCAAGGTACAAAGCTGCCAGTAACTCTGTGCGGTGGTTAACACGACGTGATCACCAAGCTCATATAGAGGAGATAGCAGCAAACCTACAAAACCCTACGAACCCAAAGCCCTTCTGGAGCTGGTTGAAAAAGATTAGGAACAATGAGGATGGAATACCTCAACTGTATTATGGCAATGAGATCCATACAACTGATGTTGGAAAGGCGGAGGTTCTGAACAGGTATTTCCAATCAGTATTTACGAGAGAAGACACTAGTAATTTACAGCAGATCCGAGCTAATCTGCCAGGAGAACCTTGTCCACAGTCTTTTGATGTCTGTGCCCTGTCAGAGCAGGAGGTGTATGAGGAGCTGTGCAAGCTTGATGCCAAGAAAGCATGTGGACCGGATGGTCTGCCTGGTAGATTGCTGAAGGAAGCTGCTGTTTTCATCGCCAAGCCACTAGCAAATCTTTTCAACAAGTCACTGGTGACAGGATCGCTTCCTAGGGACTGGAAAGCAGCAACTGTTACTCCAATCCACAAGAAAGGGAGCCGTCACCAACCTGGGAATTATAGACCTGTCAGTCTAACCTCGCTAGTTGTAAAGATCATGGAGAGAGTCATTACAAGGAAGTTGAGAGCCTTTCTTGATGAGCACGGTAGACTGAGCACAGTGCAACATGGATTTAGACCAGGACATTCGTGCCTCACCCAACTTCTGGAGACAATCCACAAGTGGGCTGCCACACTTGACAGAGGAAGATCAACCCATGCTATATTCCTGGACCTTGCCAAGGCATTTGACAGTGTCCCTCATCGGAGGCTGCTGATCAAACTGAACCACATTGGAGTTAGAGGCCAGGTTTTGAAATGGATTGAGTCTTTCCTAATCGGAAGAATGCAACGGGTCGTAGTGAATGGCCGCTCCTCCCCATGGGCTTCCGTGACATCGGGTGTGCCACAGGGGTCCGTATTGGGACCCCTGCTGTTCATCATATATGTCAATGATATTATGGATGAAGTCAGCTCATCTGGAGGACTCTTTGCAGATGACTGTGTCATCTATAGAGAAGTATCTCATAGGAGTGATGCGGAAGAACTACAGAGGGACTTAGAGATCATTTCAAACTGGACGAAGACCTGGCAGTTGGCGCTGAATGTAGAGAAATGCAAAGTGATGGAAATAACGAACAGAAGGACAACAATCAGATATGATTACTGTGTGGGTCACACAAACCTTGAGTGGGTGGACTCATTTAGATACTTGGGAGTGCTAATAGATGCAAAGTTAAAGTGGAACAACCATTGCCAAAGTATTGCAGCCAAGGCCACCAGAATTCTGAACTTCCTGAAGAGGTCCTTGAGCGGATGCAGCCATCGAGCAAAAGCCACTGCCTACCAAGCTATGGTTCGTCCACACCTGGAGTATTGTGCTCCAGTATGGGACCCACAGGCAGTCAAAAACATTGAAATACTGGAGAAAGTGCAGAAACGGGCAGCCAGGTGGCTAACAGCTAAGTGGGATAACAATACCAAACGGTGGAACAAATCGTATTCGCAGTCTCTGTCCGAACTGAATTGGCGGTCCCTCCAGCAACGAAGGTCATACCTAAATCAGTGTCAAACTTTCAAAGTTTTAAATGGCCTAGACTGTATCGAGTTTGCCAAATACTGGTCATACTCAGGTGCCCGACAGACGAGGCAATGGCACGCACGTACAATACAGACTATTTCATCAAGAGTTAATGCTTTTCGTTTTTCTTTTTTTGTTTCTGCCCCATTTGTGTGGAATTCACTTCCTTCTGATGTTTGTTGTTCACATACTTATAATTTGTTTAGATGTAAGTTGAAGCAGTGTCATTCTTCACTAGTACCGCCATAGTATTCATTGTGTATTTGGATTTTTATAACATGTTTCGTCCTAGCTGTTAGCATTTTTTCTCTTGTTTTTTGTTTTAGGGGAGCACCTAGATAGGTCCATGACCTCCTGTGTAACCCGTTCCATTGGATAAAATCAATTTAACTAACTAACTATGTACTTCCTGCCGGACCAATATCCACGTCATTATTTGAAAGCACCTGCACTATCTTCTCAACTTTACAGCAAGTCTCCAGTTGCTTCCAGTCTGAAATTAGAGGTGAATTTTTTTTCAGAGTTACTCCGTACTTAGTCTCATTCTCTTCCCCTTTGCCTGAGCAATGTACTGATCCAGCACTGAAAAAGATTGGTTACAACGTATAATTTATGTTGGATACTGAGCTAGCAACAGGATTACCATTATCTCTCTCAAACTCGTCACTGCTGGAACTAGCCATCGCTGGCATCAGCAAACCACACTATTACTTCTAGAAGAGACGCCGGAAAAAGAGCCACGTGGAAGCACAATCTGCGATTTTCACAGCGCAATCGGGGATTTGGGGATCTTCACAGCGCAATTTGTAATTTTTCACAGCGCAATTTGCAATTTATCGCAGCGCAATCTCGGAGAAATCACAGAACACAGATGGCCCTAACGGGCCACCGTAGTACTGCCAGCGACGAAAAGCTGGGCGTGGGACTGGGAACGAGGCTAGGCTTCCCCTTGTGCGGATAAATACAGATGTTTCGTCGGCGCGCGTATAGGGGGGAGCCTGGGAACGGGGCTATGATTGACACGATATTGGGAAAGCCGCTATCTCGACAGCAGGTCCAAAAAAACCGCCTCTCGTACTGAGAGTCTGTGTCGGTCTCCTCTTTCTCCTCGCTACTGCTGGAGGACTGATGCCGTCTCCTCCATCGAGTCGACGTCCGGGCTCTTACGCGATCGTACTCGTACGACGATTATGATATCGCATCGAGTGCATGAGTGACAGTAGCAGCTACCTTCTGTACGCACTGAGGAGAAGATGAGGATCAAGCTCAGACTTGGTTCATACAAACTCCCAGAACTTACCCGAACGTTTGTACATGCACCAACTCCTGAAGTCTGACGTCCTTTTGACTCACGAATGTCAACTTTTAAGTGGAAACTTACCGGCGAAGATCAGATCAGCGGAAAGTGACTTAACTACCGTTCTGCAAATAGCACTAGGGCTGACTCGTGCACAGCAACAGATTTTTTTAAAATCCTATCGTATACGTGTCGCTACATTTAAACAAGTTACCCCACCCACTAATGCTTGATGTTGGCTGCATTCGCACAGCAGTTCGAGCTAGGAAAATTGGCATCATAGCTGGAGGAAAGACTGCACTATCTTCTCAACTTTACAGCAAGTCTCCAGTTGCTTCCAGTCTGAAATTAGAGGTGAAATTTTTTTCTGAGTTACTCCGTACTTAGTCTCATTCCCAGACCCAAACAACCCAGACCCAGTGCAGATTGCTTCTAGTGCTATCACTGGTGGGGTTAGGGCACTGATGTGTCATGTATTGCAGGTCAAACTTCTAGTACTACAACTTTGATTGAAGTACATGATGACCCATGAGCTAGCGCTAATGCACTCAATTCACATAATCTACAAATGCTACTCTACCACAGGAATCCACTCACCAAATTCATGAAATTCAATGTAGCTACATGATTAATAATATTATTTGTAACCTCATTCCCAGGCCTTCTCACCCCAGCGTTGAGGGAACGAGGCTACATATTTCACACCATGCTCATTCCCTGCACTTATGTTCCCTGGCTCTTAGCTACCATGGTCCCTCCAGCCTCAGTCATTCCCAGATTCACGCTCAGTGCTATCTCCATGGTAACATTAGCAGAAGCAGCTACATATGGAGCATATGCATACCAGGTGTACTGTTTCCCCTAGGCCAGTTTGCAAGATGCAAAGTCTCAACTGGCTATAGGTGGTTCACCTCCCAAGGTCAAAGTTTAATGATACACATCACCAATATGGGTTTGAAGCTATCACAGGAAATATGTGGAGGATGCAGTGTGGCGAAGCCGTAATTAAACAGTCAAACTTTTATCATGTGCATTCTTCAGCATATAGTCATATGCAGTGAAAGTGGTGGAGGAATGGTTGAGGAACTGTGGAGCAAATGTGGCAGATGCAATCTGTGAACTCAAGTACAGTATATCGGCTGTCCAACAGTCACACACCTGTTACCGTCCATTCCTTATCACGTAGCTGAGACTATACCGTTTGAAAATAT
Organism: Axinella damicornis; assembly: GCA_963931865.1. Lineage (NCBI taxonomy): Eukaryota > Metazoa > Porifera > Demospongiae > Axinellida > Axinellidae > Axinella > Axinella damicornis. The sequence continues at coordinate 860,583 of OZ007518.1, forward strand.
TTAGAATAGCAACTAAATTGGCAAGTGACGTGAATACAACTCCAGCCATTTATGAGTGCCTGACCAGTGACGTTTCAGGTCATATTCACGTCATACAACGTATCTGGTCAGGCGTTGTACGTGACAGAGAACACACCTGCTGCACTCTAACTAGATTATCCAATTTGGATAGAATGTAGAGTAGGAAGAGTGAATAACCCTTGGAATACCTGAAGTGTAAGTGGTCAGGTGTTCGCATGTGGGAGAGAAGCGAGGAGGAACATCAGATACCTACCTCCAGCATCAACAGTCCTGGGTGACAAATAGCTAAACTGAACAAAAAATCAAATGCAATTGAACTCCAAGATGACCTTCACAGCCATCCTAGTGCTGCTCTCTCTGGGTGCTCATCTCCTTGCTCCCACGGCCAGCCAGGCAGACAACACTGCCCTCCCTCACACCTTCCCTCCAAGAGTGCTGACTGCAAACCTAGCTGTCCACCTGATGCACTGTGACAAACATTACTAATTGAGATGCCCAAAACCTTGGTAAGCTGCAACGAAGCAATGCCGTCAAGTGCTCTGCTACCCAAATGCAGGCCAGCCCTGTAGACTCCCGTGACCACCCTCTGGAAACTATTGGCTCCAATGGAGTGCAGTGCAGGTGTATATAATGCGACATGGACAGGGTGCACGTGTGTGGCTGCAACAGCACTGGAGGGTGGGCACGTATTGCATACCTCAACACAACTGACACTTCCCAACAGTGCCCAAGTGCATATGGAGGCTCATCACAACACCAAGGAGGATGTGTGGACGAACCATGAATGGTGGTGGTTGCAATATTCCCATCACATGGAGTACAGTACAGACATATTTGTGGTCAACTGATTGTGTATGAGTTCGGACCTACTGATGAATGTTTTGAAAGTACTTAGATCGTTAGTATACAACTCCAGTCATGAAATACTATATATGTGAGTGCCTGACCAGTGACGTTTCAGGTCATATTCACTGGAATGTAGAGTATAGGCAAGAGAATTAGAAAGAGACTTCAAAGAGTACCAGCTATAACTTTGGAACGTAACTTGTCAGGTGTTCGTACGTGGGAGAGAAGCAAGGGAATAGCTATATAAAGGAACATCAGATCCGTACCTCCAGCATCAACAGTCTTGAGTGACAAACTGAACAGAAAATCGAATCAACCACAAAGAACCACTTGAAGTCCAAGATGATCTTCACAGCCATCCTAGTGCTGCTCTCCCTGGGTGCTCTTCTCCCGGTTCCTACGGCAGGCCAGCTGGCAGACGACACTGCCCTCCCTCTTTCCCTCCCTCCCAGAGTGCTGAATGGGACTGAACAAACCTGCCCACCTGATGCACTGCGACAATCGTCACTTGCTGGGACAGCCCAGGACATCCGTACTCTGATACGTGACAACATCATCTGTCCTGCTACTACTGGAACACAGACCAACCCCGCAGCCTCCTGCAGTGCAATCTCCGCAGCCTGTCCCTCTGGCTACTACTGGATAAGGAGCTCCGCTGGGAGTGCAGTGCGAATGTATTGCGACATGGACAGGGTGTGTGGCTGCAGCGGTGACAGCACAGGAGGATGGGCACGCATTGCATACCTCGACACAACCGACACTTCCCAACAGTGCCCAGGCGCATGGAGGCTCATCACAACACCAAGGAGGACGTGTGGACGATCGACAAATGTTGGTAGCTGTGACTCTGCAATATTTCCATCTAATGGAATCCAGTACAGTAACATCTGCGGTCGAGTCATTGGGTATCAGGACCATTCTCCTGACGGTAATCGCTGGAGTTCAAACATCGAAAGCATCTATCTCGATGGTGTCAGTATCACACATGGAAATTCTGGTTCCCGGCAGCACATCTGGTCTTTTGGTGGTGCAGTTAGAGCTAATAACTGTCCTTGTGTTTCTGGTGTTACTGTTCCATCATTTGTTGGTGAAGACTACTTCTGCGAGACCGGCAATGATAACAATGGACCCAATGTAGGAATATTCTTTGCCGATGACCCTCTCTGGGATGGCCAAGACTGTGCATCCAATGCCTGTGAGTGTACCCTCAACAATCCTCCATGGTTCTGCAAGCAGCTGCCTCAGGCGACAACTGATGACATCGAGGTTCGTATTTGCGGTGAAGAGCCCCTTGTTAATGAGGATACTCCAGTGGAACTTATCGAACTGTACGTTCGCTGATGAATTCTAACGTGTGATCAGTAACAGAAACTAAGCGAAGGATGTAGCTAGGTTAGTTTGTAGTATTTTAACAATCAGTCGTAGATTTCTTGCTGTTATTCGATTATCTAGCTAATTAGGTCCAACGCTGTAGAGAGTGGTTATGTTTTGGTCATGCCAGTCACTCAGAATACAAATTTTTGTATCCTCATTTAGTTATGAATGTTGTGAGATTGAGTGATTACCTGCATGAAGAATTACTGTTGGTATGGTAGGCAAGTAATGGAGCATGATACACATGTAGTACATATGTTACGTAATGTTATGCAATACTGGTGGGAGTTGCATGAGAGTGCAGACCATTTCCCACTTATAATTATTATTATGGCACTTCCTGTTCACTAATTTCATTGTTGGAATGCCGTGGGTTTCACCGCTAGAATGCACTATATGATGTACTCAGCTTGTTGCATGTGTACAGGAGTTGCGAACCAATGAATTTCCCACTGTGGTCCAGTCACACCAGTGACCCCATTCTCTCTGTGCTGCACTGGTGGGAGTCATACCAGTGACCCCATTCTCTCTGTGCTTGCACTGGTGGGAGTCACACCAGTGACCCCATTCTCTCTGTGCCGCACTGGTGGGAGTCACACCAGTGACCCCATTCTCTCTGTGCTGCACTCACACCAGTGACCCCATTCTCTCTGTGCTGCACTCACACCAGTGACCCCATTCTCTCTGTGCCGCACTGGTGGGAGTCACACCAGTGACCCCATTCTCTCTCTGTGCTGCACTGGTGGTAGTCACACCAGTGACCCCATTCTCTCTGTGCTGCACTGGTGGGAGTCACACCAGTGACCCCATTCTCTCTGTGCCGCACTGGTGGGAGTCACACCAGTGACCCCATTCTCTCTGTGCTGCACTGGTGGGAGTCCACCAGTGACCCCATTCTCTCTGTGCTGCACTGGTGGGAGTCACACCAGTGACCCCATTCTCTCTGTGCTGCACTGGTGGGAGTCACACCAGTGACCCCATTCTCTCTGTGTTGCATGGGCTCTTGTTATGGGATATTCCACCAACTTACTCTCCAGTGAATGGGGAAAAACCCTTTCCCATGTGTACTGTGGTACCCTGGGAACATTAGTGGCTGAGAAGAGTTTCTGGCCATGGAGACACCAACTTTGCATCTCATTCTAACTAGATTCTCCCTAGCTCGGCAAAGGCAACCGGCCAGACGTTCGTACTATGAGAGAAAGGATGCAGTCTAGCTCCCTTCACTGTGATGGCATACGTCAGATAAACATAATGATATTGTGCCATCACACTGAACTTCTTAACAATGGTCATAGACCGCATCCCCTCTCACATACGAACACCTGACCAGTTACTTATTCTGCATTAAAATTATAGCTAGCTACTCCAATTCTGCACTAACAGCAGATTTTTCGTCGGCGCGCGCATAGGGGAGCCTGACTGGTACCGAGACTACAAAAAACGCCTCTCGCACTGAGAGTCTGTGTCGGTCTCCTCTTCCTCCTCGCTACTGCTGGAGGACTGATGCCGTCTCCTCCGTCGAGTCCGGGCTCTCGAGCGAGAGCTACCTTGCTGAGCTTGCTCTTGTTGGCTGGCAATTTGTAATCAACAACCAAAGTGTGACGTCATTTCTTACTCGATCGATCGTCGACGTCGTACCTCGTATACGCGTATACGACGCCACGATTATGAAATCGCATGCACAGTACCTTCTGTAAGTGGTGACAGCACTGGAGGATGGGCACGCATTGCATACAACCGACACTTGAACAGTGCCCAAGTGCATGGAGGCTCATCACAACACCAAGGAGGACGTGTGGACGATCAACGGATGTTGCTAGCTGTGACTCTGCAATATTTCCATCTAACGGAATCCAGTACAGTAACATCTGAGATACACGGTGACGCCACTTAATTGTCCCTGTCACAACAGCTTTGGAACCCCACCATATGTAGGGCAGGATTACTTCTGTGTGACCGGCAACGACAACGATACACTATGGGATGTAGTCTTTCCTGATGACCCTCTCTGGGATGGCTAAGACTGTGTGACATCCAATGTCTGTGAATGTACCTTCAACAATCCCCCCTGGTTCTGCAAGCAGCTGCCTCAGGCAACAACTGATGACATTGAGGTTCGTATTTGCGGTGATCAATTCCTTTCTACTGATGAGGATACTCCAGTGGAACTTATCGAACTCTACGTTCGCCGATGAATTCTAACGTGATCAGTAACAGAAACTAATAAGTGAAGGATGTAGCTAGGTTAGTTGATAGTATTAACAATCAGTCGTAGATTTCTTGCTGTTGTGTGTTAGATTATGTCCAACGCTGTAGAAAGTGGTTACGTTTAGTTAATGGAGTGGTTATGTTTACGCCAGTCACTCTGAATATTTATTGTGTGTAGCTAGTAGCCAAAGGTTAGTGTATGTAGCCTCGTTCCCAGTCCCACGCCCAGCTTTTCGTCGCTACTTAGTACAGTAAAGCGGACTAAGCAGCGACGTAAAGCTGGGCGTGGGACTGGGTATGAGGCTATAGTGTATGCTCATTTAGTCTTGAATGTTGTCAGATTGGGTGAGATTGAGTTGATTACCTGGATGAAGAATGTCAATTACTGTTGGTATGGTAGGCAAGCAATGGAGCATGATGTACATGCAGTACATAATTATGTTACGTAATGTTATGCAACACTGGTGGGAGTTGCAGGAAATTGGCATCATAGCTGGTGGAAAGACTGCACTATCTTCTCAACTTTGCAGCAAGTCTCCAGCTGCTTCCAGTCTGAAATTAGAGGTTCAAAGTTACTCCAGCACTTAGTCTCATTCCCAGACCCAAACAACCCCAGTGCAGATTGCTTCTAGTGCTATCACTGGTGGGGTTAGGGCACAGATGTGTCATGTATTGCAGGTCAAACTTCTAGTGCTACTACAACACTGGTTGAAGATTTGAAGTACAGGATGATCCATGAGCTAGCGCTAATGCACTCAATTCACATAATCTACAAAATTTATGCTACTCTACCACAGGAAACCATCCACCAAATTCATGAAATTCAATCAGAACACAGTACAATATTCTTTACTTGTGCAGATGAGGGTGGACAATAATTCATTTGTTATGCCGCTTGGCAGATATGGGGGTGGAACACAGTACAATACTCTTTGTTGTGCAGATGAGGGGTGGAACGCAGTACAATACTCTTTGTTGTGCAGATGAGGGGTGGAACACAGTACAATATTCTTTGTTGTGCAGATGAGGGGTGGAACACAGTATATAGAATATTCTTTGTTGTGCAGATGAGGGGTGGAACACAGTACAATATTCTTTGTTGTGCAGATGAGGGGTGGAACACAGTACAATATTCTTTGTTGTGCAGATGAGGGGTGGAACACAGTAGAATATTCTTTGTTGTGCAGATGAGGGGTGGAACACAGTAGAATATTCTTTGTTGTGCAGATGAGGGGTGGAACACAGTACAATATTCTTTGTTGTGCAGATGAGGGGTGGAACACAGTACAATTCATTGTTGTGCAGATGAGGGGTGGAACACAGTACAATATTCTTTGTTGTGCAGATGAGGGGTGGAACACAGTACAGTGTAGTATATAACCACACAAAAGGTTATTTGTTTTTGCAGTGAATTAATGTTAACAGTCTTGAGTGACAAACTGACAAAATAATCGAACCACAAAGAAGCAACTGAACTCCAAGATGATCTTCACAGCCATCCTAGGCCTAGTGCTGCTCTCTCTGGGTGCTCTTCTCCCTGCTCCCACGGCCAGCCAGGCAGACGACACTGCCCTCCCTCTTTCCCTCCCTCCCAGAGTGCTGACTGGGACCGAACAAACCTGCCCACCTGACGCACTGCGACAAACATCACAAACTGAGATGGCCCAAGACATTGGAACACTGTTACGAAGCAATATCATCTGCCAGCTTGCTCGAACACAGACGACTCCCGCAGCCTCCTGCAGTGCGATCTCCACAAGTTGCACCTCTGGAAACTATTGGGTCAGGAGCTCCAATGGGAGTGCTGTGCAGGTCTATTGCAACATGCAAAGGGTGTGTGGCTGCAACAGCACTGGAGGATGGGCACGTATTGCATACCTCAACACAACCGACACTTCCCAACAGTGCCCAAGTGCATGGAGGCTCATCACAACACCAAGGAGGACGTGTGGACGATCGACGGATGCTGCTAGCTGTGACTCTGCAATATTTCCATCTAATGGAATCCAGTACAGTAACATCTGTGGTCGTGTCATTGGGTATCAAGACCAATCACCTGATGGGTTCCGTAACAATATAGACATAGACAGCCACTACCTCGATGGTGTCAGCATCACACATGGAATTCCTGGGTCCCGGCAACACATCTGGTCTTTTGCTGGTTCATATTTCAATACCATTTGCCCCTGTGTAGGTGGTCCTAGACCCCCATCTTTCGTAGGGCAGGATTACTTCTGTGAGACCGGCAACGACAACAATGCAGATTGGGCTGGAATGTTCTTCTCTGATGACCCTCTCTGGGATGGCCAAGACTGTGGGACATCCAATACCTGTGAGTGTACCCTCAACAATCCTCCATGGTTCTGCAAGCAGCTGCCTCAGGCAACAACTGATGACATCGAGGTTCGTATATGCGGTAATCAAGACCTTTCTGATGAGGATACTCCAGTGGAACTCATCGAACTCTACGTTCGCTGATGAATTCTAACGTGATCAGTAACAGAAACTAAGTGAAGGATGTAGCTAGGTTAGTTTGTAGTATTAACAATCAGTCGTAGATTTCATGCTGTTATTAATTAGGTCCGATGCTGTAGAGAGTGGTTACGCCAGTCACTGCATGTGTACATGTAGCTAGCTAGTAGCCAAAGATTAGTGTATGTTCATTTAGTTATGAATCTTTTCAGATTTGGTGAGCGAGTTGATTACCTGCATGAAGAATTGCATGTTGGTATGGGTAGGCAAATAATGGAATGGAATGCACACATGCAGTACATAGCTATGTTACGTAATTATATGCAACAGGTGGGAGTTGCATGGGAGTGCACTTCCTGTTCACTAATTAGCTACTCAACATTGTTGGAATGCCCCCAAGAACCCCCAGAATGCAGTGTATGGTGTACTTAGTTAGATGATCATGATATCTCAAGTTTGATTGCACTAGCTTGTGTACAGGAGTTGTGCAATAGCTATGAGGTTACTACTGTACACGTGGTACGTTCTGCTGTGGCATGCTGGGGGTGGGGCTGGGAACAAGGCTACTACTGATCCATGCAGCTGGGGGTGGGTCTGGGAACAAGGCTACTACTGATCCATGCAGCTGGGGGCGGGCCTGGGAACTACTGATCCAGGTTGATTCTACAAACATAGACAGCTACTACCTCGATGGTGTCAGTGTCACACACGGAGTTCCTGGGTCCAGGCAGCACATCTGGTCCAGGTTTATTGCTGCACTCAGTAGTAATGAGATACACACTACCGCCACTTGTCCCTGCCACAACAGCTTTGGAACCCCACCATACGTAGGGCAGGATTACTTCTGTGAGACTGGCAACGATAACAATGCAGGTTGGGTTGGAATGTTCTTCGCTAATGACCCTCTCTGGGATGGCCAAGACTGTGGGACATCCAATACCTGTGAGTGTACCCTCAACAATCCTCCCTGGTTCTGCAAGCAGCTGCCTCAGGCAACAATGGATGACCTTGAGGTTCGTATTTGCGGTAATCAAGTCCTTTCTGATGAGGATACTCCAGTGGAACTGATCGAACTCTACGTTCGCTGATGAGTTCTAACGTGAGATCAGTAACAGAAACTAAGCGAAGGATGTAGCTGGGTTAGTTTGTAGTATTACCAATCAGTCGTAGATTTCATGCTGTTATTAGATTATCTAGCTAATTAGGTCCAACGCTGTAGAGAGTGGTTAAGTTTGGTTATGGCAGTCACTCGGAATACAAATTTTGTATGTAGCTAGCTAGTTAGCCAAAGATTAGTGTATGCTCATTTATAGTTATGAATCTTGTGAGATTGAGTGAGTGAGTGAGTTGATTACCTGCATGAAGAATTACTGTTGGTATGGTATAGCCTCGTACCCAGGCTCTTTCTCGCGGAGGAAAGAGCCTGGTAACATTGGTGGGGTTGAGCCGTTTACTTCCGGCATGTCATCATTCATGTGATAAACGAAGGACACTCCTACTTTTGTGGTAAATGTCGCGTGAGTTACAAATCAGTCACACGCTATTCGAAATATTACTCAAGGCATCCCCGGCTTCACAGAGATACGAGACACTTCTTACAAGCAAAGCGGACAACTTACCTTGCGAATCGTCGATCCCGTAAGCTGCGACAGACGATGAGTGAGCTGGTCCGCAAAAAAACCGCAGTGAACAGCGAGCTCTGACCAGTGGCCCTCTCGTACACCTGTCATCTGCCTTTTACCGACCTTTGGGGGTACTTTGTCCTTGACGCTCATTTCTGAGTCTACGATTCGTGTGTTACATAGCACGGCAGCGAAGGTAAACAGTTAAAACACGCCTACAAAATAGTCACATGTGCACGTGCTTTCGTTCTGCAATCTGATTGGAGCTGCAAGAATCCAGGCACCGGAAGTCAACGGTTTGAACCCCCCAATGTTACCAGGCTCTTTCCTCCCGCGCGCGGTAAGAGGAAATGAGCCTGGGTACGAGGCTAGGTATGGTAGGCAAGCAATGGAGCATGATACACATGCAGTACATACGTTACGTAACGTTATGCAACAGGTGGGAGTTGCATGAGAGTGCAGACCATTTCCCACGTAATTATATGGCACTTCCTGTTTACTAATTACTAATTTCCCTGAGGCCACAGCGGTCCAGTCACACCAGTGACCCCATTCTCTCTGTGCTGCACTAGTGGGAGTCACACCAGTGACCCCATTCTCTCTCTGTGCTGCACTGGAGGGAGTCACACCAGTGACCCCATTCTCTCTGAGCTGCACTGGTGGGAGTCACACCAGTGACCCCATTCTTTCTGTGCAGTGCAGCACAGAGAGAATGGGGTCACTGGTGTGACTGGACCACTGTGGCCTGGGAAATTCATTGGTTCACAACTCCTGTACACATGCAACAAGCTGAGTACATCATATAGTGCATTCTAGCGGTGAAACCCACGGCATTCCAACAATGTAATTAGTGAACAGGCAGTGCCATAATAATTATCAGTGGGAAATGGTCTGCACTCTCATGCAACTCCCACCTCTTGCATAACATTATGTAACATATGTACTGCATGTGTATCATGCTCCATTGCTTGCCTACCATACCTACAGTAATTGGCATTCTTCATGCAGGTAATCAACTCGATCTCACCCAATCTCATAACTAAATGAGCATGCACTAATCTTTGACTACTAGCTACATACAAAAATTTGGCAGTAAATATTCCAAGTGACTGGCATAACCAAACGTAACCACTCTCTACAGCGTTGACTAGATAATCTAATAACAGCATGAAATCTACGACTGATTGTTAATACTACAAACTAACCTAGCTACATCCTTCGCTTAGTTTCTGTTACTGATCACACATTAGAATTCATCAGCGAATGTATAGTTCGATAATTATGTAGTCTGCATGTGTATCATGCTCACCATACCTTGCCTACCATACCAACAGTAATTCTTCATGCAGGTACAGTAGTGTAGCTAATCTGATTCAACTCAATCACTCAATCTAACAACATTCACAACTAAATGAGCCTGGCCTACACACTAATCTTTGGCTACCAGCTACATACAAAATTTGGCAGTAAATATTCCGAGTGACTCTACAGCGTTGGACCTTGATAATCTAATAACAGCATGAAAACTACAAACTAACCTAGCTACATCCTTCACTTAGTTTCTGTTACTGATCACACGTTAGAATTCATCAGCGAACGTAGAGTTCGATAAGTTCCACTGGAGTATCCTCATCAGCAGAAAGGTCTTGATCACCGCAAATACGAACCTCGATGTCATCAGTTGTGGTCTGAGGCAGCTGCTTGCAGAACCAGGGAGGATTGTTGAGGGTACATTCACAGGTATTAGATGTCCCACAGTCTTGGCCATCCCAGAGAGGGTCATCAGCGAAGAACATTCCAACCCAATCTGCATCGTTGTCGTTGCCAGTCTCACAGAAGTAATCCTGCCCTACGTATGGTGGGGTTCCAAAGCTGTTGTGGCAAGGACAATTGGCGGTAGTGTGTATCTCATTACTACTGAGTCCAGCAACAAAGGACCAGATGTGCTGCCTGGACCCAGGAACTCCGTGTGTGACACTGACACCATCGAGGTAGTGGCTGTCTATGCTTGTAGAAGCAGCTAGGAAAGGTCGGAATGCATCAGGTGATTGCTCTTGATACCCAATGACTCGACCACAGATGTTACTGTACTGGATTCCATTGGATGGAAATATTGCAGAGTCACAGCTAGCAGCATCCGTTGATCGTCCACACGTCCTCCTTGGTGTTGTGATGAGCCTCCATGCACTTGGGCACTGTTGGGAAGTGTCGGTTGTGTTGAGGTATGCAATGCGTGCCCATCCTCCTGTGCTGTCACCGCTGCAGCCACACACCCTGTCCATGTCGCAATACACCTGTACAACACTCCCACTGGAGCTCCTGACCCAATAGTTTCCAGAGGGCTTATCGGGGCAGTTTGTGGAAATCGAACTGCAGGAGGCTGCGGGGTTGGTCTGTGTTCCAGTAGTAGCAGGACAGATGATGTTGTTACGTATCAGAGTACGGATGTCCTGGGCTGTCCCAGCAAGTGACGATTGTCGCAGTGCATCAGGTGGGCAGGTTTGTTCAGTCCCATTCAGAACTCTGGGAGGGAGGGAAAGACGGAGGGCAGTGTCGTCTGTCTGGCTGGCCGTGGGAGCAGGGAGAAGAGCACCCAGGGAGAGCAGCACTAGGATGGCTGTGAAGATCATCTTGGACTTCAAGTGGTTCTTTGTGGTTGATGCGATCTGATGTTCCTTTATATAGCTATTCCCTTGCTTCTCTCCCACGTACGAACACCTGACAAGTTACGTTCCAAAGTTATTGCTGGTACTCTTTCTAATTTTCTTGCCTATACTATACATTCCACCCAAATTAATTAGAGTGCACCAGGTGTGCCCCCTGTCACGTACAACGCCTGACCAGATACGTTGTATGACGTGAATATGACCTGAAACGTCACTGGTCAGGCACTCACATAGCTAGTATTTCATGACTGGAGTTGTATACTCATGTAATTAACGATCTAAGTGTTTTCAAAATATTCATCAGGAGGTCCGAACTCATACCCAAACAGTTGACCACAAATATGGCTGTATTGTACTCCATGTGATGGGAATATTGCAGAGTCACAACCACCACCATTCATGGTTCGTCCACACGTCCTCCTTGGTGTTGAGATGACTGTTCATGCACTTGGGCACTGTTGTGAAGTGTCGGTTGTGTTGAGGTATGCAATACGTGCCCACCCTCCAGTGCTGTTGCAGCCACACACGTGCACCCTGTCCATGTCGCATTACACCTGCCATTGGAGCCAATAGTTTCCGGAGGGTGGTCACGGGAGTCTACAGGGCTGGCCTGCATTTGGGTAGCAGAGCACTTGACGGCATTGCTTCGTTGCAGCTTACCACGGTTTTGGGCCATCTCAATTAGTGATGTTTGTCACAGTGCATCAGGTGGACAGCTAGGTTTGCAGTCAGCACTCTGGGAGGGAGGGAGAGAGGGAGGGGGGCATGGAGCTTATGGAATGGTGAAGGAGGATGATGGTTGGAATTATTCTCTTCACAGTATAATATTTTTCCATTTTCTTCACGGTACTTAAGTCAGTATGCTTTCCTGCTACAGATTAATTGAACTGGTATTACAGTGCAATTAATCTGTACCAGGAAAGCATATTGACTTAAGTACGGTGACAAACATGTTAAATTTCCCCATGAGAGCTCAAGTATAAATCCACTAGGTGTTCTTTTTCAACTCTGCAGTTTTCCTTGCAGTGCTAGCTAGCATCAACTGTCTTGAGTGACAAACTTGTATTTAACTGGTATTAGATTAATTGAACTGGTATTAGATTAATTGAACTGATATTAGATTAATTGAACTGATATTAGATTAATTGAACTGGTATTAGATTAATTGAACTGGTATTAGATTAATTGAACTGGTATTAGATTAATTGAACTGGTATTAGATTAATTGAACTGGTATTAGATTAATTGAACTGGTATTAGATTAATTGAACTGGTATTAGATTAATTGAACTGGTATTACCGGTTCAATTAATCTGTAGCAGGAAAGCATAATTACTGACTTAAGTAGCTACGGTGAAGAAAATGGACAATGTTTACCATCATCCAGTCACTCCGTCACACTTCATAAAGAACAATTAACCTTTCCGTCAATTAAAAGCAAGTCATGACACTTGTCTACAGCCAAAGTGCATAGCTAGTAGCTTAGCTATGCAAGTACGTACTCAACGTTAGTAATGCATCCATCTATTAATATTCATCAACATGCAGAAATGTAATTTGTTACACAGCCATGCACCTGCCAGCTAATATTGACCTTATTTTCCCATGAGAGCTCAACTAACTACCCGGTGTTCTTTTTCAATTCAGTTCTCCTTGCAGTGCTAGCTAGCATCAACTGTCTTGAGTGACGAATTGAACAGAAAATCGAACCACAAAGAAGCAACTGAAGTCCAAGATGATATTCACAGCCATCCTAGTGCTACTCTCCTTGGCACGGTGCTCTTCTCCCTGCTCCCACGGCCAGCCAGGCAGACGACACTGCCCTCCCTCTTTCCCTCCGTCCCAGAGTGCTGACTGGGACTGAACAAACATGTCCACCTGACACGCTGCGACAATCATCACAAACTGAGATGGCCCAAGACATTGGAACACTGTTACGAAGCATCATCTGCCAGCTTGCTCGAACACAGACCAGCCCCACAGCCTCCTGCAGTTCAATCTCCACAAGCTGCCCCTCTGGATACTATTGGGTCAGCAGCTCCAATGGGAGTGCTGTTCAGGTCTATTGCGACATGGACAGGGTGTGTGGCTGCAATGGTGACAGCACAGGAGGATGGGCACGCATTGCATACCTCGACAAAACCGACACTTCCCAACAGTGCCCAAGTGCATGGAGGCTCATCACAACACCAAGGAGGACGTGTGGACGATCAACGGATGCTGCTAGCTGTGACTCTGCAATATTTCCATCACATGGAATCCAGTACAGTAACATCTGTGGTCGAGTCATGGGTATCAAGAGCAATCACCTGATGCATTCCGACCTTTCCTAGCTGCTTCTGCAAGCATAGACAGCCACTACCTCGATGGTGTCAGTGTCACACACGGAGTTCCTGGGTCCAGGCAGCACATCTGGTCCTTTGTTGCTGGACTCAGTAGTAATGAGATACACACTACCGCCAATTGTCCCTGCCACAACAGCTTTGGAACCCCACCATACGTAGGGCAGGATTACTTCTGTGAGACTGGCAACGACAACGATGCAGATTGGGTTGGAATGTTCTTCGCTGATGACCCTCTCTGGGATGGCCAAGACTGTGGGACATATACCTGTGAATGTACCCTCAACAATCCTCCCTGGTTCTACAAGCAGCTGCCTCAGACCACAACTGATGACATCGAGGTTCGTATTTGCGGTGATCAAGACCTTTCTGCTGATGAGGATACTCCAGTGGAACTTATCGAACTATACGTTCGCTGATGAATTCTAATGTGTGATCAGTAACAGAAACTAAGTGAAGGATGTAGCTAGGCTAGTTTGTAGTTTTCATGCTGTTATTAGATTATCAAGGTCCAACGCTGTAGAGTCACTCGGAATATTTACTGCCAAATTTTGTATGTAGCTGGTAGCCAAAGATTAGTGTGTAGGCCAGGCTCATTTAGTTGTGAATGTTGTTAGATTGAGTGATTGAGTTGAATCAGATTAGCTACACTACTGTACCTGCATGAAGAATTACTGTTGGTATGGTAGGCAAGGTATGGTGAGCATGATACACATGCAGACTACATAATTATGTTACATAATGTTATGCAACACTGGTGGGAGTTGCATGAGTGTAGACCATTTCCCACTGAGATGGTCCAAAACCTTGGCACGCTGCTATGAGGGAACTGTCGGTTGTGTTGAGGAATGCAATGCATCCTCACCCTCCAGTGCTGTTGCAGCCACACACCGGTATGTCACAATTGCACTCCCATTGGAGCCAATAGTTTCCAGAGGGTGAGATTACATCGCGGGAGTCTGCAGGGCTGACTGGCATTTGGGAAGCAGAGCACAGATGACAGTGCCCAAGTGCATGGAGGCTCATCTCATCACAACACCAAGGAGGACGTGTGGATGAACCATGAATGGTGTTGGTTGTGACTGCCATCACATGGAATACAATACAGCCATATTTGTGGTCAAGTGATTGGATATGATTTCGGACCTCCCGATGAAAATACTTAGAATAGAACAGATCGTTAGTATGTACATGAGTACAACTCCAGTTAAGAAATACTACCGGTATGTTAGTGCCTGACCAATGACGTTTCAGGTCATATTCACATCATACAACGTATTTGGTCAGGCATTGTACGTGACAGGGAGTGCACTCTAACTGATTTGGGTAGAACGTAGAGTATAGGCCTAGGCAAGGGAAATAGAAAGCATACCAGCAACGTAACTGGTCAGGTGTTCGTACGTGGGAGAGAAGAGCTATATAAAGGAACATCAGATCCGTACATCCAGCATCAACAGTCTTAAGTGACAACTGAAGCAATTGAAGTCCAAGATGATCTTCACATCCATCCTAGTGCTGCTCTCCCTGGGTGCTCTTCTCCCTGCTCCCACGGCCAGCCAGGCAGACGACGCTGCCCTCCCCCTCTCCCTCCCTCCCAGAGTGCTAACTGGGACTGAACAAACCTGCCCACCTGACATACTGCGACAAACATCACAAACTGAGATGGCCCAAGACATTGCAACACTGTTACGAAGCAATGCCATCATCTGTCCATCTGCTTGAACACAGACGGTTCCCGCAGCCTCCTGCAATGTGATCTCCACAAGCTGCCCCACTGGATACTATTGGGTCAGGAGCTCCAATGGGAGTGCAGTGCAGGTTTATTGCGACATGGACAGGGTGTGCGGCTGCGACAGCACTGGAGGATGGGTACGCATTGCATACCTCAACACAACCGGCACTTCCCAACAGTGCCCGAGTGCATGGAGGCTCATCACAACACCAAGGAGGACGTGTGGACGGAGCACACTTAACGTAGCCACTTGTGACTCTGCAATATTTCCATCCAGTAGAATCCAGTACAATCACATCTGCGGTGGAGTCATTGGGTATCAGTACGGGCATCCCGACGGTAACGTGAACTCGAACCCAAACATAGAAACCTACTACGTATGTCGATGGCCCGGGGTCAGTATCACACATGGAGCACCTGGTTCCAGGCAACATATCTGGACATTTTCTGGTGCAGTTTTTCCCAATCGTTGTCCTTGCTCAAGTACGGGCACTTTTCCATCATTCGTTGGTGATGATTACTTCTGTGAGACTGGCAATGACAACTCTGGACCTCATCATGGCGGGGTGTTCTTTCCTGATGACCCTCTCTGGGATGGCCAAGACTGTGGAACAACTGCTAGTGCCTGTGAGTGTACAACCAACGGTCCCCCTTGGTTCTGCAAGCAGCTGCCCCGGCCCACCACCGACGACATCGAGGTTCGTATTTGTGCCGATGATGATGTTCAATACATTGCTGATGAGGACACTCCAGTCGAACTTATCGAACTCTACATTCGTTAACAGACTCAATACTAATGTGTGCGAGTACTGAACATCCGTAGTGGCTTAGTTAAATAATATCATTTACATAGCTAAGAGTGGCTATTTTTACTATTGTTGTAACCTGCCAATTATCGTCACTTGTATTTACAATTTTTGTTGATTGGCAAACTTCCATCTAGGGGCGAAGCAATTCTCTTCTATCCACATCCTGTACACAACACTTTCCTCATTCAGCCATCTCTTGCACACACACTGCATTCTGATCCAGTGCAGCTGTTGGTCATCCTCCAAATTCGTAATACACAAACCATTCATTAGAGTTGATAGCTACTTGTTTCTGGTCCTACAGATGAAGTGGCTGGTATAGTCCTGTAGGCTGCAGCTATAGATGTATGAATTATCTCAAGCAATTTCCTTGTTGCAAAAAGCACTTAGCTACCATTACACAGCCACTGCGAAACAAAATTGTTTCTTTTAGTGAAATATTTGTTAGGACAGTTGTGTGACCATCCTCATTCAAAGTATGCAGTGGTTACTAGTGGGTAGCTACTGAAGGTTACACAAGTACGATGCGAGTATCAATGAGTTCGTTTCAAGGAATTACCATCCTTTCCATGTATGCTACTCCACGCGACTTATGCACTTTACTCAAATTTAATATGAGTATTAATTAATTAACTCCCAATGACGTTCAAGGTCACTACTATCCTTCCCAGAATGCTCTGGGTTGCAGATTAGTATTAGCTCCCACTGAATTCTTTTCAAGGGCATTACTATATATCCTTCCCATGCTAATTCAAAGAATGCTGTGGGTTGCTACTGAAGTTTACTTCCCAGCCCTTGTCACTCATTTCTGCGCTCCAGTGCCAATTAATTCTGGTGGCTGGGGGACATACCATAAAACAATGTCAAGAGTGATGACTGGAGTACAGAAACGACTGACAATAAAGTTCAGTTCAGTAGCATCCATTGGGTTCTGGTGGTTGAGGGGCGTGTCCAGGTAGGAAGAAGGTTGTCCTGTGACTGGAGGTCCTTCAGAAATCAGGGTTCTAAAGTTTTAACCCCAACAGTCTACTACCGCTTCAGGCTGTTTAACTTCATTACCGCTAGAGTCAATTAATTACTGAGGCAGGGAGTTTTGATTTAGCTAGCATGAACACCAAGGATGTTGAAACATTTCCAAAAGGCTTTGGGGTTCCTTTTCCATTGAGCAACAGCTCCTGGTGTTCTTTAGCTTTGTACAGACATTTTGCATATCTGACTGTACGGTCAAACATTTTCTGGGTCAGTCTGTAGGTCTGTAGCTTGGAGTGGTTTTTCCTATCCTTTGACCAAGAATGAAAAGCCTTCCTCAGCTGTTTCCTCAGCAGAGAAAGCTCAGGATCCCACCAGGGCGGATATATAGTTGAAGCTGTGAGTCCACTAGGGTACAGGATTGACTGAGTCTAGGGCAGCTGTTCAGGTGGCAGGTGCTTAGTTTTGCATCTCCTCTAGCTCCAGGTTTGCTGACCTAAAGTATAATCTTCTGTTTGTAGTACCTTGTTAGCCTCGTTCCCAGGCTCCTCCCCAGCTTTTTGTGCGACAAAAAGCTGGAGAGGAGCCTGGGAATGAGGCTAGTACCTTGTAGCGAGGTGACAGAGGATTATGGAGATGAAGGTTATTTGTTACTTTCAGGCGAAAGCTCCAAGTGAGGATACTATGGTCAGGCAGTTGTGAGTCAACCTGGATGTTCTATTTGGATATGGTGAATAGAGAAGTGATTGAGGGTACTGAAAAGCTCTATATTGGGACCAGGCAATAGTCCACTAGTGACATGCCAAGAGGAGAGAAAGAAGTAAACTTGTTACTGGGGGTACCAAACCTACCATTTAGCAGATTGCATGAAGTCAAAATCCTAATGCATTGGAAGAGTGATCTATCTGTCGGGTATTTCTACGGATTCCTCCTCGAAGTCCTGAATGCTCCCACATCTAGCATTGAAATCCCCACAAATGAAGAAGTCACCTTCACAGTGGTAATTAGTTTCAGAGAGTCAAAGAAATCATGTGAGATGTCCCCTCCATAATATATTATGGCTGGGAAGTTTGCGTGAGTAAACTTCATGCAGTAGCAACCCACAGCATTCTTTGAATTAGCATGCATGGAAAGGCTAGTAATTCCCTTGAAAAGAATTCAGTGGGAGTTTGAGAAACCTTCAGTGGAAACCCACAGCATTCTGGGAAGGAGAGTAGCTAATGCCCTTGAACGTCATTGGGAGCTAAATTAAATACTAAACTTGCATCACTTGAGTAGACTTCAGTGGCAACCCACATCTTCGTTGAATTAGCATGCATGGAAAGGATAGTAATTCTCTAGCCCCCCCCCCCCCCCCTTTTGCTTCTTCATCACTTCCTTACTAACTTGCTGCCGCTACGTTGCAACTCCTGGCCTGGCCTCCTCAGCTCGCAATACCATGCGTTGCCTGAAACTGAACGGTTTGGGAACGAGACCATGATCTAGTATTTTTTTTTCCGGGTTGCAGAAACTGTAATATCATGAATATGTATGTATGCAGGTGGCTACATATATTCTGATGATGATACAAAGGTTTCTTTTTATACGGAAAGGGGGTGATGCACAAAAAGGGTTGGATCCAAACAATAGCAAAGCAAAATGACAGTGAAATACTAAATGACCATGATCTAGTATACCCCTCTGTGTACGTACATATTACGTTCGTGAGCGAAATTTGAGCAAGGAAGAAGCTCATGGCGGCCCTGGGACCTGCAATCCTGGGAACATGCAGTGCAAAGCGCGAAGGTGCCACGAGAGCCCATCCTGAGAAGTGACAAATGAAGGCGAAAAACTTTTTCCGCGCTTCACGCGGACTGATCGGCGCTACGCATCTCTATGCACTGCCTGCGCCACCGTTTAATATATAGTGCCCCCCCTTTCTTAAATCCTGTATCCGCCCCTGATCCCCTTGAACGTCATTGGGAGCTAAATTAAATACTAAACTTGCATCATACTTGAGTAAACTTCAGTGGCAACCCACATCTTCTTTGAATTAGCATGCATGGAAAGGATAGTAATTCCTTTGAAAAGAATTCAGTGGGAGTTTGAGAAACCTTCAGTGGAAACCCACAGCATTCTGGGTAGGATAGCTAGTAATGCCCTTGAATGTCATTGGGAGCTAAATTAAATACTAATTAAACTTGCATCATACTTGAGTAGACTTCAGTGGCAACCCACATCTTCTTTGAATTAGCATGCATGGAAACGATAGTAATTCCTTTGAAAAGAATTCTGAGGGAGTACCTAGCTATATAAAGGAACATCAGATCCATACCTCCAGCATCAACAGTCTTGAGTGACAAACTGAACAGAAAATCGAACCACTGAGAAGCAATTGAAGTCCAAGATGATCTTCACAGCCATCCTAGTGCTGCTCTCCCTGTGTGCTCTTCTCCCTGCTCCCACAGCCAGCCAGGCAGACGACACTGCCCTCCCTCGTTCCCTCCCTCCAAGAGTGCTGACTGGGACCGAACAAACCTGCCCACCTGACGCACTGCGGCAAACATCACAAACTGAGATGGCCCAAGACATTGGAACACTGTTACGAAGCAATATCATCTGCCAGCTTGCTCGAACACAGACGACTCCCGCAGCCTCCTGCAGTGCGATCTCCACAAGTTGCACCTCTGGAAACTATTGGGTCAGGAGCTCCAATGGGAGTGCTGTGCAGGTCTATTGCAACATGCAAAGGGTGTGTGGCTGCAACAGCACTGGAGGATGGGCACGTATTGCATACCTCAACACAACCGACACTTCCCAACAGTGCCCAAGTGCTTGGAGGCTCATCACAACACCAAGGAGGACGTGTGGACGATCGACGGATGCTGCTAGCTGCGACTCTGCAATATTTCCATCTAATGGAATCCAGTACAGTAACATCTGTGGTCGTGTCATTGGGTATCAGTTTGCATCTCCTGATGGTAATAGCTGGAGTTCAAACATCGAAAGCACCTATCTCGATGGCATCAGTATCACACATGGAAATTCTGGTTCCCGGCAGCACATCTGGTCTTTTGGCGGTGGATTTACGGGTCCTAATAATCCCTGTCCTTGTGTTTCTGGTACTACCGTTCCATCATTTGTTGGTGAACACTACTTCTGTGAGACCGGCAACGACAACAATGCAGATTGGGCTGGAATGTTCTTCGCTGATGACCCTCTCTGGGATGGCCAAGATTGTGGGACATCCAATACCTGTGAGTGTACCCTCAACAATCCTCCCTGGTTCTGCAAGCAGCTGCCTCAGGCAACAACTGATGACATCGAGGTTCGTATTTGCGGTGATGAATCCCGTTCTAACGAGGATACTCCAGTGGAACTTATCGAACTCTACGTTCGCTGATGAGTTCTAATGTGAGATCAGTAACAGAAACTAAGCGAAGGATGTAGCTAGGTTAGTTTATAGTATTACCAATCAGTCGTAGATTTCATGCTGTTATTAGATTATCATGCTAATTAGGTCCAACGCTGTAGAGAGTGTAGATGTTTTAGTCATGCCAGTCACTTGGAATACAAATTTTTGTATGTAGCTAGTAGGCAAAGATTAGTGTATGCTCATTTACTTAGGAATCTTGTGAGATTGAGTGAGTGATTTGATTACCTGCATGAAGATTTGAACACTTCTAGTGTAACATGTACCGCATGTGTATCATGTTCCATTACTTGCCCACCATTAGAGTACGTTCCTGCCAATTACCTAGTTACTGGCCGGTCTAAAGTACGCACATAAAACAGCAACCCCACCTCCAGACGATTGCAAGTGCTACAGCCCCGCCTCCAGAGTATTTCCGTGCAGCCCTGCCTCCAGACAATTGCAAGTGCTACAGCCCAGCCTCCAGAGTATTGAAGTGCAATATTTTTGTGCCTTTTTTACCAGTTGAATCCTATCTCACATTTAGTTATACTAATCCTAGCACCAACTGCTGAACAGCACGTTCACTGATTGGAATTATTTAACTAAATGAGGCCCACAATAAGTGTGACTGGTCGGCTGCAAGAACTGAACGATGAAGTGTGGGATAAATTCCCTTCGACCACAAATGCTGTAGAGCGCAGGAATGCAGAATGTAAATATAACCAACCCATCCCACTTAAAATGGCAATAATTTATAATTTGGACAAGCACCAGTCAGTTTGTGCTAGCTAAGTACATTGTAGCAGAGTGTGGTGTAATACGTAAGACAGGGACAAAAGTGAGACGGCAAGGCATTCTGCAGCTCAAACAAGCCTAAGCTTCATGTACATCCTGCTGATCCGAAGGCACTGAAAGGACCTCCAGACCGAGCATGTCACTTTTACCAAGGACATAAGGTATAATAATGAGCATTAGTGCTACTCACGTGACCCTCAACGAATCAGACGCCTCAGAATCGATCACATGACGGAGCATTAAATCGCTTAATGCACATAGATAATGCACACTTTTCAAAGATCAAAGGCTGTCTCGGGTCAGTGAGTTAATTGCACTAAGTAGTTTAGATACCAGTTTGCAGTGCATTACGGGCTTTAGTGCACTCGGGAAATCTAGTTAACGGTCTCGGGTGGATAATGCAATCGCCTTCGGTTCGTGCATTATCTCGCCCTCGACCATTAACTGTAGATTGCCCTCGTGCACTAAAACCCGTAATGCACGGCAAAGTGGTATCTAAATATTATAATTGTTACAGTAGCTGTACATGTCTGCTTCTCAGAGTATGCAACAGTACGAGTATAGCTACCTGACTTGCAGCATGAGAACTGTCCTGCTGCAATTTGTGGTTATGCTCTTCTATCTTTTTTAATCAACTCTTTATAGGCCCTCAGATAGCAAAGAAACTTCAAAACCATGCACACAATGATGACAGTGACAGTGACTTTGAAGGGCAAACTGAGGACACGTGAAGTATAATCATGTGTGCATGGTAGTTACTACGATAATCAATATTATATGTATGCACTTTTGGTTTTAGGATCAACAAAGTAATATGACGAATTGCACTTTCTGTTTTAGGGCTGACAATGCAGCTGTTGTGTACAAACCTCCAAACACGACACTCCTTGGAAAGGCAGTCCATGGAAATGAAATTCAAAGTGGCAGCTGGAAAGACAGAGTAACTTCAAGGGTCAGTATTATATGATGGGCTGACTGGGAAATACGGAGTTTACTTCCCATGTGATGGTGAAACTGTATTATTATGTGTATCCAAACGACAAGGACGTGAGATTTGTTTGCTAACTGTGTACGAGCATCATTGTTATCCTCTTCCGTCTGTATATAATGAGGTTTAGTGTGTGCATGAAGAAGCACACTTGATTTGATTATCGACAGTCAATGCCTATAAGTCATGATTTAGTTAGGACTTCATAACATCTTTATTACATACATGTCCATTACCTTTGTAATCAACACTGTACTAATTAGTGACTTATAATAATTATTTTTGCTAATTCAATTGTTGATTGAATATGTATTGTAACTATACTGTTCTCATGACCATTCTAGTGACTGGGTAATTGGCATGGACTTACTCGGAGTCTGATGATGTGAGACGATGGGGGCATACTCTTTAATGATTTGACTTAAGATGGTCCCACTGCAATAAATAGCATGCTGTCCATTACTCATGGGACCATTTTAAGTCATTCTCTGAACACGACTGTAGATATTAAAATGCTCCCAGGGGGAATTCAGTAGGTAGAGTGCAACGTTGGTGTTAGTTAATGATTTCAAGTGAGTATGATCAGAGACTAAAAAGAGACTAAAAACACTGAAAAAGTCTTACCGTATAGCGCTTAAATTCAAGTCGCGGGTCTAAATTTTCGCGAAAAGAGGTACCAAGAGGTACCGTAGAGCGCTTACGTTACCATCTGCATGACATGTGCGATATCTGCCAATACTGAAGCTGCCAGCTCGATCCGGCGAAACGCCCAGGCAGGTATCTGAAAACGAACTCTGAGAGCGTCTAGTCTAGCGGGCTAGCCCCTCATGTTAGACTAGAGAGCGTCGAAGTGGGGAAGAGAGTGTCGCAGAACTTATAACGCACCGACGAAGTGGTCTGTGGTAGCTAGTTGAGTTCAGCGCGCACGGGAGTCTTCACGCAAGTGCAGTATATTACACCACACCCATTCTGTGGGCGTGGCGTTTTACCGCGAATTCGCGCGAAATTTTTTCAACGAAATGTTCTCGAAGAGCAAAGTCGCGAAAATTTAGACCCGCGAAATATAAGCGCCATACGGCCAATGATCATCAATACCACGTTACTCCATATATGGCTGTCCTAGCAATAATGGCAGGCCTGTTTGCAAGATGCAAAGTCTCATCCCGATTAGCTATATTACTAGGGGAATGCAGGACATTGTGGGGCGAGCCTGAGCGAGTACATGCAGGTGCTGAATGTGCATGGAGCAGTTGCATGATTGTGGTGAAATGTACATGGAGCCATGGAGCAGTGCGGCATGTGCTGAAATGTGCATAGAGCAGTTGCATGTGCATGTCATCAGAATGTGAGTCTGACGGAGAGCATAGCACAAACTTAAGAACACAGATCACACCAGACGTTATGACACAATAAAATATACTCGTGCACTTCATAGCTAGCGTTGAAGCAGTCTGGCAGGTAGGTCCAGGAGCGGTCTCTGTCTCTGTTGTTGCCACCGAGGATGACTTCCTCCTTCTCTGCTGATGCCAGATCTGTCATGACTGGTCACAGTGAGTTTAGTGTTACCCTAGTCGACTTCCCATCCTCTTGCGATAGCTGACTCAGCAGTCCAACAGGCACATCACTGCATGCAGGACATGCGATGGCTTGAAGCGCTCTCCCTGTCTTCATGAAATGCTTAGCCACTCACCGCCCCACTATAGTCTCCATCCTTGCAAGGCCTTGTTGAGGTAGACGTGTCAGTTAGACAAGTTTCTGCGACATCATGATGTCAACGCACAGGACAGTGAACTCAGTTTACGTTTGGAAATAACACATGATGCAATCACACGCAAAATACGAGCAGGAAGTGATTTATGGCACGACGTACGATACATAATTATAGAAAATTTACAGCAAACTCGTCTATGTGGTGCTCGCTCAGGCTCGCCCCAATAATAGCAGTTCACTTCTCAACTTAGGTCAAAGTTTAATGATAAACATCACCAATAAATTATGCATCCCTGGTATATACAAACAGTTAGAAATACTCTGACCTACAGGTACGTGCTCCGTGTTTGTTGCAGTGCATCGATCAGGTCAAGAATGCATGATGACATCATTGTTTTTTCGCGGCGGAAAAACAATGATGTCATCATGCGCTCTTGAATAGTCTTGATCAGGTGGATGGCTAGGGATGTATTCTAACCCATAATTATTGGTAACAGGTAGCTACTCCACTGAATTAGCTAGATGTTATTGTACATCAGGTAGTACAAATGCCTGACCAGCAGTGCATGTACTCCAGTCATTCCGTACTCCATTTCTCATGGTACTGCACAGCTGACATTCCATCACTCACTCCATTCTACTATAGAGTACATGCATCCCCCTCATGAACTCTTGCCTTCATGCATGCACAAACAGTATGTGGGGTTCCTGATCACAACACTCAGAACAGTCACAGACACAAGCTGTTTGGCACTCGCTTGCACGACAGCTGTCATACGAATGCTAGAGCTAGCTGTATCTCTGTCAAGTAGCTAGCTTTGAACTCTTGAGCTTCGAGCTGGTTTTGCCATGCTATAAGCTATCATAGGAAATGTGGAGGATTGCGGTGTGGCGAAGCTGTAACTAAACAATCTCTTGTGCATTCTTCAGCTGAAGTTGCTATAGCTAGCTACACAGCCATACGCAGTCAAAGTGGTGGAGGAATGGTTGAGGAAGTGTGGAGCAATTAAATGTGGCAGGTGCAATCTGTGAACTCAAGTACAGCTGCTGTCCCACGGTCAGACACACCTGTTACCATCCATTCCGGCCTTATGACATAGCTGAGACTATTCCATTTGAAAATATTTAGAATAGCAACTAATTGGCAAGTGACATGAATACAACTCCAGCAATGTATGAGTGCCTGACCAGTGACGTTTCAGGTCATATTCACGTCATACAACGTATCTGGTCAGGCGTTGTATGTGACAGGGAACAAACTACCTGGTGCTCTAATTTGTGTGGAACGTAGAGTAGGAAGAGTGGCTACCAGCAATAACCCTTGGAATACCTGAAGTGTAAGTGGTCAGGTGTTCGCATGTGGGAGAGAAGTGGGAGGAACATCAAATAAGGTAAGTCCCGGTATTTTCGGTCACCGGGTATTTCCGGTCACTTAGGCAGATACGTGCAAAGGACGCAAGGTCTCGATTTTGCCGACAGATATGTCATAGCTGCACAGCACCATAGTTTTGGCTGAAAACGTAGCTTTTAGAATAGAGAAGCCCTTCTCTACTAAGTGACCGGAAATAAATCGTGACCGAAATTACCCCGACTTACCTTACCTACCTCCAGCATCAACAGTCCTGGGTGACAAATAGCTAAACTGAACAAATAGCTAATTGAACCACTGAGAAGCAATTGAAGTCCAAGATGATCTTCACAGCCATCCTAGTGCTGCTCTCTCTGCATGGGTGCTCTTCTCCCTGCTCCCACAGCCAGCCAGGCAGATGACACTGCCCTCCCTCTCTCCCTCCTTCCCAGAGTGCTGACTGCAAACCTAGCTGTCCACCTGATGCACTGTGACAAACATCACTAATTGAGATGGCCCAAAACCTTGGTAAGCTGCAACGAAGCAATGCCGTCAAGTGCTCTGCTACCCAAATGCAGGCCAGCCCTGTAGACTCCCATGACCACCCTCTGGAAACTATTAGCTCCAATGGGAGTGCAGTGCTGACATACGGTCTAGTGTGTGGCTCACTGGAGGGTTGGCACGTCCTCAACCGACACTTGCAACGGTGCCCAAGTGCATGGACATTCACCAAGGAGGACATGTGGACGAACCATGAATGGTGGTGGTTGTGACTCTGCAATATTCCCATCACATGGAGTACAATACAGCCATATTTGTGGTCAAGTGATTGGGTATGAGTTCGGACCTCCTGATGAATGTTTGAAAATACCTAGAATAGAATAGATCGTTAGTTTGTACATGAGTACAACTCCAGTTAAGAAATACTACCGGTAAGTTAGTGCCTAACCAGTGACGTTTCAGGTCGTATTCACGTCATACAACGTATCTGGTCAGGCGTACATGACAGGGTATGAGTTCGGACCTCCTGATGAATAGTACTTAGAATAGAATAGATCATTAGTTTGTACATGAGAACAACTCCAGTTAAGAAATACTACCGGTATGTTAGTGCCTGTCCAGCCTCTAACTAATTTGGGTAGAATGTAGAGTATATAGGCAAGGGAGTTAGAAAGTGTAGCTACCAGCAACGTAACTGGTCAGGTGTTCGTACGTGGGAGAGAAGCGAGGGAATAGCTATAATATAAAGGAACATCAGATCCACACCTCCAGCATCAACAGTCTTGAGTGTGACAAGCTGAACAGAAAATCAAACCACTGAGAAGCAATTGAAGTCCAAGATGATCTTCACAGCCATCCTAGTGCTGCTCTCTCTGGGTGCTCTTCTCCCTGCTCCCACGGCCAGCCAGGCAGACAACACTGCCCTCCCTCTCTCCCTCCCTCCCAGAGTGCTGACTGGGACTGAACAAACATGTCCACCGGACGCGCTGCGACAAACATCACAAACTGAGATGGCCCAAGACATTGCAACACTGTTACGAAGCAATATCATCTGTCCAGCTGCTCGAGCACAGACGACTCCCGCAGCCTCCTGCAATGCGATCTCCACAAGCTGCCCCACTGGATACTACTGGGTCAGGAGCTCCAATGGCAGTGCTGTGCAGGTGTATTGTGACATGGACAGGGTGTGTGGCTGCAATGGTGACAGCACAGGAGGATGGGCACGCATTGCATACCTCAACACAACCGACACTTCCCAACAGTGCCCAAGTGCATGGAGGCTCATCACAACACCAAGGAGGACGTGTGGACGATCGATTGATGTTGGCTGTGACTCTGTAATATTTCCGTCTAATGGAATCCAGTACAGTAACATCTGTGGTCGTGTCATTGGGTATCAGGACCAATCACCTGATGGGATCCATATCTCAGACATAGACAGCTCCTACCTCGATGGTGTCAGCATCACACATGGAGTTCCTGGGTCCAGGCAGCACATCTGGTCTTTCGTTGCTGCATGGCATAGTGGCACTTGTCCCTGTCACAGCAGCAATGGAATCCCATCTTTCGTAGGGCAAGACTACTTCTGTGAGACCGGCAATGACAACGATACAGATTGGGCTGGGATGTTCTTTGCTGATGACCCTCTCTGGGATGGCCAAGACTGTGGGACATCCAACACCTGTGAGTGTACCCTCAACAATCCTCCCTGGTTCTGTAAGCAGCTGCCTCAAACCACGACTGATGACATCGAGGTTCGTATTTGCGGTGATGAACCCCTTGCTAATGAGGATACTCCAGTGGAACTTATCGAACTATACGTTCACTGATGAATTCTAACGTGTGATCAACAGAAACTAAGTGAAGGATGTAGCTAGGTTAGTTTGTAGTATTAACAATCAGTCGTATACTTCATGCTGTTATTAGATTATCTAGCTAATTAGGTCCAATGCTGTAGAGAGTGGTTATGTTTTGGCAGGAGATGAATCTTGTGAGATTGAGTGAGTGAGTTGATTACCTGCATGAAGAATGGTATGGTAGGCAAGCAATCGAGCATGATATACATGCAGTACATATGTTACGTAACGTTATGCAACACTGGTGGGAGTTGCATGAGAGTGCAGACCATTCCCCACCTATAATAATAATATTATGGCACTTCCTGTTCACTAATTACGTTGTTGGAATGCCATGGGTTTCACCACTAGAATGCACTATATGATGTACTTTAGCTTGTTGCAAGTGTGCAGGTAGGCCTTCCGGTCTGTGTACTGTTGGTCCATTCATTTTTCACATGTCCACCCAGCAAACGAAAACAGGTCGTGGGCCAGGATTTCATATTCCTTACTCCCAGAGTGACCAGATAATCCAGAAAAACGTGTCGGTGCATTCTTCATTCGTTTACCTGTTAGCACACTGGAAGAGGAAAAATGAAAAATGAAGTGCAATTCTGTGTACTGTTGGTCCACCCATTCTCCCTACTCCCAGAATGACCAGAAAATGCGGAAAACATGTCCGTGCAGTTGTAATTTGTTTACCATTTAGCGCACTGGAAGAAGAAAATTGAAAATAGAAGTGCAATTGCCATTTTTCATATTCCATGCTTCACTCATCTGTGTAGCAAACATGGTAGCAGGAAAATTGGAAAATGAGCTGCAAAAGTTGCTATTTTTGTCTTTCATGCAGCAATTCATTACAATTAGCTAAGATGACAAATTGAGTAGGAGCTCCATCAAACTCCACCCCTCGCAAATAATTATTGCCATGTTATCTTTCCATTTCCAGTACCCATACTGCATGAGGCCATGGAACACTGTTTAGATGACATCATATATTACATATTCATTACATTAGTACCATGCTGTTCATTAGCCTGAGTTAGGTATGTGAATAGCTAGCAGCATTAACATTGAGCTGATTCGTGTTGGCATCACGGTGACTACAAAGATTGGTTTAGTAACTCTAATATGTGTGTATGTATTATAGCATGCTGTGTGATATACGTATACAGTATCCTACAGTGCATGGTGGTGTTGGTACCAATAAGGGAGACAATGGGAGAGGTTAGTCTAGAGTCTACTAGGTGCATGTGGGAGAGGTTAGTCTAATAGGTGTGTCGTGACTTCAGAAGTAAATGTAGCAAACGTTTTGAACATAGCACGGAATGTACAATGGACCAGACAGAATTGTTGAACAGATACACACAATATATGCACTACTTAATTAACCACAAAACGGAAATAATTACCGGTACTACAAGGTGCATGTGCACAACTACCATATTTGACCTAACGGTACATGTAGGGGAAGTACAAAGTGATGAGGACGTTGAAACAGGTACAGCCGTCACTAGTGGACCATGCATCCGACTTTGGTAAAACGGAATCATCGTGCTGAATATAAGCAAATGGTTTGGACCAACAGAGATTATGGTAACCTAGCATGTGGGCCTCCGTTCAAAGCTAATATCAATTAAGTGAACTTGTGGTGAGGTTTTGATGGAGCTCCTATTCAATTTATCAACCCAGTAACAAGTAGCTGATTATAATTAGCTGCATATTTTAATCATTAAAGACATAAATTGCACTTCAATTTTCATTTTTCCTCTTCCAGCGTGCTTAACAGGTAAATGAATGAAGAATGCACCGACACATTTTTCTGGATTATCTGGTCACTCTGGGAGTAAGGAATATGGGTCCGTGCATTTCGGTATAATTCGATTTTCGTTTTGTTGACACAAAACGAATAGTGGAATATCGCGACCGCGCGTCAAAATCCGTTTTGTTACGAAGCGCACAAAACGAATAGTGGCACTTCCGGTCTGTAATTCCACTATTCGTTTTGTGTCAACAAAACGAAAAGGGGTGAAAGCGGCCCCATAAGTCGTTTTGTTGGTTAGTGGAGAAGAGAGCTGTCTCGTCGCCAATCGCCGATCTGAAACGAAAGGTAGGTCGCCACTTCTCCACGCTGGGATTACGACAAGGTGGGTGGGGCTTCGCCGGTTGGGGCGCGCGGCATGACCGGCCAGGCAGCACAGATAGTCTCACCATAGATATATACTCTACTAGTGAAATGCAGGACATTGTGGGGCGAGCCTGAGCAAGTACATGCAGGTGCTGAATGTGCATTATGGAGTAGTTGCATGTGCTGAAATGTGCATGGAGCAGTTGCATGTGCATGTCATCAGAATGGGAAAGCATAGCACAACTTAAGGACACAGATCACACCAGAAGGTATGACACTAAAAATACACTCATGCACTTCACAGCGTTGAAGCAGTCTGGCAGGTAGGTCCAGGAGTGGTCTCTGTCTTTGTTGTTGACACCAAAGATGACTTCCTCGTTCTCTGCTAATGCCAGATCTGTGTCATGACTGGCCACAGTGAGTTTTGAGTGCAGGCCAGTCAACTTTCCATCCTCTGGCGATAGCTGAAGCAGTCTAACAGGCTCATCACACAGTGACGCTCAGATTCATGCTTCACACTATCATGTTGCTGATGCGCTCTGCACGCAGGACATGCGATATCTTGAAGCGCTCTCCCCACCTTCATGAAATGCTTTAGCCACTCACCGCCCCGCTATAGTCTCCATCCTTGCAAGGCCTTGTTGAGGTAGATTGTTCATAGTTCGCCAGGCGTTTCCCTATCCTTTACGCTCGCTGTAGCGTTCTCTTCGACGTTGAAGGCGTTTTTGTCTTCTGTCTTCGGCACTATCCATGCCCGTGAACGCTTTCTTTTATCGATATCGTTGTAATTGTAGCACAGTTACACGCGAATTTCAATTTATCGCAGTCAGTTCGAGTAATTTGAATGCAACACATATATACGGAAAGCTGACCACCGTATATATATATATATATACAGAAATTTTATCACACACAACGCTACTGTGGGGCTCGCTCAGGCTCGCCCCAATTATCTATGGTCTCACAGACCAGCCTCGCGCGGCCAACCACAGGGTGGGTAGGGCTTTGCCAGTGGGGGCGTGCGTGACCGGTCAAGCGGCCGGCTACACTGGTTAACAGATTCTGGAATAACGACAAGGTGGGTGGGGTTTCAAAGGTGAGGGCGAGGCTAATGGCAAGACTACAGCATGTACATACCTGGCTGTTTGTACAGCAAGGCCACTGTTCTAGTCCTTTGATGCACGGTGCTGTGGGCGACGCACGGTGTGCTGTTCGGCAACGTGCGGTGGACGACGGCCTTTGGCCGACGTGCTGTGGGCGACGCGTGGTGGGCCGCGCCCCCTACTTGGAAAAAGAGGCTGGTCTGTGAGACTATCTGCGCTGCGCTGCGCTGCCTGGCTGGTCATGCCGCACGCCCCCACCGGCGAAGCCCCACCCACCTTGTCGTAATCCCAGAACAGATCGTGGAGAAGTGGCGACCTACCTTTCGTTTCAGATCGGCGATCGGCAACGAGACAGCTCTCTTCTCCACTAACCAACAAAACGACTTATGGGGCCGCTTTCACCACTTTTCGTTTTGTTGACACAAAATGAATAGTGGAATTACGGACCGGAAGTGCCACTATTTGTTTTGTGCGCTTCGTAACAAAACGGATTTTGACGTGCGGTCGCGATATTTCACTATTCGTTTTGTGTCAACAAAACCAAAATCGAATTATACCGAAATGCACGAAATCCTGGCCCACGACCTGTTTTCGTTTGCTGGGTGGACGTATGAAAAATGGATGGACCAACAGTACACAGACCACTTTACAGCTCATTTTTCCATTTTTCTGCTGCCATGTTTGCTACACAGATGATTGAAGTATGGAATATGAAAAATGGCAATTGCACTTCAATTTTCAATTTTCATCTTCCAATGCACTAAATGGTAAACAAATTGCGAATGCACGGACATGTTTTCTGCATTTTCTGGTCACTCCATGAATAGGGAGAATGGGTGGACCAACAGTACACAGACCGGGCCACCAGACGACGGATTAGACAGATTCAGCAAACACTTCGAAGTTCAAACGCCAAAACTGTAGCCTCACTCACAGTTCTGCATGGTCAGTATTGGAATACCGGTACATGTACGTACATGTTCTGCACTGTAGTTACGTCATGAGAAGAAAGCCACGCCTCCATGATGGCATAGTCACGATAGATCTTGGCAAGAACAGGTTGGCAGAAATTCCTTGCAGCGGTATATAGTGATGCACCAGATGATGGATTCACAAGGATTCAGCTGGTCAGCAAGTGCCCGAAATGCAACCATCACCAGCAAAAAAGAAAGCAATGTGCGTTTGCATGTGAACTGCGCATGCGCATCTGGCACGCGTGACCTCTGTTTGCATCAAAATGGCTTCGTGCTAGCAATTCACGGAATCGTAGCTAGCCAGCCAGTGGCGTAGCCAGAAATGTAGAATTGGTAGGGCACGCTGCCGAAGGCAGTGCATAGAGGCGCGTAGCGCCGATCAGTCCGCGCGAAGCGCGGGAAAAATTTTTCACCTTCACTTTTCAGTTATCGGGATGGGCTCTCGTGGCACCTTCACATCTGTGGACAGTCAGTCAGTGCCTTCTGCAGTCACGGTCTTACCGCGTAGCGCTGATCCTTTGATGACGTCCTGCAGTCAAAACGAATTTTTATACTGAACTCCGCACTGGTACCTGGTGCGCATGTGCATTGCTGGCCAACACGCGTGCACAAATTTTGTATACAATGTACCCCAAGAGCATAAAAATTTCAATACACACAAGAAAAATGTCATGTAGACATAAATTTATTTAACTCAGAATGATCCTCCTATTCTTTTTACTAAACTCCTCAACAACATCATTTAGTACCAAACTGTCTGCAAGGTCCCGTTCAATTGATAGAACTGCCATATCTGTTAGTCTTTGTTCAGACATAGATGATCGAAGATACGACTTTATGCGTTTCAGAGCAGAAAATGATCTTTCGCACTTGGCAGTGCTGACACAGATTGTCATAGAAATTTGTAGGAGCTTCACTACAGCAGGAAATGCCAATTTCAAAGGTTCAAGTTCCATAAGGACATCACCGATATCTTCAAGGTCCTTTCCTGCTAGTGTACGCTTTGCAACTTGTGTTTCTGATCTCAGTACTTCCAGGTCCAAGTTGTATGCGGTAATGAGGGCCTGCAAATGGCTGATGTCCAAAAAATTACTGGAAGTGGGACAACAAGCTTGCAATGCTCGCATTATGTCCTTGTTCTTGTCGGTAAAGCGCCGCTTCAACTCAGACAGAAAGGAATCAAGGACAGGATAGTAGAGGTTGACTTTATAGCTGACAGAGTTTAAACCTCTATCTCTGATCCCTGTGGTTTCGAGAATAAGTCCATCGTCAAATCTCTTTGGAGGTCTTCGGATTCTTGGTTGAGTGCACTCAGAGATTGGAATGTTGTTGAGCTTGGCCACATCTTCACAATACGAAAGCAATTTTTCCCATTCATCATCACAACGAAATACTTCGATGGTTTCTATTGTACCTGAAACAAGATCAGCTGCCTTAGCAAGGTTTAGTTGTGTACTTTGAAGGACATCGGATAGGCCCTTTGCACAGGTAAGAAGTCTATCAAATAAAACCAAGCATAGAATAAACCAGAAAGACTTGACTTGCAGTAGCAAACCTTTTGCTTCTGCAACCTTAACGCCATCAAATGTACTGCTAACTTCCGACAATGTAGCAAGAACAGCATCGTAGGTGTAGCACACTGCATTGACTGCATTCTGGCGGCAAGCCCACCTTGTGTCAGAGAGCTTCTGCAACTGCCTAGTCTGCTTGTTTGGATGTAGTTTCGTCTGTTGTTCAATGAAAATTGCATGGGACTTAGAAGAAGATAGGAAAACATACAGAGTTTCAAGAAGGCCAAAAAACTCACTAGCATCTCGAACAGTTTTTACACTGTCTACAAGGCACAAATTTAGACAGTGAGCATTACAGTGAACATAGAGTGCATGAGGAGCTACTTCCTTAATTCGCATTTGAACACCCGAGCAACAGCCACTCATTACTGATGCCCCATCGTATCCTTGTGAAACAATACAGTTGGGGTCAAGCTGATGATTCCTCAAAGTATCTAAAATGTAACTCGACAAACCTTGTGCTGTGAGGCTTTTAGCTGGAACATATGTAAGGAATCGTTCATACACTGAAGCTGTATTGATGTCAACGTAACGGAGAATGATGGCTAACTGTTCAACCTTGCTAGCATCTTTAGTTTCATCTGCAAGTAACGAAAACACAGTTGCGTCTTGAACTGCCTTGCAAATTTTGTCTCGAACAAGATTACCCATTATCTCCAGTATGGCATTCTGGATCTCTGGGGATGTATAGATGGCATTGCGAGGTCCATCTTGAAGTTTTTCTCTGACTACTGGGTCATGATTTGCAACAAGAGTTAAAATCTCTTTAAAATTTCCTTGGTTCTTCAATTGAGCGTATTCCCTGTGTCCACGAAGTGCTAGGTCCTGCTTTGCACAAACAAGCAACACTTCTGCTACTGTTCTAATATAATGGCAGTTAGTCTCAATCAATTGCTTCCGGGCTGAATCAAGCCTATGTGCCACAGTTGTGTGCCCCTGGGTATTAATGGTGTATTCAATCCAGCAAGCTAGCGCTTGTTTGTGGGTTGCACATTTAGCATGAAGTGAGATAACGCCAGTTTTACCCATTGCATGCTTCCAGTTCCGAAATCCAGTTCGGGTAAATGCAACCTCAGATCGGCTGGATCCACACTTGAACACTCGGCATGGGTAACAAAAAGCTGCATCACGCTCAGCAGAGTACTCAAGCCAAGGATGGCTTCGGTACCATTCGGGATTAAAGGCTCGTTGTCTACCCGTTCCAAAAGGGCGGGATGGGAAACCAACTCTTGGCTGCTTTGGGGCTTCAAGAGGTCCAGAAGCAATATCGGATGGCACATGTTTATGTAGCAGAACCTCAACCTGCCTAGACGCAGACGGTACACTTAACCCATAAGAAGCCGTATTCATTACAATTGAAGGGCTCCGGTCAAAAAGGAGAGTAAAACGCTTCCGGGTGGAAGTTGAGATTGGACTACTAAGCGACCGTACATTGACTCAAGTTCAGCGGCTGCAAGTAGATATCACGCAAGTATCTTCGTACAATCGTGCGTAAACATCGTATTCTAAATTCACGGTACAATTATTTTTCAACGTCCGTATATCTCCGGAAACTAGAAAACGTTTTAATTCCGTTTTTGACCGGAGGCCTTCAATTGTGGTAGCTCCACGTGGTTCGTTTACAGTAATGTCTTGCCGGTTACCTGGCCCTCCAAAAGCATCGTCGTGAAGTTCGTCAGTCTCGGAGTGATCCTGCAGCTGTTCAAAATCACTTTCTGATTCTGTGCCCGATCGCGAATCTCCGTGCAGTTCACCGTCTGTTGACAGGTCAGTTCCCTCTGTATAGCTCTGGCCGCTCTGGCCGCTCTGATCCTTTGCTCCTTGGAAGTAGTCAAAGAGAGTTGACTGTCCGGATCTCGACATTGCTCGCTGCCACAGACCAGGAACGCATCGAGTCGGCGAAGCGCTCCCTGCACAAACACGTCTCTGCTGTCTGAGCACGTGGTAACTCGGTCATTATTTAATGTTGGGGCACACCTCCAATGGTAGGGCACAACCCCCAATTGGTAGGGCACGTGCCCCAGTGTGCCCCAGCTTGGCTACGCCACTGTAGCCAGCAGTGCCGTTCTTGCCAGTATGTAGTCAAAAGGGCCGAAAGGAGCTACTACGACGTAAGCGATGTTGTTCTGTGAGTGAACTAGCTCAGGAAATGCTTTTGTTGTCCAGCTATGCTAGTCAATGAGAAAGAAGAAGAAAGAAGATGACGAAATCGGAATTTTCCGGCGACTTATTTCTCGACTCCCGCGTACTCTCAGGTACGTTTGCGAGTGTTTTTGTGAACTGCTAGGCAGTATCATTCTGTCTGCATGCTTGGTTTGGGGGGTAGTAGCTTCTTTGGCCGTTTTCCTGCCGGTGCATCAGTATGGTATTTTGAAATTTCCTTAGCCATCCCTAAATAGAGAACGCTACCGCGTTCTCTGATACCAAGTTTGTTATTTACTTTTGTGCATTCACTTTTGAATGTATTTCTACATGGGACTTAGCATATTATAATTCCGCTGAATTCACAGCGGGATGCCCATGCACATAAATGGGTATTAGGATGCACATAAATGGGTATTAGGATGCCCATATTTTTATGGGCATCGGGTGACTGACTATAAAGTAATAAAAATCATTAAAAATGTAGCAGGATGTAGGGATACCAGAACGGCAAAAGTAAGGAAACAAGAGGGATGATCGAACATAACAGTGAAGTATACAACCCCCTTACAGAGATCTTCTTCCATATACATGTATAATGAAGAAGATATGTAGGGGGGATTGTATACTTCACTGTATGCCAAAGAAGCAATTGAAGGTGACCTTGCTGACTGCAAACCTAGCTGTCCACCTGATACACTGTGACAAACATCATAAACTGAAAGACATTGGCCGGATGGTAGCTCCTGCACAAAGCAATGCCGTCTATGCTCTGCTGTGATGTAATCTCCGGAAACTATTGGCTCCAATGGAGTGCAGTGCTGGTGTAGCTAATGCGACATGGACAGGGTGTGTGGCTGCAACAGCACTGGAGGATGGACACGCATTAAATACCTCAACACAACCGACACTTCACAACAGTGCCCAAGTGCATGGATACTCATCAAGGAGGACGTGTGGATGATCCATGAATGGTGGTGGTTGTGACTCTGCAATAATCCCATCACATGGAGTACAATACAGCCATATTTGTGGTCAAGTGATTGGGTATGAGTTCGGACCTCCTGATGAATGTTTTGAAACTACTTAGAATAGAATGGATCGTTAATTTGTAAATTAGCTGCATGAGTACAACTCCAGTCATGAAATACTATGTGAGTGGCACTGAGCTAGTGCCTGACCAGTGACGTTTCAGGTCATATTCACGTCATACAACGTATCTGCATGGTCAGGCGTTGTACGTGACAGGGAACACACCTGCTGCACTCTAACTAGATTATCCAATTTGGATAGAATGTAGAGTAGGAAGAGTGAATAACCCTTGGAATACCTGAAGTGTAAGTGGTCAGGTGTTCGCATGTGGGAGAGAAGCAAGGAGGAACATCAGATACGTACCTCCAGCATCAACAGTCCTGGGTGACAAATAGCTAAACTGAACAAAAAATCAAATGCAATTGAACTCCAAGATGACCTTCACAGCCATCCTAGTGCTTCTCTTTCTGGGTGCTCATCTCCCTGCTCCAACAGCCAACCAGGCAGACGACACTGCCCTCCCTCGCACCCTCCCTCCAAGAGTGCTGACTGCAAACCTAGCTGTCCACCTGATGCACTGTGACAAACATGGGTATCAAGACCAATCACCTGATGCATTCTCTTATTACCTGTCCAGTGATCCCCCGACCATAGACGGCTACTACCTCGATGGTGTCAGTGTGGAGGATGCAGTGTGGCGAAGCCGTAATTAAACAGTCAAACTTTTATCATGTGCATTCTTCAGCATATAGTCATATGCAGTGAAAGTGGTGGAGGAATGGTTGAGGAAATGTGGAGCAAATGAGGCAGATGCAATCTGTGAACTCAAGTACAGTATATATCGGCTGTCCCACAGTCATACACCTGTTACCATCCATTCCTTATCACGTAGCTAAGACTATACCGTTTGAAAATATTTAGAATAGCAACTAAATTGGCAAGTGACATGAATACAACTCCAGCCATTTATGAGTGCCTGACCAGTGACGTTTCAGGTCATATTCACGTCATACAACGTATCTGGTCAGGCGTTGTACGTGGCAGGGAACACACCTGCTGCACTCTAACTAGATTATCCAATTTGCATAGAATGTAGAGTAGGAAGAGTGAATAACCCTTGGAATACCTGAAGTGTAAGTGGTCAGGTGTTCGCATGTGGGAGGGAAGCGAGGAGGAACATCAGATACGTACCTCCAGCATCAACAGTCCTGGGTGACAAATAGCTAAACTGAACAAAAAATCAAATGCAATTGAACTCCAAGATGACCTTCACAGCCATCCTAGTGCTGCTCTCTCTGGGTGCTCATCTCCTTGCTCCCACGGCCAGCCAGGCAGACAACACTGCCCTCCCTCACACCTTCCCTCCAAGAGTGCTGACTGCAAACCTAGCTGTCCACCTGATGCACTGTGACAAACATTACTAATTGAGATGCCCAAAACCTTGGTACGCTGCAACGAAGCAATGCCGTCAAGTGCTCTGCTACCCAAATGTAGGCCAGCCCTGTAGACTCCCGTGACCACCCTCTGGAAACTGTTGGCTCCAATGAAGTGCAGTGCAGTTGTAATGCGACATGGACAGGGAGCACGTGTGTGGCTGCAACAGCACTGGAGGGTGGGCACGTATTGCATACCTCAACACAACCGTGCCCAAGTGCATGAACACTCATCTCAACACCAAGGAGGACGTGTGGACGAACCACGAATGGTGACTCTGCAATATTCCCATCACATGGAGTACAATACAGCCATATTTGTGGTCAACTCATTGGGTATGAGTTCGGACCACCTGATGAATATTTTGAAAATACTCAGATGGTTAATTTCTAAATTACATGAGTATACAACTCCAGTCATGAAATATGTGAGTGCCTGACCAGTGACGTTTCAGGTCATATTCACGTCATACAACGTATCTGGTCAGGCGTTGTATGTGACAGGGGGCACACCTGGTGCACTCTAACTAATTTGGGTGGAATGTAGACTACAGTCAAGAGAATTAGAACGAGTACCAGCAATAACTTTGGAACGTAACTTGTCAGGTGTTCGTACGTGGGAGAGAAGCGAGGGAATAGCTATATAAAGGAACATCAGATCCGTACCTCCAGCATCAACAGTCTTGAGTGACAAACTGAACAGAAAATCGAATCAACCACAAAGAACCACTTGAAGTCCGAGATGATCTTCACAGCCATCCTAGTGCTGCTCTCCCTGGGTGCTCTTCTCCCGGTTCGTACGGCCAGCCAGCTGGCAGACGACACTGCCCTCCCTCTTTCCCTCCCTCCCAGAGTGCTGACTGGGACTGAACAAACATGTCCACCTGATGCGCTGCGACTATCATCACAAACTGAGATGGCCCAAGACATTGGAACACTGTTACGAAGCACTGCCATTGTCATCTGCCAGCTTGCTCGAACACAGACCAGCCCCGCAGCCTCCTGCAGTTCCATTTCCACAAGCTGCCCCTCTGGAAACTACTGGATAAGGAGCTCCGATGGGAGTGCAGTGCAAATGTATTGCGACATGGACAGGGTGTGTGGCTGCAGCGGTGACAGCACAGGAGGATGGGCACGTATTGCATACCTCAACACAACCGACACTTCCCAACAGTGCCCAAGTGCATGGACACTCATCACAACACCAAGGAGGATGTGTGGACGATCAACGGATGCTGCTAGCTGTGACTCTGCAATATTTCCATCCAATGGAATCCAGTACAGTAACATCTGTGGTCGAGTCATTGGGTATCAAGACCAATCACCTGATGCATTCATAGCTGCTTCTACAACAAGCATAGACAGCAACTACCTCGATGGTGTCAGTGTCACACACGGAGTTCCTGGGTCCAGGCAGCACATCTGGTCCTTTGTTGCTGCAGTCAGTAGTCATGAGAGTCACCGTGACGCCATTTG
The DNA here is from genome assembly GCA_963931865.1 of Axinella damicornis. Taxonomy (NCBI): domain Eukaryota; kingdom Metazoa; phylum Porifera; class Demospongiae; order Axinellida; family Axinellidae; genus Axinella; species Axinella damicornis. The sequence goes on from OZ007518.1 coordinate 900,074, forward strand.
TCCCTGCCACACCAGCTTTGGAATCCCACCATACGTAGGGCAGGATTACTTTTGTGAGACTGGCAACGACAACGATGCAGTGTGGAGTGGAACGTTCTTTGCTGATGACCCTCTCTGGGATGGCCAAGACTGTGGGACATCCAATGCCTGTGAGTGTACCCTCAACAATCCTCCCTGGTTCTGCAAGCAGCTGCCTCAGGCAACAACTGATGACATCGAGGTTCGTATTTGCGGTGATGAATCCCGTTCTAACGAGGATACTCCAGTGGAACTTATCGAACTCTACGTTCGCTGATGAGTTCTAACGTGAGATCAGTAGCAGAAACTAAGCGAAGGATGTAGCTAGGTTAGTTTGTAGTATTAACAATCAGTTGTAGATTTCATGCTGTTATTAGATTATCGGATTAGCTCGAGTCCAACAGCGACGAAAAGCTGGGCGTGGGACTGGGAACGAGGCTGAGAGAGTGGTTATGCCAGTCACTCAGAATACAAATTTTGTACATTGCTAGCTATAGCCAAAGATTAGTGTATGCTCATTTAGTTATGAATGTTGTGAGATTGAGTGAGCGAGTTGATTACCTGGATGAAGAATTACTGTAGGTATGGTATATAGGTAGGAGGGTGGGGACTATTTCACGGAACGGAGCGGAACGGAACGGAACGGAACTGCGGTCTAAAACACTGAACAGTGGCGGAACCACGAAAATCGCACAAGACGGTCTAAAACTTGTAGCTAAAGCTACAAGACTCCGTTGTCTACCACCAGACAATCAGGTTAGTTGTTCTACGTGTATATATATATCCCATTTGCTAAATTACGGAACAGTACGCTAGTGGAAAGCGCACGAACTTGTACAGGGGAGGGGCTCGAGGGGCAGGGCTGCATGCGCATAGCAGCGCTGCAGCTAGTTGGCGCATTAATCGTGCACATATTGGCGGGAAGATACAAAGTGAACACGTGTAGCGAAGATTGAAAATGAGTGTCTTTCGAGTTCAGGTGGCGCCCTTAGCGATTTCAGAAGTTGTCGCCCTCCTGAAGAACCCACCTGTTGATGGAGTATCAACTCTCCCACCGGCAACACCAAAGGCTGGAGAGATATACATCTATCGGAGCGATGATGACACAAAGCAGGGTATGACAGCATCATCCATAAAAGTATAGAAGGCCACTATTTGTTTCTCATCTCTTACCCGCACTTTTTGTTGTGCTGTGTACAAAGCCTGTTTTATCATAGAATACGCATAGTACAGTGTTAGCTATAGAATACAGTGCCAGTTTTAATATAGCTAACTACTAGCTTGGGAAATGTTAGGAGGAACTTTGCAAAGTTCATAATGTGTAACAAAGCCTACACCATTCCATTCCCAATTTATCCACTTCGGAAGACTCAGAGTCGCGGAAGCAAACACTGCCGATCACCGATCAGACTCTGTTGCCGTACATGTATACATATCTTCATTTGCAGATTACCTGCAAGGAGAAAAAATAAAGCAGTTAGTTTTGTTCCTCTAGTTATTGAATAGTAAGACTCACATGTAGAAGCCTCATGATAATGTTAACAACTAGCTATTATTCTACAACCAATGATTGACAGCTAAAGAGGATTGTTGTTGAAGCCAATTCATACACTTTTAACCATTACAGAGGATTGGCGCTGTGACCTTTATCGATGGACAAACCAGGGAGTACGACAGCTACCAAAGAAAGATCCCAAAGTGAAAAAGTCTTATTTCCAGATAAGCACACCAAATGGGCCATCCTCTGCTTTCATGAAGCATGCCTACCAACTGCTCACCCCAAGTAGTTCAAAGGTGGTCCTAATACACTACATTGGGGATGAAAAAGCTGCGGTCAACTTCCACCACGGAAACTCTGCAAAGCACATCACAAGGCCACACATTTGAACATGCCCATCTGTTCTTCGAAGCCTAGAAAAGGAATGTACGCACACCACAACAGCAAAGGTTTACAGGAGCCACATCACACAAGTTCCACCCCCAACACACACTTCTGTTCTGCAGCCTCGTAATAAGAAACAGGTAAAGAATGTCAGACATAAGATGCTTGAGAGGCAACGTTTGTCACATGATTCTTTATATAACCTCCACGAACTGGCAACAGATATGCCTGATTTTGTGCATGCAATACGTACACACCCTGACCTAGTATGTGTCTGTGCTCACACAGTACTACTTGAAGAGCTCGATCGAGTGTTACTAGTGGACTCACCCTCACCCTAATTACTATCTTATGATACCACCTTTCAATTGGGGGATTTCTACATATCAACCCTGACTTTCCGACACACCCTTTTTGAAGAAGCACCGGTCATTCCAGTGGCCTTTCTACTACACGAAAGGAAGTTGCAAGAATGTCACGAGGAGTTCTTTTCCATCTGCTGCAAGCTGGTACCCTCCCTCACGAAAACAGCAAAACCTATAGTGACAGATGAAGAACAGGCATACGTGAATACCATCAGAAACCATCTGCCAACAGCACCTCACCTCAGATGTTGGAATCATCTTTTTAGGGATGCAATGAGGTGGCTCCGAAGCCATGGTGCTCCAGCACAGGATGTGTCTGTGTATCTGAGTGATGTCAGGGCCCTTTTTCATCTCCCTACAAAAGAAGGATACACACTAAAGTTGACACAAATGGCTCAGAAGTGGAGTGCCCCATTTTTCGACTACTACCGCACAAACATACACCCAGATATTGAGTCAATTGCAAGGTGGGCAATTGAACCATATGGTGTGTATGACCCCTACAGTGGGGTGACAAATAACCAGGCTGAGGGGATGAACTATGTCCTCAAAGATTTGCAACAATGGCGGGAGGCTCCAGTAGATTGTATGGTCTTAGCCCTACACTACTTGCAAGGATACTACAGGGTAGAGATTGCTCGTGGCCAACAAGGCCTTGGAAACTATCACCTGCACAGAAAATTCTCTGCTCTAGCAAAATCACAGCCATCCCTCGTACCTGAGCACAATACCTATGCCCCAGAGAAAATTGTTGAGCGAATCAAAGGAAGTCTAGATACTTCTTTGCCTGATCCCCCAATGCTAGCACCCAGGAGCAGGACACAAGCACGGCAACTTGCCATCTGAGCCAAAGGGAGTGTGCAAAGCGAGTCCTCGAGCAGAATAAAATCAGCATTGATCCTAAGCTGCATACCTTCACAGTAATGGGTTCAAAATCTCCTCACGTGGTCACTCTCTTCCCAAGAGAAACATGCTCTTGCCCGTCCACATCCCAATGCTACCATATTTTGGCGGCTAAGATGTGCATTGGGCAAGATGACATGTCAACCGGAAAGAAGAGATTAAACCTCACACAACTTCGAAAGAATGCTCGCAGCCGAAAGGAAAAGAAGTCAGGACGAAAACGTCCACGCCCTGGTGACTGTGATGTTATCTCTGCTCCTGATGCACAAGGTATACAAGCATGTTCTAGTTCCTGTCTATACAGCCATATTACAGTGTATCTGTTTATAGGTTCTCCAGTGAAGCATTCAAAGGGTTCAAACTGCACTGAGAGTGGGCAGAAGAAACCGAACCTCACCCAACCCGGGAAGAAGGTGAAGTCAAGCAGAAAACCCCCATATCCAGGTGACTGACATGCACATGTGCTCCTAATGCAGAAGGTAACAACTATTTATATATCGCAACTCTATTAATATTTCTCATACAACAGAATCAAAGTGCCCTGATACTGCAGGTACTGCACAGCACAAAGCAGAAACCAACAATGGTATGTACATGCATGCTCTAATTAGCCCTGAAAAGCAGAATGTGTGCCCCTGTAGCTGTGTCATACACAAAAATATACCATGCATAGATGAGGACATGTCCAATCCTGATGAGGCACTTGACATTCTCTGGCAGTTGATCTGCAAGGATGGCATGGAAAGTCATGATGCTTCAATCCAGTCACCTAGTGAGTAGAAGTGTAGCTCTGATTCAAAAGAGTTTTGCTCTCCACTTATCTGTATCTTATGCCGACATGTGTTTACATGCATGGGCAGTTATTCGAATACATACAACTGCTTTATCACAAACAGTGCACATGCATCCAGACCATCTCGGGTCAGATGAATACAATCTTTGGTCTGATGAGGACGATCTCTGGTCTGATGAGGACATACTTTCTGGTGTGGATCCTGCACTACTCGCTGCCATTGAAGAAGACGGACTTCCCCATTCTTTTGTCCACAGTGAAGCAGGTATTGTACAGAGCAACCAGTGTATTGTACTAGCCACTCCTATAGGGTATCTCCATTTGCAAATTGACCTCTATGTATAGCAAAGAGCCTGGGAATGCGGCTAATAGCAGTATAATAATTTATTATGCAGACCAATCTGGTACTAAGGATGAGGATAATACACCTCTACCACCACCTATGCATGAGGATGTCCCACCTCTACCACCACCTATGCCCTCATTGGAAGAACTGCAAAAGATGTATGCAGGTACATAACACGCTACTAAGTTCCTCTATGCTATACATTCACTGATATCCACATACTTAATTACCAGGTGCAAAACTCTGCACAGAATCTCCAGGGAAGCCTCAAGGTGAAAACTGTGGCCCACAACAAAAGACAAAGGAGGAAGCTGACCTAGAAGAATGCTACGAGGTTGTTGATGCTGATGCACATGTTGCTCAGCAAGATTTTTCACCATTTTGGTTGAAGCGGCTTGTGCTTCGGGACATAGACAAGGACCAGCTATTAAATGGTGCGTGGCTGACAGACAGACACATCAATGCGGCCAACAAACTTCTGCAGGAGCAACATCCACATCAGAATGGCTTACAGGACAGCATTGTCCTCGCCTCTGAGTTAGAGTGGGAGTCCAACCGCACAAACTTTGTTCAAGTGATCAACGTGTGCGAGCAACACTGGGTATGTGCTTCGAACCTTCGGTGCCCAGAAAATGTCGTTGAGGTGTATGACAGTATACCTGCGTACTCCACTGGGTCCACTACCCTTAAGAAGCAAATTGCCGTGATCGTACGGACAAAGAGCTCCAGTTTTACACTGCGGTTTGTGGAGGTACAGAGACAGAGCGGGGGTGGTGACTGCGCACTCTTTGCAGTCGCAAATGCCGTCACACTGTGCAATGGGCAGGACCCTCACCTGGTGAGGTATCATCAAACCCAGATGAGAAAACACCTATGCGACTGCTTTCAAGAAGGGAAACTTATACCTTTCCCAGAGAGAGAAAAGCCCCGGGGAATGCGACGTCGCATTTCAAGCACAAGAGAAGTGAAAGTTTACTGTACATGCAGGTTGCCACACAGTAGTGGCAAGATGATTCAGTGCCATACCTGCAATGAATGGTTCCACAATGATTGCAAGCCAGATATACCAAAGGCATTTTGGCTAACAACTGAAAAGTGGAGCTGTGAAAACTGCCTGGTTTAGTGACAGAATTTTGTCCTTGTAACCGTTTTTCTTGTTACAGCTATTTACTTCCTGCTGTGTTCAAAATATTTTATAGCTAGCTAGCTAGCTGAGCTACGTCTGCCAACTTCAAGCTATTTTAATGCCTTTAGAAATGCAACTTGCAGTCGTTCACTGAGGCTTGGAAACACACAAAACAATAGCATACGCGTAGAACCACTTACCTGCATATCTGCTGGGGTCACGGAACGTTAGCTGTAACCTTTGTGAGCGACTTTCGTGGTTCCGCCACTGTTCCGTGTTTTAGACCGCAGTTCCGTTCCGTTCCGTTCCGCTCCGTTCCGTGAAATAGACCCGGCCCAGATACACATGCAGTACATAATTATGTTACGTAATGTTATGCAACAGGTGGGAGTTGCACGAGAGTGCAGACAATTATTATAGCACTTCCTGTTCACTATTTACATTGTTGGAATACCATGGTTTTCAGTTGCACTGCAAGTTAGAGACACCGGGCCCCCAAGAAACGAGGTGACATACCTGTAAGTTAGTGCTAGATTTCGTGGGATAGTATCAAGTATAACCATATCCACATGGATCCAGCCCCCCCCCCCCCCCCCCCCCCCCCCGATATCTCCACCCCTGAGGGTGCATATGCAGTACAAAATAAATTGAAAAGCTATACCTGAATGAGTGTCAGTCAACCTGAATGAGTTTCAGTCAACCTGAATGAGTTTCAGTCAACCTGAATAAGTGTCAGTCAACCTGAATGAGTGTCAGTCAACCTGAATGAGTGTCAGTCAACCTGAATGAGTTTCAGTCAACTCACTCTACAGCTTAGTTGAACTGGTCAACCCTTCAAGGTTCAAACCATCTGTTAGCTATTATTCAGTTCTGAACTGGATAGCTAGCTAGCTAATACTCCTAATAGCCAGCAGGTGGATGCTCTTTCAAGGTTAATGGAATGGTGAGGAGGATGATGGTTGGTAATTATGGTTTGGAATCCTCTTCGTAGTATAATGTTTGTCCATTTTCTTCAGTCAGTATATATGCTTTCCTGGTACAGATTAATTGAACTGGTATTACCAGTTCAATTAATCTGTAGCAGGAAAGCATACTGACTTAAGTACCGTGAAGAAAATGGACAATGTTTACCATCATCCAAAGTCACTCCTTCAAATTCTGTCACACTTCATAAAAAACAATTAACCTTTCCATAAATTAAAAGCAAGGCATGACACTTGTCTACAGCCAAAGTGCATAGCTAGTAGCTAGCTATGCATGTGCACGTACGTACTCACAATTATATTAATGCATCCATCTATTAAATAAATATTGAATGGTTCATCAACATGCAGAAATGTAATTTGTTACACAGCCATGCACCTGCCAGTTAATATTGACCTTATAAATTATTTTCCCATGAGAGCTCAACTAACCACTCGGTGTTCTTTTTACCCCGCGCGCGCATGCGCAAAGCGGGGTTAAGCAATCGGTTTTGGTGTCTCTGTCCAGCGAAAAAAAATTGAAATCTACTCTACACGCTACTAGTAGCTACCGTCGAAATGGAGTCAAACAATAGCAAATAGCAAAAAACTGCTCTATGTGTACCTGACTGAAGTCAAGGCGCTCCGTAACTCCGTTTCGCTGTATTTCGGCTATTTCCTACTTTTCATAACTATTCATAACATTGGCTCCACCTCTTCGTGACTTCAAGAACAGGACACGCAGTGCATTTGGAAACTTCATGCTTCGAGATGACCGCTAGGAAACAGTGCTTTCTCACGATCTATGTACTTCACAGACATCATGGCTAAGCTTATTGTTTCGGATTCTCTCTGTGCTGCACTGGTGGGAGTCACACCAGTGACCCCATTCTCTCTGTGCTGCACTGGTGGGAGTCACACCAGTGACCCCATTCTCTCTGTGCTGCACTGGTGGGAGTCACACCAGTGACCCAATTCTCTCTGTGCTGCACTGGTGGGAGTCACACCAGTGACCCCATTCTCTAGGTGCTGCACTGGTAGGAGTCACACCAGTGACCCCATTCTCTCTGTGCTGCACTGGTGGGAGTCACACCAGTGACCTCATTCTCTCTGTGCTGCACTGGTGGCAGTCACACCAGTGACCCCATTCTCTCTGTGCTGCACTGGTGGGAGTCACACCAGTGACCCCATTCTCTCTGTGCTGCACTGGTGGGAGTCACACCAGTGACCCCATTCTCTCTGTGCTGCACTGGTGGGAGTCACACCAGTCACCCATTCTCTCTGTGCTGCACTGGTGGGAGTCACACCAGTGACCCCATTCTCTCTGTGCTGAACTGGTGGGAGTCACACCAGTGACCTCATTCTCTCTCTGTGCTGCACTGGTGGGAGTCACACCAGTGACCCCATTCTCTCTGTGCTGCACTGGTGGGAGTCACACCAGTGACCCCATTCTCTCTGTGTTGCACTGGTGGGAGTCACACCAGTGACCCCATTCTCTCTGTGTTGCACTGGTGGGAGTCACACCAGTGACCCCATTCTCTCTGTGCTGCACTGGTGGGAGTCACACCAGTGACCTCAGTTTGCTGCATAGGCTCTTGTTACGGGATATTGCACCAACTTACTCTCCAGTGAATGGGGAAAACCCTTTCCCTTGCGCACTGTGGTAGTTACAGCGAACCTGGGAATGATCAAGGATATAGATATTAGCTACCAATGTCCATGGCTAAGCTAGCGACCCTGGGAACATTAGTGGTTGCGAAGAGTTTCTGGCCATGGAGACACCAATTTTGCGTCTCATTCTAACCATATAATATTATGATTTAGATTCTCCCTATAGCTTGGCAATGGCAACCGGCCAGATGTTCGTATGAGAGAAGGGATACAGTCTAGCTATAATGTACCTTCACTGAGATGGTCTGACAGACATATATTATAGTAGCTATGTCATCACACTGAACTTCTTAATATGGGATCATAGACCGCATCCCTTCTCACATACGAACACCTGACCAGTTACTTATTCTGCATTAATTAACTAGCTACTCCAATTGCAATTAGTCACAGCCAAATATCATTGTGCAAGCACATCACATGCAAATGCCTGACCTGCTACATGTAGCTGCACTCCAGCCATTGTTGGCCATGGAGCAGTACGGTTGCCTTGTTTTCAGGCCCCACCCTCAGCCTTAATTGTTCCCAGGCCCCGCCCCCAGCATGTATCGATCAGTACCTGTCTTGCTCCCACGCGCCCAGACCCCACCACGGACCAATAGTTATACACATGTGTAGCTACATAGCATACTCCAGTGTAGTACACTTTATTGTACGTACTATTGTAGTAGCTACATGCAGGCCTGCTCATGCAGCCCGGCATGACTGTTGTGCTCTTTGAAATACTTAGAATGGAATAGATCGTTAATGTTTGTGAATGACATGAGTACAACTCCAGCCATAGACGAGTGCCTGACCAGTTACGTTTCAGGTCATACTCACATCATACAACATATCTGGTCAGGCGTTGAACGTGACAGGGAACACACCTGCTAAATAATAATTTAGGGCAAGAGAATTAGCTACCAGCAAAACGTAACTGGTCAGGTGTTTGTACGTGGGACTCAGAGCAGCTAACTATATAAAGCAACATCATGCAGATCATGCATGTTGCAAAACTATACATGTTCCATTACATGTGGCCGGTAGCTAGCTATGTATAGGAGTTAAGGCCTCAACAGATTGTGTTCCCTCAAGTATCATATTATATACCTAGAATTTTAGAAGCTAGTACGTATCACACATGCAAATGATGTCACACAGCCTTAACTCCTACATATGATGTGGCATACATCTAAGACATACCATGTTATTATATATGAATGAAATGTATACGTACTTCAAAAGTATCATTTCACTATCCAATCCTTGGTATGGTACTATATATTTTGCAACAAGGACCAACAGATACTGCACTACCACTCCTTGGGTTGTTTAATTTTGCAGTAGCTATACCTCCAGCATCAACAGTCTTGAGTGACAAACTGAACAAAAATTGAACCGCAAAGAAGAAATTGAAGTCCAAGATGATCTTCACAGCCATCCTAGTGCTGCTCTCCCTGGGTGCTCTTCTCCCGGTTCCCACGGCCAGCCAGCTGGCAGACGACACTGCCCTCCCCTTCTCCCTCCCTCCCAGAGTGCTGACTGGGACTGAACAAACATGTCCACCTGACGCGCTGCGACTATCATCACAAACTGAGATGGCCCAAGACATTGGAACACTGTTACGAAGCACTGCCATCGTCATCTGCCAGCTTGCTCGAACACAGACCAGCCCCACAGCCTCCTGCAGTTCGATTTCCACAAGCTGCCCCTCTGGACACTATTGGGTCAGCAGCTCCAATGGGAGTGCTGTGCAGGTGTATTGCGACACGGACAGGGTGTGTGGCTGCAACAGCACTGGAGGATGGGCACGCATTGCATACCTCAACACAACCGACACTTCCCATCAGTGCCCAAGTGCATGGAGGCTCATCACAACACCAAGGAGGACGTGTGGACGATCAACGGATGCTGCTAGCTGTGACTCTGCAATATTTCCATCTCATGGAATCCAGTACAGTAACATCTGTGGTCGAGTCATTGGGTATCAAGAGCAATCACCTGATGCATTCAGATCTTCCCAAGCTGCTTCTACAAACATAGACAGCTACTACCTCGATGGTGTCAGTGTCACACACGGAGTTTCTGGGTCCAGGCAGCACATCTGGTCCTTGCTGCTGGACTCAGTATTAATGAGATACACGGTGACGCCATTTGTCCCTGTCACACCAGCTTTGGAACCCCACCATACGTAGGGCAGGATTACTTCTGTGAGACTGGCAACAACAACGATACAGATTGGCTTGGAATGTTCTTCGCTGATGACCCTCTCTGGGATGGCCAAGACTGTGGGACATCCAATACCTGTGAATGCACCCTCAACAATCCTCCCTGGTTCTGCAAGCAGCTGCCTCAGCCGACAACTGATGACATCGAGGTTCGTATTTGCGGTGATCAAGATCTTTCTGCTGATGAGGATACTCCAGTGGAACTTATCGAACTATACATTCGCTGATGAATTCTAACGTGTGATCAACAGAAACTAAGTGAAGGATGTAGCTAGGTTAGTTTGTAGTATTACCAATCAGTCGTAGATTTCATGCTGTTATTAGATTATCTAGCTAATTAGGTCCAACGCTGTAGAGAGTGGTTATGTTTAGTCATGCCAGTCACACAGAATTCAAATTTTTGTATGTACCTAGTAGCCAAAGATTAGTGTATGCTCATTTAGTTAATTATGAATGTTGTGAGATTGAGTGATCAAGTTGATTACCTGCATGAAGAATTACTGTAGGTATGGTAGGAGCATGATACACATGCAGTACATATGTTACGTAATGTTATGCAACACTGGTGGGAGTTGCATGAGAGTGCAGACCATTTCCCACTTGTAATTATTATGGCACTTCCTGTTTACTAATTACATTGTTGGAATGCCATGGGTTTCACCCCTAGAATGCACTATATGATGTACTCAGCTTGTTGCATGTGTATAGGAGTTGCAAACTAATGAATTTCCCACTGTGGTCCAGTCACACCAGTGACCCCATTCTCTCTGTGCTGCACTGGTGGGAGTCACACCAGTGACCCCATTCTCTCTGTGCTGCACTGGTGAGAGTCACACCAATGACCCCATTCTCTCTCTGTGCTGCACTGGTGGGAGTCACACCAGTGACCCCATTCTCTCTGTGCTGCACTGGTGGGAGTCACACCAGTGACCCCATTCTCTCTGTGCTGCACTGGTGGGAGTCACACCAGTGACCTCATTCTCTCTGTGCTGCACTGGTGGGAGTCAAACCAGTGACCTCATTCTCTCTGTGCTGCACGCGCTCCTGTTACGGGATATTCCACCAACTTACTCTCCAGTGAATGGGGAAAACCCTTTCCCGTGTGCACTGTGGTAGTTACAGCGCAGCTAGGAATGATCAAGGAAAGACATTAGCTACCATGGTAGTGGTAGTGCTTACACACACAATATTGAAAAACCTACTTTGTTGAATAATATTATTTACATAAGAGTGGCTATGTTTGACTATTGTTGTAAGCTGCCAATTGTATTAGTTAATGGAACTGCAGACATTCTTCTGTTTACTATATTTTTGCACAATTATTGGCACTTGTATTTACAATTTTGTTGATTGGCAAACTTTCAACTACCAATAGGGGCAAAGCAATTCTCTTCCATCCGCATGCATCCAGCACAATTTCACAAACACTTTCCTCATTCAGCCATCTCTTGCGCACACACTGCATGCATTCTGATCTAGTGCAGCTGTTGGTCATCCTCCAAATTCGTAATACACAAACCATTCATTAAAGTTGATAGCTAGCTATACTTGTTCTGGTCCTACAGATGAAGTGGCTGGTAGCTATAGTCCTGTAGGCTGTAGATGTATAAATTATCTCAAAGCAATTTCCTTGTTGCAAAAAGCACTTAGCTACCATTCATTTAACTATAGATGGTAGGTTTGGTGTCCCCAGTAACAAGTTTACTTCTTTCTCTCCTCTTGGCATGTCACTAGTGGACTATTGCCTGGTCCCAATATAGCTAGAACTTTTCAGCACCCTCCTCCCCAGCTTTCTGTCGCGCAAAAAGCTGGGTAGGAGCCTGGGAACGAGGTTAACAAGGTACTACAAACAGAAGATTATACTTTAGGTCAGCAGAACCTAGAGAGGAGATGCAAACTCTGTGTGCATCTATTAAGCACATACCACCTGAACAGGCTGCCGTAGACTCAGTCAATCCTGTACGCTATAGTGGACTCACAGCTTCAACATAATCAAAGAATCACTCCCACAAGCCCTGGTGGGACCCTGAGCTTTCTCTGCTGAGGAAACAGCCGAGGAAGGCTTTTCATTCTTGGTCAAAGGATAGGAAAACCCACTCCAAGCTGCTGTAGCTACTGACCTACAGACTGACCCGGAAAATGTTTAACAGTACAGTCAGAAGCTCAAGAACACCATGCAGGAGCTGTTGCTCAAATGTAAAAGGAACCCCAAAGCTTTTGGAAATATCCTTGGTGTTCCACTACGAAAGCAAAATTGATCTTATATTTGTTAGGACAGTTGCGTGACCATCCCAATTCAAAGTATGCAGTGGGTAGCTAGCTACATGAAGTTTACTCAAGTATCAACTCCCACTGAATTTGTTTCAAGGGAATTACAATCCTTTCCATGTAAGCTAATTCAAACTTTGATGTGGGTATGATTCTTTCCAAGGGAATTACTATCCTTCCCATGTCAAACTTTTGACGTGGGTTAACGTTGCCACTGAAGTTTGCTCAAGTATGATGCACTATAGTAATTATTAACTTCCAATGACGTTCAAGGTCAACACTATCCCAGAATGCTGTGGGTTGCATTGAAAGGGTATTACTCAAAATAGTATTAGCTCCCACTGAATTTCTTTTCAAGGGAATTACTAACTATAATATCCTTCCCATGCTAATTCAAAGAATGCTGTGGGTTGCTACTGAAGTTTACTTCCCAGCCCTTGTCGAGTCGTTTCTGCCCTCCAGTGCATGTGCCAATTAATATAGCTAGGTGGCTGCATGTCATGGGGGACACTATAGTAATCTATCTAACCACATGCAAACGTGTATGCGTATACTGTATTATACTTAAGTGACAGGTCATTTTCACAGCATAAAACGTATCCGGTCAGCTAGCCTGGTCAGGTATTGTGCACGACAGCACTTCTGTATATTCCTATTCAATCCTACTAGCAACCTGGCACTAAGAAATGTGACCCAACAGACCTAACGAGTTTTCGTTTCAGAAAATTATGGCACTAATAGGATCAAAGCAGGTTGCACTTGTGTGCACTTTCTGTATCAGTATAGACTGATAAAATATGGATAGAATGTACACTAATAATTAGACAAGAGATTTAGTCATGCCAGCAATAACTTTGAAATGTAAATTGGTAGCTAAGGTGTTCGTATGTGAGAGAGAAGGAAAGGAGTATAAAAGATACCTCCAGGATCATTAGTCAATGAGTGATAACCCGAAACTAAAATCAAGACACAAAGAAGCAAAAATCCACAATGATCTTCACAGCCATCCTAGTGCTGCTCTCTCTGGGTGCTCTTCTCCCTGCTCCCACGGCTAGCCAGGCAGACGACACTGCCCTCCCTCTCTTCCTCCCTCCCAGAGTGCTGACTGGAACTGAACAAACATGTCCGCCTGACACGCTGCGACACACATCACTAGCTGAGACAGCCCAGGACATTGCTACACTGCTACGAAGCAATACCATCATTAGCCTCATGCCATCGCCAATCTGCATTGCTGCCCAAATGCAGACCAGCCCCGCACCCTCCTGCAGTGCAATCTCTGCAAGCTGCCCCTCTGGAAACTACTGGGTCAGGAGCTCCAATGGGAGTGCAGTGCAGGTCTATTGCGACATGGACAGGGTGTGTGGCTGCAACAGCACTGGAGGGTGGGCACGCATTGCATACCTCAACACAACCGACACGACTCAACAGTGCCCAAGTGCATGGAGGCTCATCACAACACCAAGGAGGACGTGTGGACGATCAACGGATGCTGCTAGTTGTGACTCTGCAATATTTCCATCCAATGGAATCCAGTACAGTAACATCTGCGGTCGTGTCATTGGGTATCAGTTTGCATCTCCTGATGGTCATCGCTGGAGTTCAAACATCGAAAGCACCTATCTCGATGGCATCAGTATCACACATGGAAATTCTGGTTCCCGGCAGCACATCTGGTCTTTTGGTGGTGCAGTTGCGGCTAATGCATATATATAACTGTCCTTGTGTTTCTGGTGTTACTGTTCCATCATTTGTTGGTGAAGACTACTTCTGCGAGACTGGCAATGATAACAGTGGAAACAATGTAGGAATCTTCTTTGTCGATGACCCTATTTGGGATGGCCAAGACTGTGGGACATCCAATACCTGTGAGTGTACCCTCAACAATCCTCCCTGGTTCTGCAAGCAGCTGCCTCAGGTGACAACTGATGACATCGAGGTTCGTATTTGCGGTGAAGAGCCCCGTTCTAATGAGGATACTCCAGTGGAACTTATCGAACTCTACGTTCGCTGATGAATTCTAACGTGTGATCAGTAACAGAAACTAAGCGAAGCAGAAGGATGTAGCTAGCTAGGTTAGTTTGTAGTATTAACAATCAGTCGTAGATTTCTTGCTGTTATTAGATTATCTAGCTAATTAGGTCCAACGCTGTAGAGAGTGGTTATGTTTTGGTCATGCCAGTCACTCAGAATACAAATTTTTGTATGTAGCTAGTAGCCAAAGATTAGTGTATGCTCATTTAGTTATGAATGTTGTGAGATTGAGTGATCGAGTTAATTACCTGCATGAAGAATTACTGTAGGTATGGTAGGCAAGTAATGGAGCATGATACACATGCAGTACATGTTACGTAATGTTATGCAACACAGGTGGGAGTTGCTGACCATTTCCCACTTATCATTATTACGGCACTTCCTGTTCACTAATTACATTGTTGGAATGCCGTGGGTTTCACTTGTAGAATGCACTATATGATGTACTCAGCTTGTTGCATGTGTAGCTACAGGAGTTGCGAACCAATGAATTTCCCACTGGTTCAGTCACACCAGTGACCCCATTCTCTCTGTGCTGCACTGGTGGGAGTCACACCAGTGACCCCATTCTCTCTGTGCTGCACTGGTGGGAGTCACACCAGTGACCCCATTCTCTCTGTGCTGCACTGGTGGGAGTCACACCAGTGACCCCATTCTCTCTGTGCTGCACTGGTGGGAGTCACACCAGTGACCCCATTCTCTCTGTGCTGCACTGGTGGGAGTCACACCAGTGACCCCATTCTCTCTGTGCTGCACTGGTGGGAGTCACACCAGTGACCCCATTCTCTCTGTGCTGCACTGGTGGGAGTCACACCAGTGACCCCATTCTCTCTGTGCTGCACTGGTGGGAGTCACACCAGTGACCCCATTCTCTCTGTGCTGCACTGGTGGGAGTCACACCAGTGACCCCATTCTCTCTGTGCTGCACTGGTGGGAGTCACACCAGTGACCCCATTCTCTCTGTGCTGCACTGGTGGGAGTCACACCAGTGACCCCATTCTCTCTGTGCTGCACTGGTGGGAGTCACACCAGTGACCCCATTCTCTCTGTGCTGCACTGGTGGGAGTCACACCAGTGACCCCATTCTCTCTGTGCTGCACTGGTGGGAGTCACACCAGTGACCCCATTCTCTCTGTGCTGCACTGGTGGGAGTCACACCAGTGACCCCATTCTCTCTGTGCTGCACTGGTGGGAGTCACACCAGTGACCCCATTCTCTCTGTGCTGCACTGGTGGGAGTCACACCAGTGACCCCATTCTCTCTGTGCTGCACTGGTGGGAGTCACACCAGTGACCCCATTCTCTCTGTGCTGCACTGGTGGGAGTCACACCAGTGACCCCATTCTCTCTGTGCTGCACTGGTGGGAGTCACACCAGTGACCCCATTCTCTCTGTGCTGCACTGGTGGGAGTCACACCAGTGACCCCATTCTCTCTGTGCTGCACTGGTGGGAGTCACACCAGTGACCCCATTCTCTCTGTGCTGCACTGGTGGGAGTCACACCAGTGACCCCATTCTCTCTGTGCTGCACTGGTGGGAGTCACACCAGTGACCCCATTCTCTCTGTGCTGCACTGGTGGGAGTCACACCAGTGACCCCATTCTCTCTGTGCTGCACTGGTGGGAGTAACACCAGTGACCCCATTCTCTCTGTGCTGCACTGGTGGGAGTCACACCAGTGACCCCATTCTCTCTGTGCTGCACTGGTGGGAGTCACACCAGTGACCCCATTCTCTCTGTGCTGCACTGGTGGGAGTCACACCAGTGACCCCATTCTCTCTGTGCTGCACTGGTGGGAGTCACACCAGTGACCCCATTCTCTCTGTGCTGCACTGGTGGGAGTCACACCTGTGACCCCATTCTCTCTGTGCTGCACTGGTGGGAGTCACACCAGTGACCCCATTCTCTCTGTGCTGCACTGGTGGAGTCACACCAGTGACCCAATTCTCTCTGTGCTGCACTGGGGGGAGTCACACCAGTGACCCCATTCTCTCTGAGCTGCACTGGTGGGAGTCACACCAGTGACCCCATTCTCTCTGTGCTGCACTGGTGGGAGTCACACCAGTGAACCCATTCTCTCTGTGCTGCACTGGTGGGAGTCACACCAGTGACCCCATTCTCTCTGTGCTGCACTGGTGGGAGTCACACCAGTGACCCCATTCTCTCTGTGCTGCACTGGTGGGAGTCACACCAGTGACCCCATTCTCTCTGTGCTGCACTGGTGGGAGTCACACCAGTGACCCCATTCTCTCTGTGCTGCACTGGTGGAGTCACACCAGTGACCCAATTCTCTCTGTGCTGCACAGGCTCTTGTTACAGGATATTCCACCAACTTACTCTCCAGTGAATGGGGAAAAGCCCTTTCCATATGCCCTGTGGTAGCTAGCGACCCTGGGAACACTAGTGGTTGGGAAGGCCATGGAGACACCAATCTTGCATCTCATTCTAACCATGTGGTTTAGATTCTCCCTAGCTCGGCAAAGGCAACTGACCAGATGTCAGTATGAGAGAATTAAGGGATGCTGAGTCTAGCTACAATGTAGCTACCTTCACTGAGATCTGGGATACGTCTCATAAATA
Organism: Axinella damicornis; assembly: GCA_963931865.1. Classification (NCBI taxonomy): domain Eukaryota; kingdom Metazoa; phylum Porifera; class Demospongiae; order Axinellida; family Axinellidae; genus Axinella; species Axinella damicornis. The sequence goes on from OZ007518.1 coordinate 917,230, forward strand.
TTATGCCATCACACTGAACTTCCTGATGTGGGATCATTTGCGGCATCCCTTCTCACATGCGAACCAGTGTTCTCGCCAGAAATTCTTTTTTTAAGATGGTGCATAATGAGATTCATAGCTACCACTGTGAAACCTTGTGAGGTCTTGCTTAGTCAAATATTTCAAGTGGTTGCTAAAAAGTAATCAACGTGCAAAGGCTGGCAAAGGGCACATCTTGCTTTTAGACTAGGCCACGAAGGGCACATTCAGGGGTGCAGACAGCTACCAAAAAGTGGGAGGGCTAATAGCACAATAATTGCAGGCAGTGCACAGAGGTGTGTAGCGCCGATCAGTCCGGCCTGCTCGAAGGTTACTTTGTCCTCCATTGTCCACTCAGCTGGAGGGAGAGAGGAAGGGGGGAGGGAGGGAGGGAGGGAGGGAGGGAGGGAGGGAGGGAGGGAGGGAGGGAGGGAGGGAGAGAGGAGGGGGGAGGGAGGGAGGGAGGAGGGAGGGAGGGAGGGAGGGAGGGAGGGAGGGAGGGAGGGAGGGAGGGAGGGAGGGAGGGAGGGAGGGAGGGAGGGAGAGAGGGAGGGGGATGCAACTGGTGGGAGTTGCATGAGAGTGCAATTCAATATAAACCATTCCTGTTCTCTAATTAATCAACATTGTTGAATTGCCAAGATTTTCAGCTAGAATGCACTGTATGATGTGCGTAGGGGATATAGCTATCCAGTTTCATTGCACTAGCTTGTGTGTACAGGAGTTACGAACTAGTAAAGTTCGTCTGTTTCCCACCACTGGTACAGTCACACTGACCCCATTCTCTCCTTGCCGTCATTATGCATGCAATATTACTCTCCATATGGCAGTGAATGGGGAAAAACCCTTCCCACTGTGGTAGTTACAGTTAACCCGTTTTGTCCTTAATTGCTGCATTGTTGGGATTTCCCGTCGATCACTGGGCTACCTTAAGGTTACTGTTAATTATTAATTTTAGTGCTTTTCGGATGCAAATTTTAGATTGTGCTTTCTAAAGTACTTCAGCTTCACAATACGCACATTGTTGTGTCTATACGGTAAGCGGTCACTCCCACACCTTGGATATCGAACACAGTATAATAATATACGAGATAGCACTAAGTCTTGTTCGATGTGCATTGGCAGAGATGTCACGTCGATTGTAGCTGCACTGTATCCTGTAGACATTCTGCACAGTGTATATTATATTGTGTTCTATGAACACCTCTAGTGTTTCATTAGTGCTAGTCTAGTGACTAGTGTTCTTTTAAACCCAGCAATTGGAGGTCAAAGGTGGATGTCAGCCTCCCTAAACTTGCTGACTGCTGCCACAACGTACATCATCAACCTGCGAGGCCCTCGGTAGGGCCTATGAATCTCATTAAAAACAAAACCGCTGTGATGGTTGTGCCGCCTCCAACCAAGGGGGGGGGCACAATATATTTAGTGGGGGGTGCATGCGCGCCAACAACTGACCATATTAGTTTTTTTGTTTCATAAAGACTTGCCCCTAGGCCCTCTGAAGCCTTTTAAGGGCAATTCCTGGTCTGACAAGAAGCCCTAAAAGTGCATAGGTCTAAATGACGTCTATACGTTGGGGCTCAAAATAACACCTATAGCTAGCTATAGCAACAAGCTATAAATCTGTTACATCAACATAACCTGTTTACTAATAGTGGAACCACTCTAATGGTAGTCGGTGCAACTCGCGGTTGTAGCTTTTTCCAATTAATGCGCATGTCACGTGACGACCACTATGTATACAATATCGTTTGCATCAGAATACATGACATTATACAGCAACAGAACAGCAGAACTCAACGGTCACCATGACGGTACAACGATAGCATGCAGTCCCAAGACCACCATGATACCACTACACAACTAGCAATCGTGAAAAGTAACTTTCGTGTGCTAAAAACACCCCTGGCACAGCTGTGTGTCAGGGGGCTACAAGTTGGCATCCGCGTACTCCAATCCACTGTTGCCAAGTCTGAGACGCTTGGTCTGGGGCCCCCGCCTCCAGTAGCAAGCCACCCTGGTACCCCACATCCACCCCCACACCATCACCTTCCCCCTCTCCTTGCACGCCGTTCTCCAAGAAATCCTGGAACAGTGGGGAGCAAAAGAGGGTGTGGTCAGGAGCATACGAGGGAGTGGTCACAAGCATAACAGTGAGGGGTCAGGGGCATAAGAGGGTGCGGTCAGGAGCATAGGAGGGAGTGGTCAGGGGCATAAGAGGAGGGAGTGGTTGGGGGAGTGGTCAGGAGCATACGAGGGATGGGTCAGGAGCATAAGAGGAGGGAGTGGTTGGGGGAGTGGTCAGGGGCATAAGAGGGAGGGGTCAGGAGCATAGGAGGGAGTGGTCAGGGGCATAAGAGGGAGGGAGTGGTTGGGGGAGTGGTCAGGAGCATACGAGGGATGGGTCAGGTGCATAAGAGGAGGAGTGGTTGGGGGAGTGGTCAGGGGCATAAGAGGGAGGGGTCAGGAGCATAGGAGGGAGTGGTCAGGGGCATAAGAGGGAGGGAGTGGTTGGGGGAGTGGTCAGGGGCATAAGAGGGAGGGAGTGGTTGGGGGAGTGGTCAGGGGCATAAGAGGGAGGGAGTGGTTGGGGGAGTGGTCAGGGGCATAAGAGGGAGGGAGTGGTTGGGGGAGTGGTCAGGAGGACAAGAGGGATGGGTCAGGTGCATAAGAGGGAGTGGTCAGGGGCATAAGAGGAGGAGTGGTTGGGGGAGTGGTCAGGAGGACAAGAGGGATGGGTCAGGTGCATAAGAGGGAGTGGTCAGGAGCATAAGAGGGAGGGAGTGGTCAGGAGGACAAGAGGGAGGGGTCAGGAGCATAAGAGGGAGGGAGTGGTCAGGAGGACAAGAGGGAGGGTCAGAGGGAGTGACGAGGGGAACAGTGGGCTCAATGGGAACTGAGCATGATTATGACAACTAATCTCAGCAAGTATAGTAGTTCGATAAGAGCAGGCTGACAGCCGCAGTACCGTAGAGTACGTATCAAGCGCCCCACCATGTATCAAGTGCCCCCCCCCCCCCCCCCCCCCCCCCCCCCCCCACACACACACACCCACATTTCTTAACCTCTGGGCGAGGTTGTGCATTTAAAAAGCCGATTAGCAGTGAAGTAAGAAATACGGCGTGCTTTCTCTGTCGAGCATTTCTTCTCAAGGACTTCACAAAGACGCACAATCAATTTCCTTGCGTGAAAAATGGACTTATATATTCATAGCCGGTCATTGATATTCACAGCTTACTGCAGAGCTATATACAGTGCTGAATGGGTGGGCGGATACTACATGCCTATATAAGTAGTCTGAGTATGCATCTAGCACCCACCCCCCTGTTCAGCGGCATTCAACTGTCCCCAAACCCTGGGCGCTTAATATGTACTCTACTCTACCGTATGCACACCAAACACGTACAATCTGCACCTTACGCTCACCTTGGCTTGTTTACCGTAACGGGAGAGTTTCTGGCCCTAAGTATGGAGAGACAGGCAGACGATACTCCTTAACCAATCAAACGCTACAACCCAGTCATGTGATTTGATTCAAGCACAATCAGCTTACATGTCTGAGCTCATACTCGGCTATCAAGCGTGGTAGATTCAGTTTCCTCTTGTAGTTGGTGAAGAAGTTTCTGCACTGAGCCAATGTCTTGGTTTCGAGGTGCTGGCCAGGGCTTCGTAATCCTTGCCATGATTGTGAATTACTGTGGTGAAGAGAGGGAGGGAGGGGGAAGGAGGGAAGGAGAGAGGGGGAGGAGGGAGGGGGAGGAAGGGAAGAGAGAGGGAGGAGTGGAAAGGGGAAGTAAGGGGGAAGGAGGGAGAGGGGGAGGAAGAAGGGAAGAGAGAGGAAGGGGGGGAGAGACGGAGGAGAGGAGAGGGGGAGGAAGAAGGGAAGACAGAGGAAGGGAGACGGAGGAGGAGAGAGAGGGGAAAGCGGGAGGGAGGAGTGAGAGGAAGGAGGGAGGGAAGGACAGAGGGGACGGATGGAGAACAAATTCACACACTCAGTTGCATGTGAACACCAGACAAAGAAGTACCTTCGAGGGCAACCTGTATCTCGTCTTCAGACCAGCGAGTTGGACCGCCCAGTCCCGCCTTCCTCGTAAACTGCACAGAAAACGTTCTTCCTAATATTCTCCCAAATCATCTGGAATTCACTAAAAAGAGACTGGAATTTCATAATTCTATCCTCACATCAGAGGGGCGGAGCTCCTCAATGCCGTCTCCACCCCCTTCCTCCTTCCCCCTCATCAACTGCTGCTTGTTCCACTGGACCCTGGACATGGGGAATCAGGTGAATTTCATTTTTAGAGTGCTGGTACACCATTCATGTCGTGTTTTAGAGAGATTATCTTGCAGCCATGTAGCCCTGTTCCCAGGGGCTTGGAAGGAGGCTATAGCAGCTATGGAGAAATACTAACTTCTCATGCAATCCAATATTCGTGGGCAGTTTTATTACTAGCAATCTCCAGACAGAACAGTATATAGCCTTGTACCCCCCCCCCCCCCCCCCCCCCCCCCCCCCCCCCCACACACACACACACACACACCACACACACAAAGATTTGCCTCGCAGCTTTGGAAGGAGAGCATTATGTGATATGGTGCCACCATGATGTCACTGGTCGCCATGGTAACTCTGTTCTGCTGGATGTCTTGTTCTTGCATCTTTCCATTCTCAATTTCATGTGCTGACCAATCAGCTTCTGGTAATGACTCACATGAGTGAGCGGTCATTATTATCTAACACTGCCATTCCATAGCGACGGCCAACACCGTCCTCAATGGTAGCCAGTGTGTGGTGCCTACACAGGACAAACATGATCCGCTCGTTCTCCGACCTTATCCTTCAGCTCCTGGTACGACTGACATGAGTGATATAGTATAATATCTAACTCAGCCACTTCCACAGTGACGGTTAGTACACTGGACAAACAAGCTCAGCTCGTTTCCAACCTTATCCTTCAGCTCCAGGATGTCTCGATCCAGTTGCTTGACATGAAGACGATCACTGTCACCGGCCAGTGAGACTAACTCCGCAGTCGAGAGGTGGATACCCTGGAGGGGGGGAGAGGACTTTAGTGAAGTGTGAAGCACTATACCATGAAAGTATCATTGTTTTGGGGGTCGAGGTCCACATGTGGTATTCCTGGCCACATGACATTGAGAACAGGGCCTTGCTACGCTGTAAGCTGAGTCAGCAGTCTCAGTCAGATCGCAGTCACTTCATAAGCTGCTTCTAGCCTCACCACTGACTAGGGTCTTGCTACACTGTAAGCTGAGTCAGCAGTCTCAGTCAGATCGCAGTCACTTCATAAGCTGCTTCTAGCCTCACCACTGACTAGGGCCTTGCTACACTGTAAGCTGAGTCAGCAGTCTTAGTCAGATCGCAGTCACTTCATAAGCTGCTTCTAGCCTCACCACTGACTAGGGCCTTGCTACACTGTAAGCTGAGTCAGCAGTCTTAGTCAGATCGCAGCCACTTCATAAGCTGCTTCCAGCCTCACCACTGACTAGGGCCTTGCTACACTGTAAGCTGAGTCAGCAGTCTCAGTCAGATCGCAGCCACTTCATAAGCTGCTTCCAGCCTCACCACTGACTAGGGCCTTGCTACACTGTAAGCTGAGTCAGCAGTCTCAGTCAGATCGCAGCCACTTCATAAGCTGCTTCTAGCCTCACCACTGACTAGGGCCTTGCTACACTGTAAGCTGAGTCAGCAGTCTCAGTCAGATCGCAGTCACTTCATAAGCTGCTTCCAGCCTCACCACTGATAAGCTGAGTCAGCAGTCTCAGTCAGATCGCAGCCACTTCATTAGCTGCTTCTAGCCTCACCACTGACTAGGGCCTTGCTACACTGTAAGCTGAGTCAGCAGTCTTAGTCAGATCGCAGCCACTTCATAAGCTGCTTCCAGCCTCACCACTGACTAGGGCCTTGCTACACTGTAAGCTGAGTCAGCAGTCTCAGTCAGATCGCAGTCACTTCATTAGCTGCTTCCAGCCTCACCACTGACTAGGGCCTTGCTACACTGTAAGCTGAGTCAGCAGTCTCAGTCAGATCGCAGCCACTTCATAAGCTGCTTCCAGCCTCACCACTGACTAGGGCCTTGCTACACTGTAAGCTGAGTCAGCAGTCTCAGTCAGATCGCAGCCACTTCATAAGCTGCTTCTAGCCTCACCACTGACTAGGGTCTTGCTACACTGTAAGCTGAGTCAGCAGTCTCAGTCAGATCGCAGCCACTTCATAAGCTGCTTCCAGCCTCACCACTGACTAGGGCCTTGCTACACTGTAAGCTGAGTCAGCAGTCTCAGTCAGATCGCAGTCACTTCATAAGCTGCTTCCAGCCTCAAGACTGACTAGGGCCTTGCTACACTGTAAGCTGAGTCAGCAGTCTTAGTCAGATCGCAGCCACTTCATAAGCTGCTTCTAGCCTCACCACTGACTAGGGCCTTGCTACACTGTAAGCTGAGTCAGCAGTCTCAGTCAGATCGCAGCCACTTCATAAGCTGCTTCTAGCCTCACCACTGACTAGGGCCTTGCTACACTGTAAGCTGAGTCAGCAGTCTCAGTCAGATCGCAGCCACTTCATAAGCTGCTTCCAGCCTCACCACTGACTAGGGCCTTGCTACACTGTAAGCTGAGTCAGCAGTCTCAGTCAGATCGCAGCCACTTCATAAGCTGCTTCCAGCCTCACCACTGACTAGGGTCTTGCTACACTGTAAGCTGAGTCAGCAGTCTCAGTCAGATCGCAGCCACTTCATAAGCTGCTTCTAGCCTCACCACTGACTAGGGCCTTGCTACACTGTAAGCTGAGTCAGCAGTCTCAGTCAGATCGCAGCCACTTCATAAGCTGCTTCTAGCCTCACCACTGACTAGGGTCTTGCTACACTGTAAGCTGAGTCAGCAGTCTCAGTCAGATCGCAGCCACTTCATAAGCTGCTTCTAGCCTCACCACTGACTAGGGCCTTGCTACACTGTAAGCTGAGTCAGCAGTCTTAGTCAGATCGCAGCCACTTCATAAGCTGCTTCCAGCCTCACCACTGACTAGGGCCTTGCTACACTGTAAGCTGAGTCAGCAGTCTTAGTCAGATCGCAGTCACTTCATAAGCTGCTTCCAGCCTCACCACTGACTAGGGCCTTGCTACACTGTAAGCTGAGTCAGCAGTCTCAGTCAGATCGCAGCCACTTCATAAGCTGCTTCTAGCCGCAAGACTGACTAGGGCCTGAGCGATTACATGCAGCTGAATTAGTTGACTAATCGACTGAACTAAGGCTGTTGACTAACACTCTTGTGCGCTGGTTAGTTGGTACGCATGCATTACCTCATGCTCATAAGCGACGGAAGCATAAAGTAGATGGGGAGGGGGAGGGGGGCACTGTCGCCTATGATGCTCATGGTTGTGACAAGATGGCTGAGAATTCTGCTAGTTCTAACTCCGCAAACATTGGTTCGACAGCTGGCTCAGCACATATGGGTAAACATACCAAGTTACCAAGAGTGGCAGGGCCCTTTGTCTAATAATTCTGACCACAGACAAGAACGCACAGAGACAACGAATTGGCGGACATGTTCACCTTAGGCAGTTGCTTCCCTTTCCCGGTGAGGATGAAGAGAGGGAGGGAGAAGGGAGGTTGGTTCTCGGAGCGACTTGACCCCGACTTGTTGCTGTCCGTGTCATCATTGCTCACAGGAAGACCAAAACTGGGGTCAAAGGTCAAACATACAAGTTGGTACATGTACCTCCAGAAAGAGGTATCTTCTTGGACCAAATTTGGCACATTTTGGAAGCTATATTCTACCAGTTATGGCACATTTTGACAAGCCAATTTTGGAAATTGGGAAGAGACTTAGAATATATGAAACTGCGGAATGCAACCAGTTGCAACGCGGCTACCAGGAGTGTGGTTGCCCCTTGTTATGTGAATGAGATATGAAGCTGGGGATTGTGCCATTGTGGTCAGCATAAAAAGAGCTTTCAAATGATGTCCTTAAAATGATTTTTAATCTCGGTCACATTTTTCCCAAAAATTGCACTCGACCAAAGGCTATAATCCATGATTTTGGGTCAAAATTCAACCGACAGCAAAATGGACATCATTGCAATGCTCCATTCATGCTGATCACAATGGTGCAAATCCCAGCTTCATATCTCATTCCTAGCCCAAGTTACCTGCCATAGTACATGTACGTACTTAGCTAAGCATGCAGTTGTTATAGTAGACCAATACGCTAGTATCTTGGGCTAGGAATGAGATACGAGGCTGGGATTTGTACCATTGTGATCAGCATGAAAAGAACATTCAACGGATGTCCTAAAAAGGACTTTCAGTTTAGGTCACATTTTTTATGAAAATCGCACTCAACCAAAGGCTATAATCCATGGTTTTTCATGATTTTGGGTCAAAAGTCAACCTACAGCAAAAAGGACATCAATGGAATGCTCCATTCATGCTGATCACAATGGTGCATATCCCAGTTTCGTATCTCATTCCTAGCCCAAGATACCTAGCATATTAGTCTGCTAAAGCTGTATGCCTAGCCTCGTTCTCAGGCCTTATACACCACCAATTATTGAAGTATTTTTTTGCATACTGTAAACGATCAAATACTGGAGTATTCACCACTGGGACAGCTGGTGGCCGAGTGGTTAAAGCATTCGTCTGCTAATGAGATTTGTCGCCTAGGAGTCTACTCAGCTAGGTCTACCCTAACAAAACTGAGTAGGTATATTCTTGAAGGTGTTTTCACCTAAAATAGTTCATACCTCATCCTTCGAAAGGGGTGTAAAGGCATAGCCTCGTTCCCAGGCTCTCGTTCTCGAAAGGGAGAAGAGAGCCTGGTAACATTGGGGGGTAAACCGCGGACTTCCACTGCCAGGATTCTGGCGGAACCAATCAGATTGCAGAACGAAAACACGTGAACATGTGACTATTTTGTAGGTGTGTTTACCTTCACTGCCGTGCTAACGCATGAATTGTAGACTCCGAAATGAGTGTCAAGGACAGACTACCCCTCAAAGGTTGGTAAAAGGCAAATGACAGGTGTGCGAGACAGCCACTGGTCTGAGCTCACTGTTCACTGTGGTTTGTTTGCGGGCCCATGCAGCTCGCTCCTCGTGTGGATACAAGGCTAGTAAAGCCGTTGGTCCCAGGTACTGGCTAACTAGTAGTAGCATTTAGTTGCTTGCTAGTTCTGTTACTTCGTTAGCTACTGTTTATCGCACAGAGGAAGAAATTAAGTAAACGTAAAGTACCTGATTCTTTTGCTGTTCTTGCGTGCGTGTCTGTCCATGAGGGAGTACTGGCTGTAACTCTTTTTCCACAGGTAGTAGTACTTTACCAGGCTACTGATGGGCTTGTCCGGCAGCATGGCTCTGATCCGCTGGAAGTTCTTGCCATGGAAATGGAAGGCCTGCTCGAAGGTTACTTTGTCCTCCATTGTCCACTCAGCTGGAGGGAGAGAGGGAGGGGGAAGGGGGAGGGGGAGGGAGGGAGGGAGAGAGGAGGGACGGAGGGAGGAGGGAGGGAGGGAGGGAGGGAGGGAGGGAGGGAGGGAGGGAGGGAGGGAGGGAGGGAGGGAGGGAGGGAGGAGGGAGTAAGGCCTTTGGCTTTGAATGAGCTGTTTATATAGTGCTTCACCAAGCTTCACTTATAGGCAAATTCATCCTTTGTGGGGAGGCAGACAGTGAAAGCCTCCTACAGAATTCATGGAGTGTACCACCACATACAGTACGCTAGGACAGCTGCCCTATTCCCTATTAGGCTTCTCAGGAGCTTCTGTTTACAAAACAGTGAGTGGAAGGTTTTACTTTTCAGTTTCACATAATTAGAACATGCATTCGGTCTCCCAAACCCATACACACAACGTACCTTGCAATGGACAGAAGTTATTGAGGTCTTCCACTGCCTTCTCTATGCTATACTTGTGCCAGAACAGTAGACCCAGGGCCTGCGGAGAAGAGACGAATAAAGAATCGTCAGTTGGTCTCCCACAACACTCGGAAAATCTACTGAAAGTTCAATCATTTCACTGGTTGGAAACTCAACACCCTGACATGATATGGGATAGCACCGTAGTCCGCATTATTAATTATAGGTGCATATTCACTCTTATAGGCACAGGTTCGATTCCCGTCCCAACACTCATTATTAAGCGCTCAAATCTTCTTCCGAAACTCCCCATCTTCGATCCTACGGAGTGGAAAAGGCTATAACTTGAAATGAGAGCACACTTCTTGCTCAAGGAATGTCATTCGCATCTCACTTATAGGCGCATATTTCCTTCCAGTGGAGATATAGGCACATGTACCTGATAACAAGAGACTACGGTAGTTCACATCCAACCAGCTGTTAACTCTCCTACGGCAGAAACTCAAACTCACCTGCTCAATGTTGAAACCAAACTGCTCTTTGGCCACGTTCAAGTACGCATCCACTGCGAAGGAGAAGGGACAAACTCATGAATCAAATTACTTCCCAAACACTTGTAGATATCCCTGTAACGTGCACTTCAGTCTAGCCTTGTCCCAGGCCATCATCTCACGCCCTGCTATCTTCACTGCATACTTGACCTTTGAACTGAGCAGTTCAAAGGTCACATATTTGACATAATCATGAACTGAGCACTTCAAAGTGTGCAGTGAAGGAAAGGCTCTTCAGACTATAAGCATTCTGGAATCCAGATAAAATAAAAACGAAATACTCACCATTCTGACCCCTCACGCCAGGGTTCGGAGCCCACACAAGCACAGATCCAGTTCCATCCGAAGACATGCCACCTGACAGGAAGTGACATCATCACTTGTAACACTAAGCTGTTGTCACAACAGGTGTTTAGTAACAAAGATGTCATAGAAATATGTTTCTTACTTACCTGAGATTAGCTCAGGTACTTCTGCTTGGAAGTCCTTACCAATGCGCATGGATGGTTCTAATTATACAGAATGAGAAAATTTGAAGAGGCATGCAATAACGGCATTTGTACATGTAACAGTTCATCACAAAGTTATCTGAAGCACTGTCCAACGGGTTTCACTCTCTTAAATCCCCACATCAACCTCTGTGTGCTTCTACCAGTAATATGAAAGTGAGTTGTTAAACTAACAAAGGCAATGTTTGGAGCTTCACACACAACTGACAACAGGTATAGTGTGAGTGCATTGTGCTAGTTCAGTGGCACACAGCACTGCAATACCGTAGTCGTGTGTTATTAGGCGCAGCTCATTTATAGGCACATGTTCGCTGTTAGGTGCAAGTTCGACTCTCGTCTCAGCTAAGTAGGATCGAAAATGGCAGAGTTTCTGGAAGAAGGCTCCAGTGTGGAGTGGAACAAGCTATAATGAAGCACTTCCTATTCGAGGAATGTCATTCTAAATTAATCGAATCTCGCTTATAAGCGCATATTTCCTTCATCAAGCACTCCATTCCATACGCAGTAGTAAACTTGCCTATACAATAGCTGCCATCATCACGCAGGGGTTCAAAAATTACATTTTAGGGCAGTCCTGTGTGCATGACAGGTTGTACCCTGTGTGCATGACAGGATAGTATCCTGTGTGCATGACAGGATAGTATCCTGTGTGCATGACAGGATAGTATCCTGTGCGCATGACAGGATAGTATCCTGTGCGCATGACAGGATAGTATCCTGTGCGCATGACAGGTCACGTGTCTACATGCATGACAGGATAGTATCCTGTGCGCATGACAGGTCACGTGTGTACGATGTGCATGCACTGATGTCACAGTATATTTTATACAGAGCACGACAAAATCAATAACCACATAAATATTCTAGCTTCAGGGAAAATTACAGTAGACAGAGGGATCTCTCGTGATCCTCCATGAAAAACAGCCCCGAAAAATCAGGACAGTGAAATGTGAGGCTTGAATGGGTACATAAATTCTGACTTTAACCATGGATAATAGAGCACTCCTTGTGCTCTATTATCCATGCTTTAACACTTGCAATGAGCATGTTATCTTGACCGCGCATTCACCCAAACATTTCACCACTGCGAATATTTCCCCCCCCCCCCCTCCCAAACTCCCTGTATCAAATAGTCAGTTCTCGTGTCAAACAATGACCACATATGCACATGCACAAATGGATTTAGTTTTCTGGGGGCCTACAGCAACTCCATAATCGCTTGTGATCCATTCAACAGCTGAACGTTCAAGCAGGGTGCTGGGATGATCCATGACGTTGGGCTAGTGCGACTGGGTTTGATTATCCTATCCACACGACGTTGGATTATATCACGATTAAACATGGCCAAGTGCAATCGGGCATTAATAGCACGAGTAACCGGCATAAACTGCACAAGAAGTGCTGTTTGGTCCAGTTATGAGTGCTATTACGACCAAAATTGCACCAAGCAGTCATACATTGGACTGTTAAAGAAGACGTTTCCACTACAAAACACTGTGTCATAGCCTCCTCAACGTCGTGCTTCGTGCCAGCGAAAAGTAGGCGTGGTCATTCTTTTCCTACGGTTAATAGTGCTGTGAAGAAGAGCCTCCCGGCACCACAACATACACATAACTATACAAGGAGGCTAAAGACCAGTACGCCGTTACCAGGAGCTTATGAGCGCCGCGAACTGCCGTTACTAATGAACTATTTATCCAATCAGCACGCTACTACACTTTTTGCACACTTATTCAGCCAATCAGCTTGCTAGTAGAGGTTTTCGCATTGTTTATAACACAAGTAGTTACAAGTACACAACACACGATTATCGTACGCTCTACGACAGAGCTTACATGTAAGTACAGGCAGGGAATGCAAAGCCACAAAAAGCTAGACAGCATTTTCACTATAGTGCACGTTATCATGTGACTAACATGACAGCTGCGATTACTGCCATCACTGTGAGATAATGAATCGCATAATCTAACCAATCACTCAACCCTGGTTCCTTAGCTTTCAAAACGGTTCAGTACCCTTCATAAAGGGGCTGGAAGATTGCCCTGGTATCCAAGATATTTCAGTAATTTAACCTCCCTTCACAGCACATTACATGCAGGGGTCAAAGTCTGACCTTCTCCATTGGTGGGGCGGGGCCCCAGGATGCTGTTAAGAGCACGCTGCACACTCCGTGTATTCATCCTGTAAACAACAACAATCAACACATCAAGCATTGTTTACAAGTGCTGAAGTAATCGGTTTTGTTGACATTGAAGCAGTAATGCATTAGAAATCTCCTAAGTGGGTGTGTGTGTTTAAGCAGATAGCGGTCCACAATAATACCCTTTGTGCCCAAGAGGGACCCAATGGGTTGTAATAACTTCCTGCTAACACATTTTGTTACAAAACATGTTCTGTCATCAGCCATACACTTAGTATATAGCAGAGGGAGAACCCTCAGCCCCGTCACTAACAAGCTCAGATACAGAATCACTTATAGCAAAAGGATCGACATAAAAGCTGACCTTTCTGAACTCTCGATACATCAGTTGATCGTGAACATCCGAAAGCCTCCCAATTCTCACAGCCAGTAAAACATGACGACGTATTAAACTAGCTACTATCGCCAAAAAATGGATTCCATTCCACCATGCATAAAACAATATTTGCGTCCCTCAGCATTAACGTCCGCTTCAGGGAAGTTACGTTGTTCAAAGAATTGGGATTACCACTCAAAATTCAAAAAAGAAACAGCAATCAAACGTTTTACAAAGTCAAAGTGTCCTCACCAACTTTCGACCATGAATTGGGCAGCTTTAGTGGCTGACACACATATTCTAACCTTGGACAGCTCAGCTATGCTAATTAATTTGTATGCTGAAGTCAAGTGAACTACATATACTGTAACACAAGCTACAATTGCTGATGTTTTGGCGAAAATGGAGGCTGGAAAGCTTATTTGGAAGACTGCCTACATAAATTATAAAGATTTTGAAGGATTTAGTGGAAATCGCCACCAAAATACCAGGCGACACGATACATGTATATGCAGCATTGATAAAAACCCGTGAAACGTACGGATTTTCACACGATTTTCAACAAAAAGGATTGAAGCATATTCCCTCAAGCCATATTGAACAGAAATTACCAGAAATGTTCAGCAAGCAATTCAGAAACAACAAAATGCTCGACCTCCTGCTCACCTCGCTTGAAATCTTGGACCTGGCAAAAGGCGTGCTTCCGCATACCTCCGTAAACTTCATGCACATTCTTATTAATGTGACGTAATATGTCACAAGGCGGGCATGTCGACAAACATAATGTTCAGCTGTTATTTGCTTCAAAAATTGGGTTATGCAGTTGAATTGGTAAGTTCTTTAACAGGAATTCTGTAATTTCTTGTGAAAGATGGTCTCTGTTTCTCTCACTGACCTGGAGACAGAGAATGGGAGAAAATATAATTGCCCAGTCACAATCACAATCTCGATTACTAAACCATCGTTTGTATGATGTAATGCAACGAACGAGACTCCCTCCTCTCTTGCTGGACATGAAGCTACACACACACACGTTTACGAACACACTGTTCAAATTCCCATTCCACATTACAAACACACTGTTCAAATTCCCATTTCACACCTCAAACAACATGCAGTCTGGCCGATGGCGTAGTTCCTCCACCAACCAGTGACATTTCTGCCGAGCAACGGGTAACGTCGCCAACACTACCACACCCGGACACTGGAACACAGCTTTGACAGCCTCAACAAATTTACCACTAAACAGTTCCATCTTGCCAATTTCATCAATTACAAACACAGTATTCGTTCTTTCACTTTCGGATTGCAGTTCAGTGCTTTGCTCTGTAATGCTACTATCTGTTTGCAGTGTTGGTAGTGCAATGCGCTCAAAAGACTCCATATCAACTCGGTACTTTCCAACGTACACCGGCTTTCTTCCCCCATAGGCAGGTGCCTGGTGGGAACTGGAGAGAAACAGTACTGTAACAAAGACGACAATACTATCACGTGATGTAACTATAGCCTCGTGCCCAGGCCTCTGTCCACCGATTTTTCTCCACATGCAGCTACGAGATAAAATCTGGGCGAAGGCCTGGGACTGTTACTACACTGAGGATTACATTTCGCTATCCACTAGTGTTGTATCATTCTAGAAAGGTCCTACCAGCGAGTTGCACTAGTAAGAGTGCGGTTTGCCACTTCACACTTTAAGTGTCTGACAGCAGCTACGTTGCTAACAGGGTTTCATACGGGACCAATGCTTGAATCTTTGCTCTTCCCCCCTTCAAATCACCGGAGGAAATTATAAATCATAGCCCTCAGGGTACATGCAAGTATAGAATGGCAGGAGCAAGGAGCTCTATAGTTCATACCACAATCATGCTCTAGGATGTATCGACTTCATATTGAAACTGTCAGCATTGTGATACTATGTTGACGTTGCAGCTCAATGTGCAATACAGAGACCACACAGTGAAGCCAAGGCCTCCAATTCTAAAGGCTCGATTCTCTACTGTACCCTCTGACAGATCAATACAAAACATACATGACCATTTCCCAATACATTCCTGCCCTGCACACAGATTCACAGGAATGCGAGTGGAATTATTTGTTGCACATGCAAAGAAGAGTATTCTGTCCATTAGATTGTCTCTCTAAATTGTAAAATGGGTGACATACAAACTCAGTGTTCACTACTCTAGCAATGGGGACATAGCTATGCGGTTCATTTTAGGTTTAGGGATGTGGGCGGTGACCAGGAAACTGGACATTATTAGGCACTACACAATGCAAGTCCTTAATCTTGTGCCCAGACACACCCCCTCATGGGTCTCTCCCCTCGGGGGGTGTGGTCTGGGTACGAGACTAGCAAGTCCTAACCTTTCTACTCTTGCCAGTGGTCCTCTTTTTCCATCCAATGTGACTACATCAAATCCGACCCTCGGACCTCTCCCCCGCCCCTCCTCCCTCCCTCTCTCTCGCACTTCCTCGGTGTAGAACCCACGCAGAGCTATGCTGTGTTTCTGCAGCTCTGAGCACACCTTGCGAATCAGTGTGGTTTTACCAACACCTGAAGGGGGAAATTGATGCAAATCAATTCATGTGGTCAGAATGGGGCATGCAGTGTCCACAATGTATCAAGAAAATTGACACTGGCTGTACCTGGAGGGCCGGTGAGCAGCGCATGCACGCTGGATTTACAAGATTTAGCTGCTGCAATCTGCTTGGCTGCCATGGCCATACCTCTGATCTGCTGCATACGAAAATATTTCTTTTGTGCATGAGTAATTAGAAGGTCCAGCTCATGCATGCATGCAGCGCAGCTTGACGATGGTGTTTCACGCGGTGATCCCGGCGCGCTTTCTGTCTCTCACTGCGCACCTGGTGCTCAACATAATGCTGTTCTGGTCTAGGGTGAGTGGACACTTGGAAATAACCGCGAGAGTAGTAATCAGAGCTCCCAGATATTGGTTGCCTATGGCAACAAACATCCCTGGAGGCTATAAATTATGTAGGTGCACAAGTATGTGTACTGTGGTTACACCACTTAGTCTCATTCCTAGGCTCCCCGCCATGCAAGCAATGGAAACCAGGGGCAGTGATGGCTGGGAACAAGGCACTAGCGCTGCATCCACATTAAACATCTGATTGCCTCATGTCCGCAACAGCATGTGATCTTCTGTCTCTGACTCTCTGCAGGACCCCAACGTGCTTGCTTGTATACCAGTCACTGCAGACCAGAACTCATCAGAATATACCACCAAGGACGCACAGTACGTATGTTTGTTTTCTCATAGTGAGCCTCCCTCCCTCCCTCCCTCCCTCCCTCCCTCCCTCCCTCCCTCCCTCCCTCCCTCCCTCCCTCCCTGTGGTTCCTAGTATACACCATGTTGTGTTATCCTCGATACCCTACCACAAGTGCAATACATAATATACCAACCTTATCGCATCCTGTAGTACACAAGGGATAATTAGACATAATATAACTTGTCCAATATTGGAATGAATACGATTACTTATATTGAGGTTGGTTGCTACGGGCACAGAGTGCTCAGTGAGACCAGTGAGGTAGTATTGGTTGCTATGGATACAGAGTGCTACAGAGGCTCTTCCAATTACTTCAGGGGAAATATAACACACTAATATTATGGAAATCGAAGCAAAGTCACCTTGCAATTTTATAAGCTACGAGTCGCGTACCTATCAGCACACAGTCATAGTAATTACCCCATGTGCGAATGTGCAACGCGGTGGCTGTCTGTCTGTCTGTCCAAGGATGAAATCACAATTGCTAAACCCGACAAGACCCCTAAAGTATCTGTGTACAGTGCTTCTCTTCGGTGCATGAGCTCTGTCTTATTAAACATCAATAGGGTCCGCCATTTTACCCCTGTCAGTAACTCAAATACGGAGTTACGTGGACTATGGTTTCATACCATGTCAATGAATGTAGAAGAGATAGGCACACGGGGTAGTGTGATGTGAGTTTATCTTCTGCAGGTTGCTGGTAGCCCTCAGTCTCACGCTGGTATGCACGGTGGTGGAACTGGCTGGATTCTTCTCTGGCCTGTCCATGTTCACATCACTACCCAATCTCTTCTGTATCCATACAACGTATGCCTCACAAGATTGATATAGAGATCAGGGCATAACTTGTGAAGGTTCACAAACTTTGAAGGTATTCTTTGATTTGGGTGTAAAATTTAAATCTGTTTTAGCCATAATAGAATAACCGATGTGGCAGATAACCTTGGGGAACCTTTCTTTGCATGCTCAGCAAACCTTTGAATGTAGAAATACCACAGCGTTGTTTGTGCGCAGAGTTGGAAGGGAGGCCAGGTGGGGCCAGAGTCAGTGTTGCAGATCTCAAGGTTGAGTGCTTACCAAAACATTAGCCTCATTCCTATAGCCCCATCCCACCCACCCCCCTTTCCCACATCCTTGACCGCCTGATCAAAGATCAAGTAGGCAGTCAAGGCAGAGTGGAAAAGGCCTGGGGCTACACAAAAAGCTTGGTGGAACGAGGCTTAATTAATTAAGAAATACTTTTGTGATAACACGTTTAGCTAAGAAAAATATTTAAATTATAGTTTCGGTTAACAAAAAGTGGCACCACATGAATGATTCATCAGTGAGATGACTTACAGCACTTTGTTACTATAATTGTTTACTGTTTGTACGTCTTTGACTGAGTTGTTAGCTATCGCAGCTCACGTCAGTTCGAGCATAGTGGCGGCACTGTTTGTGGTGAACGACTGGAGCTGTGACAGTTACTGGTACCTGTTCGGATTCTGCAGGTGTGTAGTCAGTATTGTTCCCAGACCATCAAGTTTTTTCTTGTCCATCATGTCCCTCCTCCAGTTTTGATCCCATGAAAAAAAAAATTAGATACTGCATGCGTGAAGGTGGGAGTGGCCTTGGAAGGAGGCTATAGTACCCACATCTTTGGCAAGATCTCTTCGCCAGCCAATGATGACTTTGCTATCATGCATAGTCTCCCATAATCTCATAATATTATAGGGTTTACCAGGAGCGCATGAGCCGCTGAAGGCGGCGAAGGAGCGTTTAACTAGTAAAGACATGTAGTAGTCCCTCACACCTTTTGGTTTAAATCTTATATGGAAGACCTTTGCGGTACCGCCTACTTAGCTCGGTTTCACACAAATCCTTACAACTGCATATGTAATGGCCTCTTGCCGTATAAGGTGGAGGTGTGAAGGACTACTACATGTCCTAGGCGGGGCATGCGGAGTTCAACACTCCTTTGTCGCCTTCGGCGGCTCATGCGTTCCTGCGTTTACACAATCACGTTTTTCGAAACAAATGTCCTATTTTCCGTTCATCGTATATGCAATTCCTTCCTCTAGCGTTCCTGCTTTATTCTTAGAGATAGCTGTCATCTTTGTGACTGTCAAATTCAAGGTATTTACTTAGCAGCTCATCACTTTGTCATATGCAGCCAACCTTTTTTACTAACGCAAAATTAATTTGAAATGTATCTGTGTCATAAATCATCAAGTAATTGCTTTACTCAGTGTTCAAGCCATCCATCATGGGATTGAGTCGAGTATTTCTGGTCAGTGTAAGCCCTAGCTGTTCAGCAGCATAGCTGGAGTTGTTTCAGCCTGATGCCTGCACGGTCGACCGGTCAGGAGCAGAACATGTACCCTCACTTACATGTAGAGACTCCTCATTAGCATCGTACGGAAAGCAATTAACACCTGTTGCAGCTCTGTGCCACAGACGACGTACTTCTTCCTTCTCCCTATCATGACTGAACACTAGGGATGGGATGGGAGGAAGAGTAACCTGTTGTTTCTTGGCGGAAGAGAGGTGGAATATTATGATAGACAAGATCCCAGAACTACTTGTATCACCCAAATTGCGGAAGAGTGCTGCGATTACTTTATAGAGACCCTAGCTACAATATTAGAGGACGCTGATTGGGTTTATAGTCTTCGCAGACTCAGAATGGCCTTAATGACACTATTTCTTGTACGAGCTCCAAATCACAGACGGCCGTGATTAGTCACCCGATGTCAACCTGCTTGGAACCGGAATTGGGTAGTACATGCAGAGAACAGCACACACGGCGTTTTACTACTGAACAAACACTGATATATCCATGGTGACATCATAGCTTGGCAAGGTGCGATCCGCGCGATTTCCAGCTCCGTATTAAACTCTATTAGCGCTAGACACTACAATCGCTACTAGGCAGCCACTGATGCACGCCATAAGGCTTCAAATTAATTTTGAGCACAAAGCAACACTGCCAAGTATCTCACACCAGTCAGTCTGGTCTGTTGCGATTATTAGCTAGCTAGCTGATTCGTCGACGCAGTATGCACCGATCGTTGCTGCGATTCAGCTTCGCGTCGTTTGTCGTCGGCGCTCTGGTTCTCTCCTTTCCTTGCAACACTGCAGTCTCCCTCGACCCAGCTGTTTGCGCCACGTACCCCACCGACGCAAATCCTCGCCGTATTTCGGGAAGAGCAGCAGCGCCCGATTCTCGTCCGTGGATCGTCCTCGTCTGGGTAACATGCGAAGGCGATGAGGTAGATTCGTTGCGAACTTGCGAAGGAGCGTTGATACGAAGACAGTGGGTGCTAACCGCGGCCAACTGCTTCCCGTGCGGCTCTGCGGCTGCAGTTGTGGCGGACGTCGGCCTGCATAACAGCGACATACGCGCGGAGATACGCTACAATAGGAGCGTAGAAAGAATCGGAGTGGACGGGATATTCATTCCGCCTGGCTTCAAGTATCTCTCTGATAAGGGCGACGTTGCTCTGCTGCACCTCAGCAGGGAAGTGAAGAACGCTACTCGTGTGATACCTCTGGTTGATTGCAGCGGGGGGCGTGTGGACAATCGACGAGTTGGCGTGAGCAGCGGGTGGGGGAAAAATCCCAGCAAGGCCAGGCTGGACCCGAAGCCTCTCCAAGATGCTTACATCACTGTATGGCCTTCAGACGAATGCGCACAAATGCTCGGAGGAGATAAGCATGTCGGAATGTTATGCGCCGGTTCGATGGAGAATGTTGTTGCAAACGTGAGTCAGGGTGAAGGGTTTGGGGACCACAGTCGGTCAGTCAATGACCCTTGTTTTGTTGAGTGGGGAAGTCCGTTGGTGCTGAAGGAGCCGAAGGTGGTGGACGATGCCTCCGGAGCAGGGCTGGTGTGCGAGTGGAAGCTCCTTGGTGTGCTGTCGTTTGGCCTGCATTGCTCCGTGGATGAGGCAGAGGAGGTTCCAGGATTCTACACCAGTGTCTGCGAGTACCGTAGCTGGATCGAAGACACCATTAGGAAGGAGAATGGTAAGATTGGATGTCAGTCCTATAGTCAAAATATGATACTACCAGTTTGTCTTGAGAACTATATATAGTGACAGACTTTGTATGTATTCCATTAAACTATTAAGTTCTGGACAAACTGTTCATGTGATGCATCCGCCCCCCAATATATATATGCACTCACACACACATGCACTCTGCAGCTCGTCTGGACAGTTTGCGCTTGTGTCCCGCCCTCCCTCATCCCCCCGTCAATGGCTACCTCTGCACCCCTCCCTCCTCCGCTCCAGGCATGGTACACTTTTGCTGCATCAAGGGATACTCTCTCACGGGGATCTCCATGGCATCATGTAACCTGGACACGAGGAAATGGGAACCAGACACACCAAACTGTCTCCGTAGGTTACAGGCCCGCACTGTTTTCAGTTGAATGTTCTCATGTGCAACCGAAAACGGCACCGGCCTGGGAATGACTTCATCCAGTTTGTGAGAACTTCACTTCCTGCCTATTTGCTCATCCTTCATGTACAGTGGATTGCACTTCCGTTCGAAATTTGCATATTCCATAGATTTTTGCGGAAACTGTGTTCTGCAAGTATGACGCTCTCGCAAAGCGCCCACAACTTCCGGGCTCCAGCGTGTTCCGGGCCGTGTCATTTCTGTGAAGCTACACCCACAGGAAGTTCTTGCTGCTAACTTTTAGTGTGGTCATGGAATCCTCAAATGTTCGAATGGAAGTGCCATCCACTGTACTGGGCTGCTTTTAAGGTCTAGGACAAATTGTCTTCAGGAGTAGTATTTGTTAGGTACCTGTGAGCACATCGCTATGGTTACCTTATTATAGTGGTGATATTGATATTCACGTTGTATGTGTGGGTCATATTAGTCTAGGGAAAGAGGTTATTATTGGAACCAAGCCGGACGTACTGTTCAGAACGATGCCTCGTGTCTTGCTTTCTCTCTCGCCTTAATTGTGGATACTTTCGCGGACTCTTACCAGCTGCAGGGTAAGTTTCCGTACCAGCTCCTTCCCCAGAGGTGTGGTTACTGTTCAGAGTAAAGCAATCGACTGCTAATTGAAAGGTTTCTGTTTCGAGTCCCACCATGCCATACGAGATTCAGTTTTGAACTCCTCAACAGGGGTGTAGTTGCCCCTGAGTTACCACGATGATGGGTAACTAGGGCCTGGAGAAGGCGGAGCCTATTTTTTAATCAAGTCCCCCAGGACGAACAGATTTACGTCCCCTCCGAAGGGTGTGGTATGAACTATTTCAGGCAAAAATATCTTCAAGAAAACATCTACCCATTTTGGGGGTAGAGCTGAGTTCACTCCTACTTGGTTGACAGTTCCTGCTCTGCTGCAGTGTCCTCCTCGCAGTACGTGTTAGTATGACCACATCTAGCAACTGGGGTGTAGGACATTTGACTGGGTCCCACCCTCCTCCCTCCCTCACTCCATCCTTCCCTCCCTCCCTCCCACCCTCCCTCCATCCCTCACACCCTCCCTTCATCCCTCCCTCCCTCCCTCCCACCCTCCCTCCATCCCTCCCACCCTCCCTTCATCCCTCCCTCCCTCCTACCCCTCCCTCCTACTCTTCCCTCCTACCCCTCACTCCCTACTCCCAATCCCTCCTACCCTCCTCCCTCCCCTCCCTCCGTCCGAGGAATGTACGTACATAAGCACGTTTCTGACCCCACGTCATACAATGGACATCTTTCATCTCCAGGAGGTTGCTAGGCAACGGAGGATTGCTTTGGGTTATCATGTGTGCAGCATCCTATTTAGAAGATACACAACACTAGCTGGGAATCACAACTTGAGCAGACTCCTCATTGTCAATGAATCTTCAGGAGTGAACCTTTGAGCAAGCTAGACACAACCAAGCATGTGTTATTGTGGCCCGTACTAGATAGTCTCCTCAATGAGCCTTCAGAAGAAACCTTGCTAGATGCCGCCAGACAGCTAGACTTCTTCCTTGTCTTCAGAAGTGAACCTTGGAGCAAGCTGGACACATGTCTGCCTTCAGCAAGGTTTGGTCAAATAAGCTGTTCAAACAGCTTCCAGCACTTTGGCTCTGTTTCAAGCTGCCTGCAAAAGAGGGAAGGTTTGGGCAGGTCTGGGCAGGTCTGGGTTCTTGTGCCTATTAGGCTCTCGGAGTGTTGTGAGGATACATTGTGGTTCGTAATTGAACTAGCAGGCTTTTCACTGGTGTTGAGGGAGGGGAGGGAGGGGCTGAGATTGGAAATAACTAGGTACAAGCTGTCTGAACTATGATGGCATACTTGGCTGCAGTCTGTATATGGTACTAAAGCTCTGTATAGCCTAGGGCAATTGCCCCCCCCCCCCCCCCCCCCCCCCCAAAAAAAAAAAAGAAAAAAAAAAGAAGATTGTCCATTCTGTTCTTCCTCTCCAGCCGTGGAGTGTGCCCCGGTCCTTGGTCCCCCGCACGGCTTCTCGACCCCTCCTGACTGCTCCCCAGGCACCTACCAGACCGGGTGTTGGTTCTCCTGTGACGAAGGGTACCAGCTGGCAGGCAGCAGCCTCCTAACCTGCGGGGAGACAGGGGACTGGTCACACCCCCCTCCTAACTGTCAAGGTGCGGGTGTGTCTAATTGCCATTTTATGCATAGCAACATGGCACTGCTGAAGTGCCATGTGTCCAGCTGAAGCCATTGATAAATTTGTATACTGCTTCTTTATTCCCTCCTCCCTCCTACCCTTCCCTCTCCCCCTCCCCCCTCCCTCCCTCCCTCCCTCCCACCCTCCCTCACTCCCTCCCTCCCTCCCTCCCTCCCTCTCTCCACCCTTTCCTCTCTTCACCCCTCTCACACAGTGGTAAGCTGTGGCAATCCACCCTTCGCTGGCAACCTCCAAGTCCGCTACTCTAGCGTGGACGTCAATTCAACTGCTGTCTACTCGTGCAAGAAATGCTTCAAGATGGCAGACGGTGAGGGAGGCACAAACGGAACCTTGGAGAGACACTGCGATGCCAGCGGACAGTGGACGGGACCTCTACCCGTCTGTGAAGGTAGGCACTGATTACTACCCCGTGTGTGTGCATGCACAGAAAACGATAGAGCTAGAGCAATTGCTGTGTCTGTCAGTATGTCCATCTGTCTGTGAATATAACAACAACTGGCACATACCTCTCAACAAGAGTCATATGAAGAGCTGTGAAAAGCATTTTTGCTCTCTGTCCAAACGAAACCGCACCTATGTGCATCACCTACTGCCACATGACAGCTGCTAGAGCCAGCTGCTAGAGCCAGCTGCTAGAGCCAGCTGCTAGAGCCAGCTGCTAGAGCCAGCTGCTAGAGCCAGCTGCTAGAGCCAGCTGCTAGAGCCAGCTGCTAGAGCCAGCTGCTAGAGCCAGCTGCTAGAGCCAGCTGCTAGAGCCAGCTAGCTAGGCGTCTGGGTGCACGATGTTGTGTGCTTGATTTAGGGAATGATCCGAGTTTCTATGCTGCACTATTGCTCAGTGGCCCAGGGAGAGCCAATCAGCTGCATCGTTTGTAGAGGCACTAAACTTTTTTTGCTTGGTATGTGATGTTTAACCCACACCCATATCCCCCTCCCCCCCCCCCTCCCTACACACACTCACATTCACCAACACACACACACACACACACACACACACACACACACACACACACACACACACACTCACACACACACACTGTAGTGGTGAAGTGTTCCCCGCTCCCTCCTCCCCTCAACGGCAGTGCCCTACCCTCCATGTCCCTACCCTCGATGTCCCTGTGTGGTGCGAGGGTGAGGTTCGCGTGTGACCCGGGGTTTGACCTCATTGGAGTGAGGGAGGCGGAGTGCCTGGGCAGTGGAGAGTGGAGCGACCCTGCCCCCACCTGCGGATGTGAGTGACCGTCAGGGATACGGGAGGTACACGTGATGTCGTCACTCATGAACAGTGCTTCCCACGGAATTATTTTGAAAGTGTTCAGACAATAAATCTCAGTGGAACGTAAAAGGGCATTTTCAAGCAGACGGAGCAGTTTGATACAAATCTTTGTTGAAACTTGTGTAGACTTTGATGTTGCCCATTTTTACATCAACTTGGTTCGGAGATCGCTGTACCAGAGTTTCCTATCTTAATTAAGTACAGCTACTATATTATAGAGCTGTGACCAATAACCAATATATTGAATAATTGATCGATGTAGAGATCTTAACCAATATATTGGAGGTAAAATCGAGATATCAATTATTGAAATCTGTTTAGTGAGCACAATAAAGCGAACATAAAATGGTCATATGCAACAGTTTAGCACTTCAAACTTGTAGCAAACCATATATTATAACAAGTAACAGTACATACAACATATTTCTCCACCCAATAATCGGATAATCGGCAATTATTCAACCCACAATAATCGGCAATTATTCAACCCCCAATAATCAGTGTTGATTTCAGGACCAATATCACAGCACTACTATATTATGATCACAACACTAGAGTACAGCTACTGTATTATGATCACAACACTAGAGCGTTGGATTTTGGTACAATGAATTTTCCCATTCATTCACTGCTCACTCCCACACACACCCACACACATCCACACATGCACATATCCACACATGCACACATCCGTGCATGCATACATCCACACATGCACACCCACCCACACAGCTGTCTCATGCCCTCCTCCCCGGGTAGCCGACAGCAACCTCAAGCAAGCCAACTCCAGCTACGGCTTGGGTGCCGTGGTGGAGGTGGAGTGTGACTGGTGCCGGGTGATGGTGGAGGGGGAGGCGGAGATCACATGCACTGCTGGCGGAGAGTGGGACAAACCGCTGCCAAAGTGCCAATGTGAGGACGACCTTTGAACTTTCACCTTTGAACTTTTACACACAAGTATGTATGCACACATTCCCTCACCTTCACACACACACCCTCACCCTCACCACCTTCACAAACCCTCACCACCTTCACACACCCTCACACACACACCTTCACACCCTCACACACCCTCACCACCTTCACACACCTACCACCTTCACACACCCTCACACCCTCACACCTTCACACCCTCACACACCCTCACCACCTTCACAAACCCTCACCACCTTCACACACCCTCACACACACACCTTCACACCCTCACACACCCTCACCACCTTCACACACCCTCACACCCTCACACACACACACCTTCACACACCGTCACACACACACCTTCACCACCTTCACACACCCTCACACACACCCTCACACACCCTCACACACCCTCACACACTCTCACACCCTCACACCTTCACACCCTCACACACCCTCACACACCATCACACACCCTCACGCACCATCACACACCCTCACACACACACCCTCACACACTCTCACACCCTCACACCCCCTCACAGGGGCTACGTGCCCTCTCCCTGGCTTCCTGGCCCATGGTCAGATCAGCCCTCTTGGTCAGCTCTACTTCTGCGGTACCACGGTGAGGTTCCGCTGTGAGAGGGACTACCGCCTGGAGGGGCGGGAGAGCTGCATCTGCCAGCTCAACGGAACATGGAGCGACTCGTTCCCCAGCTGCCAACGTGAGCTGAATGCAGCCTCGTTCCCAGCCCCCTCCCAGCTTCCGTAGATTGCAGTACGGTTTCTGTACTGCAAGCGACAGAAAGCTGGGCCGGGGCCTGGGAACAAGGCTAAGCTGAATGTACCTCTGCATGTATGGTCAAGTAAACTCTTAGTAAGAGAGACAAACTTTCCTGGGGTAGGACATGAAATTAATAGATGTACTCTCTCTCTCTCTCACACACACACACACACACACACACACACACACACACACACCACAGGTGTGAGTTGTGGACAGCTGGAGGCCCCTCCTCGTGGCTCTGTGCAGCAGCACAACGAATCAGGCCTGGACAGCATTGCCAACTTCTCTTGCAATCCCTGCTACTCGCTGAGAGGAGCTCCGTCACTGAAGTGCCTGGACACTGGGGAGTGGAACCTCCCACCACCCACTTGTGAACGTAAGGTCAAAATATTACTTTGGTCTGCTTTCCTGGTCACATGACATCATCCCAGATCTACCTATTTTGTTTGCATACTGTTTTCTGTTTCGTTTCTGCTCTTCCTACACCTTGTTATCACATATCATACATACCGTATAGCGGGAAATTTTGCGAGGTTCAAATTTTCGCGTTTTTCGTGATCGGTACCTACTCGCGAAAATTTGAACCCTGCATAAATTTGTTCCGCGAGCATTTTGCCACCCCGAGTAGCTAGCTATGTCTCTCTAGCACTACTTCCAACCTGTACAAGTACTGCCATCCAACAAGGGACCCTTATCGACCACCGCCAGTCGCACAGTTGCTAACAAAATGAGCCAGCAAGTAGCTGCGTATCGCGCGCATAGCACATCTTCGCGCACAGTCGAGAGGACCATAATAATTACAGCAAGATCTCGAGCGAACACGCCGAACAGGTGGCACTGATCGCCACAGGCTTCCCTTCATGGCAATGCACAAGCAGCCTCTTACCTTCGCTTCCACGTTGAAGTGCATGCTGAGTTCTCCTAGTAGCACACGTGCGCATATGCGCATATCGCAGTAGAGGGTGTGGTCATAGGTCGTGACCTTCGTCGCGAAATTAAAAATCGCGAAAACTTTGTAAGAACGGATTTTAGGAAGATTCGCAAAAATTTGGACCCGCAAAAATTTCCTGCTATACGGTATTGACTGTCCACACATTCAGACCGGTATTCTTTATTATAGCTATAGAGCCAGCAAACTATTTTCTTTGCACAGCTGTGAGCTGCCCTCGGCTGAAGCCCCTCCAGCACGGCCAGATGTTCCCCAGTCCCGAGATGAACGGTTGCCGGGATACCGTGTTCTTCAGCTGCGCTACTGGGTACAGCATCCGCGGTCCCCTGGCGGTGACGTGCGAGGAGGGTGGAGACTGGAGCAACAATCAACCTCGGTGTGAAGGTACGAAAAAAGTGTGATCATCTTGTGTCATGCTAGCCTCGTTCCCAGGCCCCTGCCCAGCTGTTCGCCTCCGCATTCTTTGTGCAACCAAAAACGGCACCAACCTGGGAACGAGGCTAATTAATGTCATGCTGGTTCAACCTGTATGTTCACATACCAAAACTGGCACATTTTGGAAACCATTTTACCAATTACGGCACATTTTGACATGTCTATTATACCAAATTTGGCATAAACATGTACAGCACACCTGTTCTATTTGCCAAATATGGAACCAAGAACCAAAATTGGCTGAAATAGCACACCTAGCTGGTGAACAACAGATCCTGCTCAGTATTGCATCAGTAGTCTCGTTCCCATGCCATTCCCACCGCCAGTATACTGCAAGCGATCAAATGCTGGTGGTGGGAATGGCCTGGGAATGAGGCTACTGCATCAGAGCGCACCAAGGATACACAGTGAAGCTGGCAAAGAAGAAGAAACTTCTCTTTGCTACATGTACACTACCACTTGTTGCTGAGGGCATGCTTACCCTCATTCCCAAACACCTACAGTATGCAAAAAAATACTCAAAACTGGCGGTATAGAACGAGGTCATAGGTGTGCAGCTGCAGCACAATTTATACTATGCTAGGTATCTTGGGCTAGGAATGAGATATGAAGCTGGGATTTGCACCATTGCGATCAGCATGAATGGAGTATTTCAATGATGTCTATTTTGCTGTAGGTTGAATTTTGACCCAAAATCATGAAAAACCATGGATTATAGCCTAGGTATCTCGGGCTAGGAATGAGATATGAAGCTGGGATTTGCACCATTGTGATCAGCATGAAAAGAACCTTCAACCTATGTCCTGAAAATGACTTTTAATATTGGTCACATTTTTGATGAAAATCACAGTCGACCAAAGGCTTGGTTTTTCATGATTTTGGGTCAAAATTCAACCTACAGGAAAATAGACATCATTGGAATGCTCCATTCATGCTGATCACAATGGTGCAAATCCCAGCTTCATATCTCATTCCTAGCCCAAGATAACTAGCATAGTGTTTAGCTCAAACAAGAGTTGCGCCATTGTGATCAGCATGAATTGAACATGCCAATGATGTCCATTTTGCTGTCAGTTGAATTTTGACCCATACACTACAGCCACCCACCCACCCACCCACCCACCCATCCACACACACACACACATACGCACACATGCACACCCAGTGGTCACCTGTCAACCAGCACCCCCACCCTCCCCCCACTCTCGCATCTGCCACCCCTCCTCCTCCTCCCTTTCCTCCCCCTCTCCCTTCAACACCACTGTGCACTACTGCTGCAATGAGGGGTACAGGATGGCGACGGGCCACAGCGGCGTGGTCACCTGCACTCTGAAAGGAGAGTGGAATGCCACCGCACCTCTGTGTCAAGGTAGGTACACAGCCAGCCAACTCAACTCTCAAATGGAGGCCTCATTCCCAAATATCTTTTCATGTGGCATGGTAGCTAAAGAGATGGCAACAAATGAGGAATAGATCAACAGATATATACCATGCAGCATCACTTCTAATAGTGTCCATGCCATTTTGAAATTGAACAATGTTATCATGTCATCCTCTTCCCATCGCTTCCTTTCCTCTCCATCCACATCTTCCTCTCCTCCTCTCCCCTTCCTCCCTCTTCCTCCCCTCCCTCTCTCCTCTCCCCCATCTCCCCTTCCTCCCTCTTCTCCCCTCCTCTCCCCTCCTACCCTCCTCACCTACCCTCCTACACAGCCGTAACCTGTAAAACTCCCACTTCTCTTGAGAATGGTAACATCACTCGCGATGAAGACGACAAGATCCCTCCCCTCTCCTCCACCTCCCCTCCCACCCTCCCCTATGGTACCAGGCTGACGTTCCGTTGTGAGGAGGGGTACACCCTGGTGGGAGTGGCTGCCATCAACTGCTCGGGAGAGGGGGCTTGGAGCCACGGACTCCCCAGCTGCGAACGTAGGGAGACTGTGTGTGGGATTGTGTGTGAGAATGTGCAGTGGAAACTGCATCTATAGTGGTCACACGTGCCGGGACCGGTATTCTGGACCACTATAGACAGGTGCAAGTTGTTTTGTACAGGGTTAGTGCAACTGGGCAGGGTTTCTTTTGGGAGGGCAAATTTTTTGCGCCCCCCCCCCCATAGAGATTTCAAACCCAGACCCCTCTAAATGGTGCACTGCCGCACACTATTCAATCGCCCCCCAAACTTTCTCTATGTTCTGTTTTGCCCCCCCCTTGTGATATATACCCTGCAACTGGACCAGCAGTGTGACCATGATAGAGAGGTGGCTGCCTTAACCAGTGACCACTATAGACAGGTTTCAGTGTGTGTGTGTGCATGCCTGAGTTACCTTAGTCTTGGCCCGCGCCAGACCCAAACCAACCCCAGCACGGATCGCTTCCATTATCCCTGTGTGATACTGGGGAGATGGAGGGAGGGTGGGGAGAGAGAGAACGTGGAAGTGATCCACACTGGGGTTAGCCTCATTCCCGGGCCGGTCTGGGTACGAGGCTACGCTGGGGTCTGGGACCGACACTAGAGTTGTCTGTTCTGAAACGTGTGTTAGTGCACACCTGCTGTGATCACAATCTCTTGCCCTACATGCAAAGAGCATTTCAATTTTTCATAGCGGCATTTGACACTCCGATTTTACCCATCAAGCATTTCTACTTATCACTGCGTCCACCTGACATCATGTGATCGACCAGGCCTTCCCCATTTTTCACTGCTCTTCTGCTTCTGTGTATTATTGTCAACGCAAACCGAAGAACAGAAAACGGGACAGGCCAGGGAACGAGGCTAATTTAATTGGCTCTTGCATGAGACATATTTAGTGTATGTGTGAATAGTTGTTTGTGTGTTGCCACGAGTTACCATTCAGCAAGCAGGTGGTGGCCACCTTCAGAGCCATGGTTGTTGGGGGCAGGCATTGCTCGGCACAATGCGAAGATGAATACCTAGACATGATGTCATTTTCACTCAATGCGTGGTTATGTAATACACCACTCAATAGCAATTGTGAATACATGGTCCTTGGCTGTGTGCATGGATACATTCCTCTTGCTCCTCCCCTCCTCCCCGCCTCTCTCCTCTTCTTCCTCCTCTTTCCCGTCCCTCTTCTCCTTTCTCCTCCTCCTTCTCGCCTCCTCCTCCTCCTCCTCACCTCCTCCTCCTCCTCCCTCCTCTCCTCCCTCGTCTTTCCCCTTCCTTTTCTCCTTCTCCTCCCACCTCTCTCCCCTCCTCTCAATCCTCCTCTCTGTCTCCCCATCCTCCACCTCCCCTGTTCACTACACCTCCCCTCCCTCCACACACACAGACACAGAGTGTACCTATGGTTGCCACCCGCCGGTTTCCCCTAGCAATGGCAGAGTTGTCAACATCCTCCAGAACGGTGTGGGGATGCTGCGTGGCCGGGGTAGGATAATGCTCGGAGCCGTGGCTGTGTTTATCTGCACTCCGGGGTACTATCTCCATGGCAGCGGCAGTCGGAAGTGTGTGGACAACCACATCTGGACCGGACAGCAGCCGATGTGTCTCCCATGTAAGTGCAGAGTCCAAAGTTCAAACTGTGACAGACTGTGCTAAGTTGGAACTGCAGTACCGTTTGCAGGTCACACACACACACACACACACACACACACACACACATGAACACACTACACACATACACACATGAACACAGTTGAACAGCCTCGCAGTCGATTCATCTTCCGTGACCCAAGTGACCGTGCCCTCTGGCTGTCTGCAGACTCCGCCCACTTCCTGCCCACCCAGCCCCTGTACATGGCTTGTCAGACGCACATGGAGGACACAGGAGTGGCTCTGCCAATCACCAAGATAGCAGGACCACTGACAGACCCACAGAGCGTCACGATAAGGTCGGTCGGTGATCGTGTACACCCAGTCCCCCCTCTGTAGCTCTTGCAGCAAGGGAGGGAGGGGGGGGGGGGGGGGGGGGGAGGGAACAGAATCAGCTGGGATTCAACCTGAGACAACGTGTGGCTTGCAAGGCATGGCCGGATTGATTATTATTCAATTCTTGGAAACTTGGTTCATACAGTATAGTGAATGAGGGCATCAGGTTGGCAACACCAGGAGCCCATACACACACACACACTCACACATGTGTCACACATATCAGGACGTACGGCAACCCAGCCAGGAGCACACAGCTAGCCTTCATCCCAGGACAGCGGCGGGTGGACATACGATGGCCGGCACATACCTCTGTCAAGTTCACTCCTCCACAAATGCCTCCCTTATTCTCAACCGCACCCTCACCGTGTACATACATGGTAATCCTCTTCTTCTACATGTACGTATGTAGGAGCGCATGAGCCGCCAAAGGCAGTGAAGGAGCATCAAACTAGTGTAGACATGGTGTAATCCCTCATGCTTTACGGTGATACCTTATATGGAAGACCTTTGCGGTACCGCACAAACGACAATTTGTTTTTCACTCTTCTACATAACGGCCTCTTGCCGTATAAGTTTTGGGGCGTGTGAAGGACTAGTACTTCGGCTAGGGCGCCCATGCTGAGTTCGACACTCCTCCACCATGTGCTCCTGACATATGTTATGCCATCATTTGTATCAGTTGCATTCTGCATCAGCTGTTTTAGTCACCCCCGTCACCCCCCCCCCCCCCCCCCCCCCCCCCCCCCCCAACACACACACACACACACACGCAGCCGCCCTCTGCCCCTCTTCTCCCCCTCCCCGCAATGGTGCTCTCACCACTTCCGGCACGACCCCTGGCAGCTGCCTGCACTACAAGTGTAACAGTGCCCACACACTCAGGGGTAGCAACAACAGGCTGTGCCTCAGCAACGGAACATGGGACAGGCCCGAACCCTTCTGTGGTATGGAATTGTATTGCAGTGAACCCTTTCAACATTGGGACAGTATAAATTCAGGTGTTGTCCTTTGCAAAGCGGTTATGTAGCCTCATTCCAAGGCCCCCCCCATCCAGCTTTTTGTTGCATGCAAGTGATGGTAGCTGGGAGGGGCCTGGGAACGAGGCTAGAGGTTATCCTTTTCTCGGAGGTTCAAAATGTATTAGGAAAACCAATTATTTGGGACCTTGAAATCGTACTTGTAGAGGAAAGTAGAGGAAAGTCTGCAGGGTTGATGTTGTGAAACTGAAAGATCAGAGATCCAGCCATGAGCTACTACAGCCTGTATGCATATACTGGCGATGGAAATGGTCTGGGAACAAGGCAAGCTATCAGAGGTGCACAACCAGTGAGCTGGGTGTTGACAGGCAGAGCTCCAGTAGCAAGCGATCAAATACTGGTGGTGGGAACGGCCTGGGAAAGAGGCTACCATGCACATTCCCAGGCGCTCTGTGCCTCGGAAAGAGGCTAAGCTAGCATGCGGAGTAAGGCCGTGAGGGCAGCCCGATTGAGTTGTGTCTGTAGATACTGCACATCAGTGTCCTCTGCTCCGATGCCAGTGCTTCGGTAGTTCAGTGGTGAGAAATCTGGACTAGAATTTGGAGGACCAGGTTCAAGTGCTGGATGGCTTTCCCTTTCATAGCCAAGTTTGCATCGTGTTACATGCTTCCAAGCTAGTTTGGAGTGTGTCCCCCCCCCCCCCCCCCCCCCCCCCCCCCCCCCCCCCCACACACACACACACACACACATTATATGCTGCACTGCATATTATGTACATACACAATCATGTGTACAACACAATAGTGTACACGTGTTCTACACACATTATGCACAAACATACAGTGAGCAGGTCAAACTTCACCTGCACCCCTCCACCGACAGGGAGACACGCCTCCTTCTCCCCACCACCCACCATCACCACCACCAGTGGCACCCAGCACTACCGCACTGGAGACACGGTCACCTATCACTGCCCACCCTCCCACACCCTCACTGGGAAGGCACAGAGAACTTGCCTTGGGGCTAACGTCTGGTCAGGTACCAGGCCAACCTGCGTGGTCACATGACTACCACATGTCATCACATACTAGCACAAGAACAGCTGTATGATTCACAGAAATGGATGTAGTACAAACAGCTCCTGCATAGTAACTGTTCAATGTCTTCTCAGTACATTGTTTGGT
>OZ007518.1:951216-984768 GCA_963931865.1 Axinella damicornis
CAGACTACCCTCCTTCACAGTCTGATCCCCGGGAATTCATAGTCTCATTCCCAGGACTTCATAGTCTCGTGCCCATGCAGACTACACCCCCTCGTGAGAGGGTGTCTGGGTATAAGACTAGCCTTCTCACCCTATAGTCCATGTTGTAGTCACTTATGTACCAACACGAGGTTACTAAATACTGCAAGCAACAAATACTGGGGTAAGAATGCCTGCATGGGAACGAGGCTAGCTAATTGCATTGCAGACAGTCCTCCTATATATATATATATATATATAGGAGGTTGGGGGTCGCCATGGTTATACGGAGCAAAGTATACTTTTGGGTGGGCGGTGGTCACATTTCCACAGTAAGCCCCACCCTCGTTTCTGCTCCTAAATAAGCGAAAGTAATATTGAAATTAAGTCCACGTGGAGCTCGATGGCTCGCAGCAGTAAACAGGATTGGCAAGAAGTGGTTAGCCCCTGCTTGGCGGGGATAAACCGGTACGTATACAGCTGTAGTGTAGTGTAGTTTCATCCATGATTCGATCAGTCCTTATGAGCCTCTTTTAGCCGTAGCCATCAGAGATCAGTTACCCTGACAATCACAAGTTCAACATAACCTTGGAATCATTCCCATTATCTAGCTACAGTTGATAAATACGAGGGGGGTGTCATTTCCCTAGACCCCGTGGTCGCAGCTAAGACAGGTGGCGTATGTGTAGTCTCGGAACGAGACCCTTCGTGCGGGGAGGAAGGGTCTGGGCACGCACTTACATTCGAGTTGTCCCCAGGATTGGACTTGACAAATGACGTCACTGAATTGATTTTTCTCCAGGCGTTCATTCAGTGTCGCCAGCAACTAGACATGGCAGATCACTATGCTATGCCGTGTTACCCGCGAGTGTTTGACAAAAGTTAAGGGGAGCAACAAGCAGGTCGACTGATCGTATGCGTGGTATCACATTTAATCGACACATAATCAGGACAACTGGAATGTAGGCATGTCCCCACACCCTCCTCCTCCCTGTGCGAAGGGTCTGGTTCCGAGGCTAACATAGTGTATGTACTGAACACCTTCCCATGCTGCAGGTATAACCCAGAGAACATTGAAACACTGGAGCAGTACGTTCAATTCCAGGTATGCAAGAGGGAGGGCTTGTCGATGCAGCCTCCAAGCTATACGGAGGGGGGGGGGGGGGGGGGGGGGGGGGTAGCAATCATAAGGGGGCTGACACACTTTACGCACTTCAGTTTACAAAGTCTCCACCTCAAAACATCCTTTTTGCTTAAGGAATGAGCAGATGTGGGTAGAGACAGGACAGCAAGGATAGTTGGTTACCAGACCCTTTGCACTGGGAGGGTCTGAGTGGCGTCACTGTCGACCTGCTTTCTGCTAACCTCACCATGTCAAAAACTGGGGCATATGGTGCAGCGATTTACCGTATCCAGTTGGTAGCAACACTGAAGGCTTGTGAGAAGCCTTCTCCAAGGCGATGTTTGCAATCGACAAATGTGATTGGTCACACTAGGATTCAAACTTGAATGTAGGTGCATGCCCAGACCCTCCCTCTTAGCGTGAAGGTTCTGGCACCGACACATGAACGAGGATGGGTAGGAGTCATGCCACTGTGCGAACTCTAATGGGTACAAGCCTACATTGTAAGTACCGAGGAAATGTAACGTTACATGCATGTTTCTCCTCCACCACGTGTAGGCACAAGGCTCGGATTACGACTTTGAAGCAAACTTCACTCTAATGAAACTGTAGGTCCATTCCTAGCCTTGTTCCCAGGCCTGAGACTCGGGCCTGGGAATGAGGCTAGTCCATTCCCTATTAGTGATAGTAGCCTGGCCTCATACCATTCTGGTTGCTTACATGTATATTCATTCCCATTTCAGATACCAGTTTCAGCCGTCACGATCTAGCGTTAACGTGGCCATTCAGGTACTGTTAAAGGCGCTGGCTAATCTCCCAAAAACCGACTTTGTGCTGCTGAAGTGTGTCTTACCCCAAAACCTTGTATCCTTGTCACTAACCGTCGTAGTATGTCCCAGTAATTGCTAGTAATCCCTTGTATTCCCTAGTAATTCCTTGTAATCTCTGGTAATCCCTTGTAATCCCTGGTAATCCCTTGTATTCCTTGGTAATCCCTTGTAATCCCTGATTATCCCTTGTAATCCCCAGTAATTCACTGGTGATCTAGCCCCTGGAATAGAGATCTATATTGCAATCACGACTGTATAGTCAGAATCATTCCTGAGTGTAGTGACTATTTCCCCCTGCCAGGAGTGTAATCACTCGTGTCAGATCCAATGCCAGCATGATGATTCGTCCAACCTCGTTCCCAGGCCAATCCCACTGCCAGTATTGATCACTTGCGGAATGCAACTACAGGTGGGGAAGGCCTGGGAGGTCTCGTCGCGTGCAATGACATCAGGTAGACAGAGGGTAACACCGTTATAGTAACTTTTGTGTCAATCCGTCCGGCCCCAGCGTTAATTGTGAACAATGAACGGTATTGATCGTCTGTCTAGCGAATGCTCTGACATTCAGCTTTGGATGGTCAGTACAAGAAAGGACATCAAGATTCTTTGTTGGACACGCCCCCCATGTGACTACAATCCGTCTACCTGATGGCACTACAAGGCCTTCCCCCGCCTTTTGTGCGTACTGCAAGCAATCAAACACTGTTGGGGAATGGTCTGGGAACAGGTGGGGGAATGGTCTGGGAACAGGTGGGGGAATGGTCTGGGAACAGGTGGGGGAATGGTCTGGGAACAGGTGGGGGAATGGTCTGGGAACAGGTGGGAGAATGGGTGGGGAATGGTCTGGGAACAGGTGGGGGAATGGTCTGGGAACAGGTGGAGGAATGGTCTGGGAACAGGGGGGAATGGGTGGGGGAATGGTCTGGAACGGGCAAGTGATTCGCCAATTAAGTTTGTCCCTGAGCTCGTCTCACAGCAGCAAGACTCGGCTGTGCAGCAGGTCCTGGCTCTCCACACTCTACTGGAGTCCTGTGAGTTCAAGAAGTTTTGGACTGCTCTGAGGGAGAGCAGTGAGGTGGTGGAGCTAGTCAGAGGGATGGAAGAGGCGGCAAGGAGCTGTGAGTCGTCAGGCCTGCAGTGATACAGTTGACTTTGTTTATTTCCTGCTGAGGCTATGTGGCCATTTGCCATACAACCCTGTGACCATTCTTCAGTCTTGTGACCTTACTTCACTGTCACATGACTGCTTTTCAAAGTGATGTGACCATACTTCATATAGCCACTATTCAAAATCATATGACTCCATGGGCTTCAAAGTCATGTGACCAACCCTGTAAGTGCATGTTGGTTCTTCCATTTCTTCTCAGATATTTGCAGCATAGTGAACGTGAGCTACCAGTTGGTTCGACTGGAACTGCTGAAGGAATATCTAGGATCGGATGAAGGTACTTTATTCCACATTGTCATCACTCAGTAAGTTACCCCTCACTGGTTCAATGTACATATAGTATAAGCTACACTGAAGGAGCGTCTAACTGAGTTACGTATAACTTTGAAACTTAGCCGCACTGCCACACTCAAATTCATGTATGTTTCTCATTTACCGATATCGGACAAAGCCCAAACTCTGTGCCCCGCCGTACTTAGCCAAGGGCACAGAGTTTGGGCTTTGTCCGATATGTTAAATGTTAACTATCTTGTTAGTGCCAGCTGCACTGATCTTGCATTCAGTAGTGGTTTAGCCTCGTTCCCAGCTCCCACGCGGCCTGGGAACAAGGCTGAGTAGTGGTTTAGCTTCGTTCCCAGCTCCCACGCGGCCTGGGAACAAGGCTGAGTAGTGGTTTAGCCTCGTTCCCAGCTCCCACGCGGCCTGGGAACAAGGCTGAGTAGTGGTTTAGCCTCGTTCCCAGCTCCCACGCGGCCTGGGAACAAGGCTGAGTAGTGGTTTAGCCTCGTTCCCAGCTCCCACGCGGCCTGGGAACAAGGCTGAGTAGTGGTTTAGCCTCGTTCCCAGCTCCCACGCGGCCTGGGAACAAGGCTGAGTAGTGGTTTAGCCTCGTTCCCAGCTCCCACGTGGCCTGGGAACAAGGCTGAGTAGCGGTTTAAGGATTACCTCACAACCTCTTTAGCATTGTGGTTGTAACCGACCAATTCAGTCTGAGATAATTATTCAGATTGTGGCGATCAGGGAGGGGGTGGGGCATTAGTTTCATACATGTACATGATACTGAATATGTGAAGATTCAAAGGGCAGGTGTGTGTGTTACTATCTCCCTGTCGTGCTCGTGTGTGCTGCAGTGGACGAGGTGATGACTGCGTGGGGCTGGCGAGAGGACGGGGACACGGTGTACATCCAGAACCAAGAGGAACTCATCAAACCGAAAAAGATACTTGCAAAAATTGAGTTGGAGAGTGAGTCCCGTATTCATAGAGATTGTGTTATCCTTTTACTAACCAATGGCGGCAAACTAGTACTCCGGGCTCCATAAGACTCTATAGTTATACAGTCAGTAAGGAGTTTTGTGGCTGGTGACTAATTATTTTCTCAGCTAATTAAGGTATGCAATGGAAGGACATCGCCTGCAGTGCATAATAGTGTAGTGCATACTCTCACTCCCATGTGGCCTGGGAACGAGGCTAATGCTGCTTTCACTCTGTTCCTATCTCTTATGCCTGCAGGTGTTTCTGGTATCCTAGCAACAGCCGCTGCAGGAAGAGTACGATAAACACGATTTGTCACAATTGCTGTACATGTACATATTAATGTTTACCTCTATAATGATGGTAGATGGGTGGGTCAGTTGTTGGGATTGTACCTTGTACCTGCAAATACCTTCCTGTTTTGTGGTAACGAGGGGATCCGACGATGTTGTTGAAGCCTGGGCCCTTAGATAGGCAGTAATCAGGCTTAGCGATGGCAGAAGGCCCGGACCCTGGGCAGGTTGGACCCGCACCAGCTCCGAGAGGAACTCTGGAAGAAGGTTTGGACAAACTGCACGGACAGATCACTTGCCACGTCTGCCAAGGACCGTACCGTGATCCAAAGGTTCTACCGTGTCTGCATTACTACTGTAACGACTGCATCGATCAGTTGGTTCTTGGAAAGGTGGTGCTGACGCAGGGCGGCAATCCAGATTACGTGCAGTGTCCCAAATGCCAGAAGGCGTACACTGTGCAGAGTTGCGACCCCAGGCGGCTTCCAACCGCCCACTTTGTGAACGAAATGATTGACGTGTATTCGTTCATGAAGAAAGCCGAGGGTGCTGGTAGTTCAGGCGGTGTGCAACTTGCTTGTGAGATGTGCGACGACGGGAAAAGAGCGGTGGCGTTTTGCCGCCACTGTGGCAAATTTGGGTGCGATTTCTGTGCATTCGAAGTTCACAGGCGCTGGCGAAAACAGTTCGAGGGTCACGAGGTAGTCAAGCTGGAAGAGCTTACTAAGGGAGACGTTCCTATCAAGAAGGCGGCCCCTATGCGATGCAGCGAGCACGGGGGCAAGTACAAACTGTACTGCAAAGATTGCACTCGGTTGATATGCCGCGACTGTACCATCATCGACCATTCTGGTCACGATGTTGAATTTGTGAATAAAGCTGCACCCGAATCGAAGATGATGCTGGAGGAACGTGTAGCATCAGTGCGGCGAATCCAGGAAGAAGTTTCCACTGGAGCAAGAAACATTGGGGAAGTGAAAAACGCTGTCGAACAACAAGGAGCTGAAGTAACCTCAAAGGTCGAAGCCTCATTTGACGTCCTTATTCGAGCACTCCAGAAGCGAAAGGAGGAATTAATTGCAAGTGCCGAGGAGATGATTAAGGAGAAAACTGAAGACTTGGAAGGTCAAGAGAAAAACTTCGCAATCATTGCGTCCGATTTGCAGGAGGTGGTTGATTTTGTGGAACGGAATCTGAAAAATGCAAGCAACGAAGAGTTGATGTCATTGCAAAAGCAAATGATCGATCGAGTTGAGGAAATGACCAAGAAGTATGAATATATTGACGTGGAGCCAGCTACCATTGCCAACATCTCTTTGAAACCACCTCCTACTGACAAGCTCTCGGAGCTCTGTGAAGCTGCAATGGTGTACCAGACGCAAGCCACTCCATCCCAGTCAACCATTGAAGGCCCTGGCATTCGGGTTGCTGAGGTGAATCAGCAGACATCCTTCAAAGTGTGCACCGTTGATGCAAAGGGTGAAATAGTGAAAAAAAAGCAGGACATTGTTGCGAAGTTGAAATCACTTGTAGATGGGAAGGTACTCCAAGCTCGCATCATGGATAACAACGACGGCAGCTACACTGTGTCCTACTGTCCTCACATACGTGGACGGCATGAGCTGAGCGTGAGTGTGAACAACGAGCCAATCAATGGTAGTCCTTTTGTTGTTGCAGTGAAGCATCCTCCAGAACAGCTTGGCAAACCATTGAAACAGATCCTGGGTCTAAGTGATCCTCACGCAGTAGCAGTGAACGCAACACACTTCCTGGTAACAGAATGGGGAGCTGGCAAGCTGACGTTCCTTGATCGGGATATTGAGGCTGGTGCTGGAAATGCCAGTAGCTTTGAGCAGATTGATGACTTCAAGCTTAAGAATCCTACAGGGATTGCAGTCGACAGAGAAAACTTTGTCTACCTTGCAGATGCTGGAGACTGTGTTGTTTTGAAGCTCACTGCTGATGGTTCACTCATAAAGAAGATTGGTGAAAAGGGCTCGCGTGCAGAGCAATTCAACCTGCCTGGTGGAATCAGGGTCTTTGAAGACCAGCTTTATATATGTGACCGTGGCAACCACAGAGTTCAGATCTTCACAACTAACTTAGAATACCACTTCCATTTTGGCAGAAAGGGGGATCGACCAGGGCTATTTGATTGGCCTGTCGCAGCTGCATTTGACGGAGCAGGTGATCTGTACGTCACAGACTGCAACAATAATCGTATACAGGTCTTCAACAAAGACGGCCACTTCCAACGCTGCTTTGGAACGAAAGGAACGGCACCAGGCATGCTTTACAGGCCAGCCTTCATTGAAATTGACAGCAACGATCACGTCTTTGTCACCGAGGAACAGAATCATAGGGTTTCTGTCTTCCAAACAAAAGGCACTTTCATAACTTGGTTTGGAGGGAAAGGGACAGGCCCAGGAAATCTGGACTTCCCCAAGGGGATTTTTGCTGATGAGGATGGATTGATATATGTGTGTGACCATGGCAACTTGCGTATTCAAGTATTTTGAGGGGTTTCCCCGTCTCACTTTTTGTGTGGTCTGTAATTTTATACCTGCAGTTGTAGACTGGTACATGTATTACATTTTGTGTCAACAGTGAAACCCTCCGAAGTGCAGAGGTAATTGCCCATAGCAACAAGTGAAGTGGCATGCTCGAGGCATGCGCATTAGATAACAGGGAATGCATTGCTGATACCAGGAGTGCATGCATGCATAATGAGGTATAGGGAGCGCACTCACTACCTCATTATATACACACTCCTGCTGATACCACGTATACAGGTTATATATCTAGCCTCATTCCCAGTCCCGGCCACGCCCAGCTTTTCGTCGCTTGCAGTACACTTTACCGTACTGCAAGCGACGAAAGGCTGGGTGTGGGACTGGGAACGAGGCTACAGGTTACCTGTAGCTATACCTTAGTGTGGCCAAAAGTGATTGGCACCAATAATCAGGAGGAGATGGTCTGATGTGTATGGTGAGTGATTGGCACCAATAATCAGGAGGAGATATGGTCTGATGTGTATGGTGAGGCCAGTTTGCACTATAGCTAGTGAGAGCATCCACTGCACATACACTACTCTACTCTCATTCTATGGGATCACATAGTTATCGAGTTATCCGGGGAGGGGGGGGGGGGGGGGGGGGTATGTCATGCACCCCCCGTAACGTTAAGATGTATAGTAACTCATCAGCTATATCCTATCTATAGCTACAGTTAACCAGACCAGAGATTCTCATCAAAGAAAATGCATGACCTGCTGTAATGTTTGTAAGAGGGTATGATTATAAAACAACATGGCAGATACACTACTTGCAGAGTACATCATTTTCTTCTTTTCTCTCTTATGACAGTGAACGTGGGATACTCTGTTCTTATGATCTTTTTCTCGTCACTGAATGTGCAGCTGTTGATCCTTGACCTGGGACTGCCCACTGCAGACAGCCAGTGCTTCCTGTTCATTAGAGAACGACCATGCATATATCTAAAAAACCTTGTCCCTCAAAAACGTGAAAGTTATGTGACTACTCATAAACAGGTGGGCTAAAATTACTCAACGTGTTCTTCATTGCTAACCCCTACAGCTGTTATGCATGTGTCGACTTGACAACACCATTGCCTTATCTGCAGCTGGTTCAGCACTCATCATGGCCAGCAGCGCAGCTGCATGCAAAACAAGATGACAG
The DNA here is from genome assembly GCA_963931865.1 of Axinella damicornis. Taxonomy (NCBI): domain Eukaryota; kingdom Metazoa; phylum Porifera; class Demospongiae; order Axinellida; family Axinellidae; genus Axinella; species Axinella damicornis. The sequence continues at coordinate 959,600 of OZ007518.1, forward strand.
TAAATAGTAGGACAGGGCGCACAGGCTTTGCCAGTTGCAGCTGCTTCAGCCACAGGACTCTGGTGCTATTGGATTGCTAAGTAACACATGCACAGTCTCACTGGAATCCGCTGACCAATCAAACATGGTTCCTGCCTAGCCTCGTTTTCCCAGGCCCTCCTCTATGATTATGATCACTAGTCCAGACATCCAGTATAAGGAATGTCTTAGCCACGCCTTTTTTGGTTGTTGTTCAAGTATACCACACACCACTTCATGTACCTCTTCCTCCGTGCCACGCCCACTACAATTATTAGTACAGTGCCACGCCTACTACACTACACCTCTTCCTCCATGCCACGCCCACTGCACAATAGTACGTCCCTCTTCCTCCCTGTGCCACACCCACTACACAATACGTACTAGTTATTGCATGAGTGCAAGGGCTATACGTCGAATATTGGCATCGAGCCCGAGGGCCGCAGGCCCGAGGGCGAGTGCCAATATTATGACGTATAGCCCGCGCACTCATGCAATAACTAGTTTGTTGCATGATGAGGTGCCAATATATCATGCTGGCATTGTGGTCAGTGCCATATAATATATTGGCATAGCGGTACCTTTGAACTTGTAGGGTATCATGCAACAATACACAGTACACACCCTCTTCCTCTGTGCCATGTGCATAATTATGACACATGGCCCTCTCCCTCCTTGTGCCACGCCCACTTCAGAATAGTACACCAATGTGCCACGCCCACTAAACAATAGTACACCCTCTCCTCCTTGTGCGACTACTCAGTCTCCATGTGCCACGCCCACTAAACAACAGTACACCCTCTCCCTGTGCGACTACTCAGTCTCCATGTGCCACACCCACTACTCACATGGTCTCATGTGCCACGCCCACTAAACAATAGTACACCCTCTCCTCCCTGTGCCACTAATGGTCTCCGTGCCATGCACAATACTACACCCCTCTTCCTCCGTCCATGTGCCACACCCACTACACAATACTACACCCTCTCCTCCCTGTGCCACACCCACTAACAGTCTCATGTGCCACGCCCACTACACCCCTCTTCCTCCCTGTGCCAAACATAGTCACCCATTACACAATAGTACACCCTCTCCTCCATATGCCACACCCACCACTCACATGGTGTCCACCTACCGCTCCCCTCCCTGCACCACACCCACCACTCACATGGTGTCCACCTACCGCTCCCCTCCCTGCACCACACCCACCACTCACATGGTGTCCACCTGCCGCTCCCCTCCCTGCACCACACCCACCACTCACATGGTGTCCACCTACCGCTCCCCTCCCTGCACCACACCCACTACTCACATGGTGTCCACCTGCCGCTCCTCTCCCTGCACCACACCCACTACTGTCCCTGACGACGTATTCTTCACCCACCCAACCAGACGATTATCCAGTGCTGTCTGACGAGTGCACTTTCGAAAGTTCACACCTGCAAGAGGGAGAAGGACATCATCTCATCTTCAACTACTTGCACGATTGTGATTGTGTTGTAACATACATAACAAGCCCCACCCCCTGTTACGGAAGTGGATACTTTTCCGGCAGAAAGTACATGTATACTTTAAGTATAGGCATGCAATATACTTCGGTATAGGCAACAGGCACGCATGCGTATTCATCTGGCCCGAATATACCCTATAACCCATAAAGCCCTTCCTGCCGGACCAATAACCAGTTACGCAACCGACAAAAGGAGGGGGTGGAGGCCTGGAGTGTATCTGATCACGTCGTATGTTAACTTGAATGGCGCCCTACCTTGCACTTTTCCAAATACTTCGAAGCTCACGGACTTCAGGGACATAACAACACGAGACGCAGCACTCATGACTACCGCGGCATGCATACTCGTTCCCGGATCCCAGGCACCAATACATACGTACATACGCTATAACGACGGAGAGCGGGAATGAGGCTACACGCCTACAGTCTCGGTACCGAGACACGCCCTCGAGCTCAGGAAAATTGTTAGGTGAGCCATAAATTATAGCCAAGAAGGGGCTGAGCCTAGTGATAGATGGTCAGTGTTGCATGCGTTTACCTAATGCTGTCCGGGTCAACTGACTTATACGGACACAATAATACTTAGGGTATATTAGGGACAGGGCAGGTACTAATTATCCATGTTGTCCGTATATGCTGTCCCTGTATATGGACTCACACAGGAATCCACGAGCACTGCTCACAATAATGGCACACCAGCTGCAGACTCAGAGACTGGTTCACTGGAATGATCGAGTGCATAATTATTCATCTTGCAGTTTATGCAGTTCATCACATGATGCAGTTAACCAATCACATTGCTCCTCTGTTCAGGTGCAGTAGCAGCGAATCAAGAACCAAGCACCTCAGCTCACTTCACTCTTCATGAAGACTCCATATGCCACTCTTGCAAGAGACAATTTGAAATAGCTAGTTAATGCACTGTTTTGTGTTTGCATGTACAGTGTGTGCATGCAATCATGTATGGATCCAGTGTGGGAGGAGTGAAAGTAGTTGATTAGAAATAGAAAGAGCCCATTCCCTCTACCCCTGACTCCCAGCCCCCAGCCCCCCCCCCCCCCCCCCCCCCCCCCCCCCACACACACACACACACACACATACAGACACCTGAGAATCAATATTTTAGCACCAGAGCAGGACAAAGAAGCATACACAGACACTAACCCTGCTGTAGCCTAAACGAATTATCTGCTGATCTCTCAGTTCACTGATTAAAATTCTTGCAAACTGAACTAGTGATCGCAGACTACGGGGAATCCTGCCCGCGATACTAAAATATGACTTGAATTTTAGGCATGCTCAGCTAAACTGCCAGGTTATGTAGCCGGCCGAGTTGGCCAGAGATCGAGACTAGGTACATGTACTATACGCCCACCTGTTACTGCGCACGCGCACATGCAGATCACAAAGGTCAGAGTGCAAAAGATTATCAAAACAAAACAAACCTCGTTCCCGGTCAGCTACTGTGACCTGGGAACGAGACAGTGCAACAAAATGTCAATCCACTATAGTAGCTATGTCGACGAGAGTAGTGCGTGTGTGCTGATCTTGTCCTCCTGAAACCAGGAATTCACCGCTCGGTAGTAGAGCAACTGAGCAATAGTATCGTGGTGTAGGTACCTCCCCAACCTTGGTCCATTTGTCTGTTTCCGGGTGATAGAGATGGATGGCTGTGCTGACAGTGTTGTCATGGAGACCCCCCACGGTCAGTAGTGATCCGTGGAGGGCAATGGCGGTAGAGTCTTCCAGCGGGGCGTCACAAAGACGACGCCATTGTGCGGGTGTCGTGTTAGTGGCGGACATGGTAACAGTTTGTGGGGTGGTACAGAGTTCAGGGAGGGAGGTATACATGACTTGTTTACTGGCAGTGATGACGTACCAGTTGTCGTGTAAGATGGCTGACGTCTTGAGGTTACACGGTACGGGTAGCTGTGTGGCGGTCAGCCATTGCTCACTAGCCCCAACGTGCAGTACCTCCACTGTGGCTAGCTCCCTGCTGCCATCCCACCCACCTGCCGCCAGTAGGTAGTTGTTGTAGGTGGCTACTTCTGGTCTGTAACGAGGTGTAATCATGGGTGGGTATGGCTGCGTCCATTGCTGTGAGGACGGATCCCACACTCCGAGCTTGTTGGTCACCTTGTGAGTGTGTCTGTCCACACCGCCCACCAGAGTGAGGTGGCGGCCATTGATGAGGGACATCCCAAACAAGCAGTATTGATATTCTGGTAGCTTGCTCCAGCTGTCAGTAGTGCACTCGTACTGTAGTACAGTATACCACTCACTGACACTGTCACTGAGTCCTCCTCCCACGTAGAGAGTGGTGTGGAGTTGGACTGTCTTCGGGTACCGCGTCATTCCCCACAACATGTGTCTTCCCTTCCGCCACCTCAATTTGAGAGGTGTTCGTAGCTCCCTCCGGGGGTGCGTCTGGAATACAGAGGAATTTACCACTCGTAATGGCTGTCGTAAAGTGGGTGTTTAGTAGAAATTTATCAGCCAGCGAGTACTTTCACTTTTAGGGCAGCATTTTCTAATTAATGTGGGGCATGTAATAGCTACAGGCATTAATTATGTAGCGGCATAGATTATATACACACAGAAATCCTGTGCCTATATTTTCTATGGTAGCTAATACCAAGAGTGTATTGAACCACAGTGGGGAGAGGGTCACAGGCAGCGGAATACTGTTCAAATGGAGTTTTACTGGCACCAATAAATCAACTTGAGCATTCCGCCATGTCCGTATTGAACTGTTGCATGCTCTCGCTACCTCCGGCAGGTTCATACACTCTTGATAACAGTCAGACCATGCCTACCAGGGCTTTACTGTGAGTAAAGAGCAGTAAGCCCAAGAGCTCATCAATAAAGAACACCAGTGGGTGTGGTCTGAGGTAGTGTTGCTGTTTCTGAAAGTACGAGTTCCCAGGATAGTTGGTTGTAGCTCCAGATATATTGTTTAGCGTTCACAACATTTCTAAGTAGTTGCTTAGTTATGAAATTGCCATACCAGCTAAACTAATAGTAAGACTCAAAAAAACTGCGGAATAATTTTTTAGTCCAAAAAACTAACTTCAAGTGCAAAAATTATTAAAGCAACCTTCTGAGGTAGGTCTCAACTTATGCAGGCACAGCATGTACTGAACAACTTGTTTTGGCAGCTGTACATGGAGCCATCCAACTAGCTAGGACTGCATACTAACAGAAGCTTGGACTCACCTTTTCTTTTCCTAGCAAATAGCCCTCAGGCAATTCTCTAGTGCTACTACTAACAGCAAAGCTACACAAGTCTAAACAGGTAGCCACAGTGAGCTACTGAACTAGAGCTCGCTCTACACAAACTAAACTTCAAGCAACTTTGAGAAACAGCTGCACTTTGAAATTATTGTGCAATAAAATTTGATGAGCAACAGCTGCTCTCTGAAATAATTGCGCCTTGCATACTTTCATGACTTTGGGCCCTGCCCATGCCAGGGCCCGGCGCCCAGGGTTAGACTGGAACAGAAGTTGTGGAATTGCAATGTATGTTACCCGCATTAATTTTCTTTGATGCTATGATGCTATTGCAGACTGTAGTGTTTAGCAGTCCTGATTATTATAATTGTGGTGATGGCTTGTGTTTATTAATTCACAAATGTTGTAGCTAGTAGCAAAATGCATTGTTGGCTAGAGCTGTGAATAATATGAATAGCTATAACAAATCCAATTCAAGGGGGTGACACTCCCATTGACGCCGTAGTCAGAGCTTTGACCGGGGTCAAGAAATCTTGACCGTCATTTTTGCTGCTTGACCGCATCGCGAAAAGACTCTTGACCATTTGACTACACTGTATTTCAGCTGTTGACCGCTTGACCACCGATAGTATACGGAAGAATGCGTAGCGACTGCAGCCTTTCCTTAGTATACAGGGTCAAGATTCGCTGATAAGCCCGGTCGCAGCTCTGACTACAGCGTGTATGGGAGTGTCACCCCCTAGCTTGCAATTCAAAGTCTGATCAACATCTTATGAAATCTACTGACCTGATCATGAAGTGGGTGTGGCAGTGGAGCAGCTGCACTCTCACCTTTGGAGCCGGTTTGATTCTGTATACATTCAACATAAATTATTGTGCTACATGAGGAACTGAATTATAGCTGCATACCAGTCTATCAATACATTAAGATTTTAACGTGTCTGTTCGTGACGGTAGTGGGCGGGACAGACTATAGTCATGCACGACCTTTGTACTTTACTACTACCGCTGAACTGCGAAGATTGTGATACAAGGGCTGAAACCTTCCAGAACGGCTGAGGTTGCAATCTGGGAGCAGCAGGTGAAGCGAATGCGATCTGAGGGCGGCAGCTGAAGCAGATGCATTGGGGCCGAGCAGCAGCTGTAGTGGACGTGATCAGTGAGCAGCAGATTGAGGCAGACGCAATCGGCAAGCACCAGCTGAGGCGGACACGATCAGGGAGCACCAGCTGAGGTGGATGCGATCAGGGAGCACCAGCTGAGGCGGACGCGATTGGGGAGCACCAGCTGAGGCGGACGCGATCGCATGCAACCGAGGCAGACGCAATCTGGGTGCAACAACTGCATGAAGCCCATGCAATAGTGCAACGGGAACCGGACTCAGCACGTAGGTGAACAAAGGGGAAATAGCTGAGCAAGTGAAGCATAGTAGTAGTTATGCATAGTAAGTGCATAGGAGGGTGAAGATATTATGGGGGCAAAGCCTAGCCTCGTTCCCATGGCCTTCCACACCTCCAGCTTTTGATCGCTTCCAGTATGCAAAAACGGAGGGGGAAGGCCTGGGGAATCTTCTCACGTGATACGCGGCACGACTGTCATACATCGTCACGCCTCATATCATCAGTCAAAGACATGTACGAGACCGATCTTGCATTCTGTGCTAGCTACGAAGATGGGACAAGCGCCAACTGAGAGCTACACCGAGCGTATGAAGCATACCCAGGCTACAAGGCATGACTCCAAAGGGCTGCCGAGTGACAAACATGAAAATGCCCAGCTATGACGCAATCTTCCCGTGGAGCGAAAAGACGGCACTATTTGGAGTTTCACCCCTTGTATCACAGCTATCCCTCAGCGGTTTTGCTTCGAACCTGGATATGTTTTACAGGTAGGACCTACCACTTCTCTGAAACTTGTTTCAGTTTTCTAGCTTCTCTGTAGCTGTGGATGGGAATGTAAATAAGCCATATTGCATCTACAATCCGTGACGTCAGCTGTGCCGCGTATCACGTGAGAAGATTCCCCAGGCTTTCCCCCTCCGTTTTTGCATACTGGAAGCGATCAAAAGCTGGAGCTGTGGAAGGCCTGGGAACGAGGCTAGGTAAAGCCCCACTCACTTAAATGGATATCTAACTTGTACTGCCACTCAATACTACACACAAATCATTCTCAAGATCGAAACAATTTCTAAAAGAGTTTTCTTAATCCTTACCCTCAGCTGCCTTTGCAATCGGTTGATTTCAGCCTCTTTTCCTTGAATTTCAGCTGTCTGTTGCTGAATCTGGGTATTTCTAGCATCCACCTCGCCCTGCACGCAATACCAATGTAGGTGCATACATGTGAATTCCCTAGCTAGCAAATATACATACAGCATGGGTTTCAAACTGGCATCTAGTCTAGTTGAAGCAGCATTCATACCATGCGACAACTTGCATTGCATCTGAGCATGTAGCTATCTTTGTACTTACTGTCAGTGCTCGCAGTTGTCTCTGCAGAGTGCTGTTTTCAGTCGTCCTGTTTCGAAGATCACTCCCTTGTCTCTCAAGTTGGGTGGTTTTAGCTCCCACCTCTGCCTGCAGCCGTCCCTTGTCCTCCTAACAATAGCAAGAAAGAACTGTGCATCAAAAGTCACCTTTCCGGAACTACCAATATCCACTACCTACCCTCAGTGTTTGCATCTCTCTCCGCTGTCTGTTGATTTCACCGTCTCTCTCTTGAATTAGTTCCGTTTGTTGTTGAATCCGAGCATCCCTCTGCTGGAGTTGAGAATCCCTTTGCTGGAGTTGAGCATCTCTCTGGGCATCCCTCCGCTCTGTCCTTCCCCTGTGCTCCTAATAGAGCCACAGCCATATTTCAGTATGCATAAACATCACATTGACAAGGTCAGTATAAGAGCAATAAAGTAGGATGCCACCTACGGATACATACTTGAAGTTGCTGTTGGAGACGTCCAATCTCTTTGTCCTTCTCCTTGAGTGCCTTCACCATCCCCACCTTTACCACATCCACCTTCACAAGCTGGCTGCCATACGGTCCCTCAATCTGAGCCCTCACTGCCTCCAACTGCCGCAGCAGCTCCTCAGCGGAGGGTCGTCGGGCCGGAGCGTTGCGTAGACATTGGTGTACCAGCTGCACGAGTGGGTGCTGTTCCCCCAGTTGTCCATGGAGTAGCTGGATGTAGTCACTTCGACGTTCCACCTCAGAACGGCCAATGATCCTCTCTGGGTTGTCTGGGTGTGGGTAGGTGCTGGGAAGGAGGTCTCCTGGGAACACCTGGGGAGGGGAGGGGGGGGGGGGGGGGGGGGGAGGGAGGGGAGGGAGAGGAGGGAGGGGAGGGCGGGGGGAGGGGAGGGAGGAGGGGGGGGGGGGGGGGGGGGGGGGAGGGGAGGGAGAGGAGGGAGGGGGGGGGGGGGGGGGGGGCAGTGCTGTATGACAGATGGTAGCAGGCATGCAGAACTACCTTACCCACAATCACATCTATATATGTCTATAGCTCACTTTGGGTTCAACCACACAGTGAAAAATGTTAGGAATGTGATATAAGTTACTAAACCAACAATGAATGTATTCAGACTATAGTATTCACTACCAGGGGGGGTGGGACAAGGTCTGTGCGCACGTGATACAATTAACATTCCATAGGTATAGTGCACAATAATATACAAGAAGTATGCGGAACTAGCAGACTAGTAACAGCTCTAGCGCTGACTTATCGCTGGGGTTCGATGGGGTTCGATCGCTTTATTGACTTCCTACCTGATGCTAAACACTTGAGTGCGGTCGACAAGTCTGCATTCGCTGATATTCTCAGTGAGTCTGCATGGTCACTTACATAACTGCTCAGTACAGGCACGTAGTAGTGTGTAGTGGCTTCTACCCAGTTCGGTCACAGTCTTTGCATGGAGGTTACTCTTCAGGATGCATTGAAAGCGCAATGCAGCCTTCTTCCACGGAGAAAAGCAGTAGAACGACTTTGCATTACGTCATACAAAATGACAGTGCACGTGATCTTGTCCTACCCCCCCTGATTCACTACACCACACTAAGGAATATCACCACTATGACATCCACCTCCCTTTTACCTAATAAGGAACAACTTCTATGCCAACATCCACCCACATGTTCTGACCTGTGTGAGGGTGAAGAGGGCAAGATGTCCATAGGAAAAGATGTCCAGTCTGGGTCCGTAACGTGAGCCTTCATCAAATGCCTCAGGAGGCATATATACGAACGCTCCAGGGATACGAGTGAGCGTTCGAGTCAGCTGTCCCGGCCGCAGGTTTACGATACGGGCGTTTCCTAAGTCGCTAATCTTCGCGACCAGTGAGGATGTCAGTAGCACATTCCTAGCACTGAGGTCCCGGTGAACAACTGGAGGGTGCCGAGTGTGAAGATAGAGCAATCCCCGTACTACATCTGCCAGCAGTGACCACTTAAGGGAGAGGGGAAGACCTGGAGCACCCTCCAGCAGGTCATCCAGGCTGCTGTCCAGCTGTTCCATTACCAGCACAGGCAGTGTTGACCCTTCCAGGAAACACAGTCCCAAGAACTGCACAATATGAGGGTGTCGCATCGCTGCCATCACCTGCAGTAGTATATATATAGTACGTATACCAAATAAGGATAAAGCGCTGCACTAGGTTGTGGCTGTTTCACTGAACGGAACAGAACACTTGGAAAACACGGAACGGCTATGGGCGTCCTCGCTGCAATGTCTGATTTCTACAAACTGTACATCACTGGACAGAGCTCAACGAGTCCTACATGCTGGAATGTGATGGTTAGTGCTAAAGTTACGGCCAAAGTTAGCCATACGCAAGCTTCCACCCATGCAATTTCGTAGAACTCTGAGCCAATTCTTTCCGGCAACAAGCAAAGAGGGTACCGACATGTACAGCTCGTCGAGCTCTATCCAGTAATAGCGGTATGCAGTTTGTGGAGTTTGAACAGTGCAATGAGGACTTGTTCCGTGTTTTCAAGTGTTCCGTTCCGTGAAATAGTCCCCGCCCCTGTACTAAAGACAAACAAGTGTGTCATTATGATCTCTCTAGTGAATGTTAATAGCTCACCTGGCACTCCTCGCGGTATTTACGAGTGATATTGGCAGTGCCGATGTTGTCCCGGTCCAGGAGTTCTTCGTGCAGCCGCTTCCCCGCGCACATCAGCCCGTTGACTTCAAGCTCTTCCACGCTCCCGTAGGATCCAACGCCCAGCCTTTTGCCCGTAGGGCGCACCTCGGGAAGTATGAATTGCTGCAGTTCATCATCGCCTTGAAAATCCTGTCTTCCTGCCATCTTGGCTACTGGTCGACCGTACGTACGTATACCTGGACCGGACACGTACGGTACACTGATAGAATGTGGGTGGGGCTCAGATCCAATTATACGCAATCTAGAAATTTTGAGCGCATGTGCACGCCGATCGACCAAGCTATAAGCTCATGTAAGCTGCCAGCTGTGAGCTGGACGTTAAAACTGAACCCTGTGTCTGTTATTGGCGTGCAGGTGGTACTGTTCCAAGAGGGAGGTAGCGGGGAAAGCTCTCAGTATACGTGAATAGTGTGGCATGTCTCAAAAACGTCGACTGGACGGCATCCCAGAAAAGAGTGCCAATCTTATTCCCCTGGGGTCAAGGTCTACTCCTATGGGCCTCCTTCCAACCCCCAGCACCCATTCTGGGGATCCTCGGAGGCACTCTGATGTTTCTGCAGTCTCTGGCCGGCATTATGAGGTGCACACACACATGCTGCACACACACACACACATGCTGCACACACACACGAGCACGCCAGCACACACCTGGCCTGTGAGAGTAGTGCAACATCACATCCACATGTATACACATCACACACATACACCAACTGCACAGGGCAAAACAACACTCAACAATGCCCTCCAGATCTTTCTGAGGCGACTTAACTAATCACTCGAGTACGAGATTGTTCGCACGACCCACCCTGTAACACGCCAGTCCATCTTCCGCTGCTTTGTGGAGGTGCCGTACCCCGAACCCTTCACGGTTGTGGGCGAGGGGTTCACTAAGAAGGAAGCAGAGAGGAGAGGAGGCTCGGCCGCCTGCCTGAAGCTCTTTGTGAGTAGGTTTGTCTCGTCCTGTGGTGCTTAAGTGCATGACCACTGTTGCCATTGTATAGCCTCATACCCAGGCCTTCTCAGCCTCATACCGAGGCCTTCTCACCCCAGCGTTTGTCGGTGCTGCAAACAGCAAACACTGCAGAGAGAAGGCCAAACACCAGGCTAGTCATTACATGCCATTCAGGTACAAATGTGTTCAGATAAGATTCAACCAACCAGATATCCATATCCAGTCCCCGCACATGAAGTGTCAGTAGTAATTCACCTTTGACCTTTCCAGGAGTTGGGCCTGCAAGGCAAGAGACTTGAGAAGCAGCACATCGACGTCGTCGAGGACCAGAAGCCAAAACCACTTGAGGTCTCCCTACCTGATCAAATCGAACTCTTTGAGGCGGTCTGCTGTGTTCCGGAGTGTTCCTCCTTCCCCAACTGGTCTGTCGTGCAGCGGTACTACGAGGAACAGAAGCGGAAACACAAGAGGAGCTCGAAAGTTGAGAGTACACATGCAGTTTCAGCTGTCTCTGTTACCATATAATCCAACTTCATTAACTGCTGCCAATCAGCCGCAGTACACCTGTGTAACGTTGCCGAGTAACCTGAAGGCCCAGTTCCCATCCGGCCAGAGTACCTGTCTCACGACTCTCCCTTGTCCGTGCTGTTTCCAGCACATCTCAGTAACCCTGTCCCATCTGGGTGGTACCAGTAGTGTTGATTTAACCCCTTCACTCCCACCTCTAAACTCTTCACAACCAACACCTCCTTCATTGCCGGAATCTTCAACTTCTCTTATCACCAAGAACACAGACCTCCCTCCTTCCGACTCCAGTTCTGAACTTCCCTCTGTCGACTCTGACCTGCCGCAAACCATGTGTGCCTTCACTGGCCGGCCGTACCAGGAGCTGCCGGCGGATGAGCTGAACATGCGGAACAGTGAGCTGCATGCCCAGTTGGAGGAGATGCAGCGGAAATACCACAACCCTCGTCCCGACACTCCCCAGTACACTGCCCAGAACCTCCCCGTAGCAGCCATGAGGTGAGTCCAGCTGTGCATCAGCATGTGTAAAACTGAACCTTTGTAACAGCTCTGACTACAAAGAGTTTGTAATGGATCGGACTTGCCAGATTACTCGTCTTAAGCTTGGGCGGAGATTCCGATAGCCTTGTCCCCCAGGATGTTGTGTGGGGACAGAAAGACGTCACGCCTTGTCCCCCAGGATCTTGTGTGGGGACGGAAGACGTCTCTCGAGTATAGCACAGTAGTGAACTTGATCCACTGTAGTGCTCGATGCTTTCTGGTACCTATTAAGCCCAAAATTATGCGGCATTGCCAGCATAATCCACCCAAGCCTAGCTGCCATGAGGGTGTTCATTTAAGTAGCCCCGCCCTGTTAGAATATAGCCAGTTTGGTGCACTGGGAGTTCACTGGACAGTACTACTCCCACGGGATAGGATACATGCACATACAAGATTGCATGCAATACAATTTCCTCTTCTTCCCCTTCTTGTCCTCCTCATCCTCCACCTCCCCCTTCTCCTTCTCCTCCCCTCCCGCTCCTCCTCCTCTCCCTCCTCCCCCTCCTCCTCCCCCCTCCATTCCTCTTCTCCCCTCCTCCACCTCCCCCCTCCCCCTCCTCTTCAGGTGAGTATGACACTCCAGAAGTGCAGAGAACCCCTCTCGAAGTAGTGGTGCTCCAGGCTAAGGTAACCATGACAACATAGCTATAGCTATATGGCAGTCACATGTACACTGTATGTGTACTGACTCAAAGTATAGAACTCTTCCCTATCCTGATCCTTGTATATAGGTTCTGAATCCATGGTAACGAGTTGCAGACTTCCTCCCCAGGGATGTGAATCCTCCCCCCTCCCTGTGGCCGGTGAGTGTTCATCACAGCAGTCAAACTAGCCTGATTCCCAGGCCACGTGGCCTGGGAACGAGCCTACAGTTAAACTGGAAGCACACAAAGGGTAAGGACAATGCCCTATAATTATAGTGTTGTCCTATTACTACAATGTACATACAACCATCCACATGGGGGGAGGGGGGGGGGAGGGGGGGGGGGGGGGAAGGGGGGGAAGGGGGGGAGGGGGGGAAGGGGGGGAGGGGGGGAAGGGGGGGAGGGGGGAGGGGGGGGAGGGGGGGAGGGGGAAGGGGGGAGGGGGGAGGGGGGGGGAGGGAGGATGGGAAGGGGGAGGGAGAAAGGAAGGAAGGAAGGTACATAATTGATCTTGCAATGTCATCAGTTTATCACTCAGGTGCAGCAGTAGCGAATCAAGAACCAAGCACCTCCATATGCCACTCTTGCAAGAGACGATTAGGTATGTGTGTGTGTGTGTGTGTGGGGGGGGGGGGGGGGGGGGGGGGGGGGGGGGGGGGAGGTGCGGAGTTAAAGGGTGGCGGTAGGCGGTGGGCTGGGAGTTGGGGGTAGAGGGTGGCCTGTTTCTAACTACTTTCACTCCTCCCACACATGCACACACCCTTCATACAAGATTGTAGCATGCACACTGTACATGCAAACACAAAAACCACATATGCGGTGCATTTGCACTATTTCTGTGCGAAGGGGAAGATAGCTCCAGAGCAGGACAAAGAAGCTCAGAAACCATACGCAGACATTAACCCCTTCTGAGGCCAGATACAGTGTAGCAACTCACATTTGTATTTGTGCAATCGTTACTGGCTTCGATCAGTGCATGTGTGCCTAGAAAAAAGGTGTCTTCCCATTTGGTCAATTCCCATTTGGTCAATTCCCACTTCGTCAATTTCACTTCGTCAATTCCCACTTGATGAAGTGGGAGTTGACGAAGTGAAGTTGACGAAGTGGGAATTGACAAAATGGGAATAAACCCCCCAAAAATTGTTGTGTAATTGGATAGTGTTTTGAAGCTACTAATTGTGCACGCTAGCTGAACTAGTGCTGAATTGAATAATTTCAGTAAATTAGATATCTTAAGTCTGTGGATTTTAGTGTGCAAACATATTAGAATCTGGCAGTATGGAACAGTGCTTTGCATCGCACCACAATGTCCAGACTGTTAACTGCTTCAGCTGATAGGAAATGGCTGGTGGATTAATTCACTGCATGGGTGCAGCCTGTTGGTGGAACTTGCTGCCGAGTTCGTGATCACACTGTTTCACTGCCAGCTATAGAAGGGCCCTGGATAATATTCGGTTTCTGGTGCTGCTGAATGGTCTTTGGTCTGTCAAACTCAGATTTGAATTATTATGGACACTGAACAGTAGCTATACTTTGAGTTTCTCATTCAACTTCTTGTGTAGCTGCTTACAATGCCACCTGTGCACACTCAGCGCACTTTCTGATCAGCAACCGTACGTAGAGAAGGCCAGCCATTCACCTAGTCTCGTTCCCAGACGATTTTTCCCCGTGAGACTACCATTCATCATAAAGCTCTTTACAGCATCCAGATACATACCCTACTGTAGCCTAAATGAATTATCTGCTGATCTCTCAGTTCACTGATTAAAATTCTCTCTGCCGCTTCGTTTTTATTAGCATACGTGACCTTTGAACCCTTGTCAGATAAGCTGGCAGGCCAGAGGTAGGACACGCTTACGGAGGTACGCGAAACTCCGTATCACGTTGAGTTTCAAGAGATCGTGAACGGAGTAATGTGACGGATGCTACCCACGTGGAAACCATTAAAGATCACCTTCAAGTCGGCAAGTTGGCTTCGTCTGTTCTTTCGTTGTGAATTCGCTTTACAGATCTGCTTTGCATCGCCGTAATTACGCAGCTTGATTGCATACCAAATTCCCAGAAAACTTCTGGGGTGTCAAGAACAAATTGCTAATTGCCACTTGACCAGACCCTCCCTTCCGTGTGGGTCTGGCCCCGCAAGACTACTTACCAAGCGCTTGGTACACCTGAGTAGTCAAACGTTTGTGCATGCTGTATTGCCGTTAGCGCTGAGTTGGCATCAAGTTGCTGTCTTCGTGGTATCAATATAAACTCGAAGAGCATACGTGTAGTCGAGTTGCTTCATAACCGTGTCCACTTTGCTTGTAAATGACATAGGAGTGGTACCAGGCCTTCTGTCAGCTTATTTGACAAGGGTTCAAAGGTCACGTATGCGAACAAAAATGAAGCGGCAGACGGCCTGGGAACGAGGCTAGATAACATGTACTATATGTACCGGTAACAGCTATACGCCCACCTGTTACTGCGCACGCGCACATGCATGCAGATCACAAAGGTCAGAGTGCAAAAGATTATCAAAACAAAACAAACCTCGTTCCCAGTCAGCTACTGTGACCTGGGAACGAGACAGTGCAACAAAATGTCAATCCACTATAGTAGCTATGTCGACGAGAGTAGTGTAGTAGTGGTGCTGATCTTCTCCTCCTGAAACCAGGAATTCACCGCTCGGTAGTAGAGTAACTGAGCAATGGTATCGTGGTGTAGGTACCTCCCCAACCTTAGTCCATTTGTCTGTTTCCGGGTGATAGAGATGGATGGCTATGCTGGCAGTGTTGTCATGGCGACCCCCCACGGTCAGTAGTGATCCGTGGAGGGCAATGGCGGTAGAGCGTTCCAGCGGTGCGTCATGAAGACGACGCCATTGTGCGGGTGTCATGTTAGTGGCGGACATAGTAACAGTTTGTGGGGTGGTACAGAGTTCAGGGAGGGAGGTATACACGACTTGTTTACTGTCAGTGATGACGTACCACTTGTCGTGTAAGATGGCTGATGTCTTGAGTTTACACGGTACGGGTAGCTGTGTGGCGGTCAGCCATTGCTCACTAGCCCCAATGTCCAGTACCTCCACTGTGGTTAGCTGCCTGCCATCACTCCCACCTGCCGCCAGTAGGTAGTTGTTGTAGGTGGCTACTTCTGGGCTGTAACGAGGTGTAATCATGGGTGGGTATGGCTGCGTCCATTGCTGTGAGGATGGATCCCACACTCCGAGCTTGTTGGTCACCTTGTCAGTGTGTCTGTCCCGACCGCCCACCAGTGTGAGGTGGCGGCCATTGATGAGGGACATCCCAAAGTAGAAGTATTGATATTCTGGTAGCTTGCTCCAGCTGTCAGTGGTGCACTCGTACTGTAGTACAGTACACGCCTCACTGTAACTGCCACTGAATCCTCCTCCCACGTAGAGAGTGGTGTGGAGTTGGACTGTCTTCGGGTACTCCATTCCCCACAACATGTCTCTTCCCTTCCGCCACCTCAATTTGAGAGGTGTTCGTAGCTCTCTCTGGGGGCGTGTCTGGAATACAGAAGAATTTACCACTCGTAATGGGTGTCGTAAAGTGGGTGTTTAGTAGAAATTTATCAGCCAGCGAGTACTTTCACTTTTAGGGCAGCATTTTCTAATTAATGTGGGGCATGTAATAGCTACAGGCATTAATTATGTAGCAGCATAGATTATATACACACGGAAATCCAGTGCCTATATTTTCTATGGTAATACCAAGAGTGTATTGAACCACAGTGAGGAGAGGGTCACAGGCAGCAGAATACTGTTCAAATGGAGTTTTACTGGCACCAATAAATCAACTTGAGCATTCCGCCATGTCCATATTGAACTGTTGCATGCTCTCGCCACCTCCGGCAGGTTCATACACTCTTGATAACAGTCAGACCACGCCTACCAGGGCTTTACCGTGAGTAAAGAGCAGTAAGCCCAAGAGCTCATCAATAAAGGACACCAGTAGGTGTGGTCTGAGGTAGTGTTGCTGTTTCTGATAGTATGAGTTCCCAGGATAGTTGGTTACTAGCTCCAGATATAGTGTAGCATTCAGAACATTTGCTTAGTTTTGCCGTACTAAGAGTGTTCAAAAACCATTTTTAAACTAACTTCAAGTGCATTATAAAGCACTACTTCTGAACTAGGTATAAAGTTTTGTCTCAATTTATGCAGGCACAGCACGTACTGAACAGCTTGTTTTGGCAGCTGTACATGGAGCCATCCAACTAGCTAGGACTGCATACTAACAGAAGCTTGGACTCACCTTTTCTTTTCCTAGCAAATAGCCCTCAGGCAATTCTCTACTCTACTACTAACAGTAAAGCTACAGTCTAAACAGGTAGCCAGAGCCACACTAGTAAGCTAGAGCTCCTCTACACAAACTAAACTTCTTGTGTAACAGCTGCACTTTGAAATTATTGCGCAATAACATTTATGAGCAATAGCTGCTCTCTGAAATAATTGCGCCTTGCATACTTTGGGCCCAGGGTGGATCCACGATCTTGGAACAAAAGTTCTGGAACTGCACTGTACATGTATGTTACCAAGGGTGTATCGAGCCGCCGAAGGGTACGGGGTATGGTGGTGGTCTTGATGTTACCATTTTCTTTTATGCTATTGCAGACTGTAGTGTTTAGCAGTCCTGATTATTATAATTATGGTGATGGCTGTGTTCAAGTTATTCACACACTACTAAAGTGTTGTAGTATATAGCAAAATGCATTGTTAGCCGTAGTTGTGAATAACATTATAGCTATAACAAAATCCGAATTCAAAGTCTGATCAACATCTTAGGACTAGACTAACTATGAAATGTACTGACCTGAAGTGGGTGTGGCAGTGGAGCAGCTGCACTCTGACCTTTGGAGCCAGTTTGATCCTGTACATGCACATTCAACATAAATTACTGGTCTGAGGAACTCAATATAGCTGCATACCACTTTATCAATGCATTATGTATGTGTGTGTGTCTGTGCGTGATGGAAGTGGGCGGATCGGGGGTGGGACAGACTATAGTGATGCACGACCTTTGTACTTTACTACTAACGCCGAACTTCAACTGCGAAGATTGCGATACAAGGGCTGAAACCTTCCAGAACGGCTGAGGCCGCAAGCGGACACAATCCTGGAGCAGCAGGTGAAGCAGATGCGATCTGAGGGTGGCAACGGAAGCCGACGCATCGGGGCTGAGCAGCAGCTGTAGCGGACGCGATCGGGGAGCAGCAGACTGAGGCAAACGCAATCAGGGAGTACCAGCTGAGGCAGACACGATCGGGTGCAACAGCAGCAGCTGAGACAGATGCGATCACATCGGGAGAACCATGCAGCTGAAGTGGATGCGATCACATTGGGAACACCAGGCAGCTGGGGTGGATGCGACCACATCGGGAGCACCATGCAGCTGAGGTGGATGCGATCACATCGGGAGTACCATGCAGCTGGGGTGGATGCGACCACATCGGGAGCACCATGCAGCTGAGGTGGATGCGACCACATCGGGAGTACCATGCAGCTGAGGTGGATGCGACCACATCGGGAGCACCATGCAGCTGAGGTGGATGCGACCACATCGGGAGCACCATGCAGCTGAGGTGGATGCGACCACATCGGGAGCACCATACAGCTGGGGTGGATGCGATCACATCAGGAGCACCAGGCAGCTGAGGTGGATGCGACCACATCAGGAGCACCATGCAGCTGAGGTGGATGCGATCACATCGGGAGTACCATACAGCTGAGGTGGATGCGACCACATCGGGAGCACCATACAGCTGAGGTGGATGCGATCACATCAGGAGCACCAGGCAGCTGAGGTGGATGCGACCACATCAGGAGCACCATGCAGCTGAGGTGGATGCGATCACATCGGGAGTACCATACAGCTGAGGTGGATGCGACCACATCGGGAGCACCATACAGCTGAGGTGGATGCGATCACATCAGGAGCACCAGGCAGCTGAGGTGGATGCGACCACATCAGGAGCACCATGCAGCTGAGGTGGATGCGATCACATCGGGAGTACCATACAGCTGAGGTGGATGCGGTCAGAGTGCAACAACTGCATGAAGCCCACACAATATGGGAGCACCTGCAACGGGAACCAGACCTAGCATGTAGGCGAACGAAGAAGAAGTAGCTGAGCGAGCGAAGAGTATTAGTTTTGCATAGTAATTAATTATAAGTGCATAGATGGGTGAAGATATTATGGGGCAAAGCCCCACCCATGTGCTGGCACTCAATTGAATTGCAGTATACATTCAAGCACAGCTATGAAGCTAGCTGGAAGCAAGTAGGTATTTTGTCTACATTTTGAAGGCGATACATTTCTTATTGCCCCTCCCCGACGATATATTAGAATCTAGATAGTTATGAATACCATTGTCAACTGACCTGCTGAGGTTGGTGTCGCAGTGCAGCTGCTCTCGGCTCTCTGGAAACAGTTTGATCCTGTACACACAAATCATCTCATGATGGAAACGATTTCTAAAAAGAGTTTTCTTAATTCTTACCCTCAGCTGCCTTTGCAATCGGTTGATTTCAGCCTCTTTTCCTTGAATTTCAGCTGTCTGTTGATGAATCTGGGTATTTCTAGCATCCACCCCGGCCTGCATGCAATACCAATGTAGAACATAATTATGCATACATGTGAATTCCCTAGCTAGCAAATATACATGCAGCATGGGTTTCAAACTGTATTATTTGAGTATGCTATAAGCATCTCATTGACAAGGTCAGAATAAGAGCACTGAAGTAGGATGCCACGTACTTGAAGTTGCTGTTGGAGAAGTCCAATCTCTTTGTCTTTCTCCTTGAGTGCCTTCACCATCCCCACCTTCACCACATCCACCTTCACAAGCTGGCTGCCGTACGGTCCCTCAATCTGGGCCCTCACTGCCTCCAACTGCCGCAGCAGCTCCTCAGCGGAGGGTCGTCGGGCCGGAGCATTGCGTATACATTGGTGTACCAGCTGCACGAGTGGGTGCTGTTCCCCCAGTTGTCCATGGAGTAGCTGGATGTAGTCACTTCGACGTTCCACCTCAGAACGGCCAATGATCCTCTCTGGGTTGTCTGGGTGTGGGTAGGTGCTGGGAAGGAGGTCTCCTGGGAACACCTGGGGAGGGGAGGGAGGGGCGGGGGAATTCAGCAGTGCTGTATGACAGATGGTAGCAGGCATGCAGCTGCCACAGAACTACCATATCCACAATCACAACTATATCCATATAGCTCAACGTTATTTCCACACTGAAATGTCATATAAGGTACTAAACCAACAGTGAATGTATTCAGACTATAGTATTCACTACACCACAATAAGCACTTTATTTGAAGGGATCTGTTCATCCAGACATCCACCTCCATTTTACCTAATAAGGAACAACTTCTATGCCAACATCAGGAGTGCATGAGGGAAGGAGCATTGAACTCCGCATGCCCCGCCCTAGGACATGTAGTAGTCCTTCACACCTCCAAAATGTCACCTTTTACGGCAAGAGGCCATTACATGTAAGGATTTGTGTGAAACCGAGCTAAGTACCGATGTGAAATGCAAATTGGCCTTTGTGCAGCCATAGTTATACTAAAGCTATAGCTGACTTACGTATGCTGCAAAGGTCTTCCATATAAGGTTTAAACCAAAAGGTGTGAGGGACTACTACATGTCTTTACTAGTTAAACGCTCCTTCGCCGCATTCGGCGGCTCACCAACATCCACCCACATGTTCTGACCTGTGTGAGGGTGAAGAGGGCAAGATGTCCATAGGAAAAGATGTCCAACCTTGGGCCATACCGGGAGCCCTCATCAAATGCTTCGGGTGGCATATAGACTAACGTTCCAGGGATGCGAGTGAGTGTCCGAGCCAGCTGTCCCGGCCGCAGGTTTACGATACGGGTGTTACCTAGATCGGTGATCTTCGCCAGCAGTGATGATGTCAGCAGTACGTTCCTAGCACTGAGATCCCGGTGAACAACTGGAGGGTGCCGAGTGTGAAGATAGAGCAATCCCCGTACTACATCCGCCAGCAGTGACCTCTTAAGGGAGAGGGGAAGACCTGGAGCACCCTCCAGCAGGTCATCCAGGCTGCTGTCCAGCTGTTCCATTACCAGCACGGGCAGTGATGACCCTTCCAGGAAACACAGTCCCAGGAACTGCACAATATGAGGGTGTCGCATCGCTGCCATCACCTGCAGTAGTATATAATATAGTACGTATACCAAATAAGGATAAAGTGTTGCACAAGGCAGTGGCTATTTCACTGAACGGAACGGAACACTTGGAAAACACGGAACGGCTATGGGTGTCCTCACTGCAATGTCTGATCTCTACAAACTGTACATCACTGGACAGAGCTCAACGAGTCCTACATGCTGGTAGCCATATTGCTGGAACGTGATGGTTACACCAACATGTACAGCTCGTCGAGCTCTATCTAGTGATAGCGGTATGCAGCTTGTGGAGTTTGAACAGTGCAATGAGGACTTGTTCCGTGTTTTCAAGTATTCCGTTCCGTGAAATAGTCCCCGCCCTGTACTAAAGACAAACAAAAGTGTAAACCTGTCATTATGATCTCTCTAGTGAATGTTAATAGCTCACCTGGCACTCCTCGCGGTATTTACGAGTGATGTTGGCAGTGCCGATGTTGTCCCGGTCCAGGAGTTCTTCGTGCAGCCGCTTCCCCGCGCACATCAGCCCGTTGACTTCAAGCTCTTCCACGCTCCCGTAGGATCCAACGCCCAGCCTTTTGCCCGTAGGGCGCACCTCGGGAAGTATGAATTGCTGCAGTTCGTCATCGCCTTGGAAATCCTGTCTTCCTGCCATCTTGGCTACTGGTCGACCGTACGTACGTATACCTGGACCGGACAGAATGTGGGTGGGGCTCAGATCCAATTATACGCAATCTAGAAATTTCGAGCGCATGTGCAGCCGCGCCGATCGACGCTAGCGCTAGCTGCCCCTAAGCTGGACGTTAAAACTGAACCCTGTGTCTGTTATTGGCGTGCAGGTGGTACTGTTCCAAGAGGGAGGTAGCGGGGAAAGCTCTCAGTATACGTGAATAGTGTGGCATGTCTCGAAAACGTCGACTGGACGATATCCCTGAAAAGAGTGCCAATCTTATTCCCCTGGGGTCAAGGTCTACTCCTATGGGCCTCCTTCCAATCCCCAGCACCCATTCTGGGGAACATCGGAGGCACTCTGATGTTTCTGTAGTCTCTGGCCGGCATTATGAGGGGGATAGACGACATTCCGATGTGAGCGAACGTCCGAGCAAGGTGCCACGGTTTGGAGATGGTGAGCTCGCTGGAAAAGAAGCGGAACTACAATTTCCAGAGGTACAGCAATGTCAATCTTTACCTACTCTCACAGGCCAGACATTTGCTCGGAGTTCGTGGAGTTCGTGGATGTCACCGGAATGTTGGTGGCTCCAATCAGATTGATAAATTACTTTCCACATGCACACACACACATGCTGCACACACACACATGCTGCACACACACACACACACACACACATGCTGCACACACACACACACACATGCTGCGCACACACACACACACACATGCTGCACACACACACACACACATGCTGCACACACACACATGCTGCACACACACACACACATGCTGCACACACACACACATGCTGCACACACACACGCACACACACACACACACATGCTGCACACACACACGCACACATGCTGCACACACACACATGCTGCACACACACACGCACACATGCTGCACACACACACACGCACACGTGCTGCACACACACACATGCTGTGCACACACACACACACATGCACGCAAGCACACACCTGGCCTGTGAGAGTAGTGCCACATCACATCCACACGTATACACATTGCACGCACACACAAACTTCACAGGGCAAAACAACACTGAACAATGCCCTCCAGATCTTTCTGAGGCGACTGAACAAATCGCTCGAGTACGAGATTGTTCGCACGACCCACCCTGTAACACGCCAGTCCATCTTCCGCTGCTTTGTGGAGGTGCCGTACCCCGAACCCTTCACGGCTGTTGGTGAGGGGTTCACTAAGAAGGAAGCAGAGAGGAGAGGAGGCTCGGCCGCCTGCCTGAAGCTCTTTGTGAGTAGTTTGTCTCATCCTGTGGTGCTTAAGTGCATGACCACTGTTGCCATTGTATAGCCTCATACCCAGGCCTTCTCAGCCTCATACCCAGGCCTTCTCAGCCTCATACCCAGGCCTCTTTACCCCAGCGTTTGTCGGGGCTGCAAACAGCAAACACTGCAGTGAGAAGCCCTGGTTACCAGGTTACCAGGTTACCAGGCTAGTCATTGCATGCGTACAAATGTGTTCAGATAAGATTCAACCAATCAGATATCCATATCCAGTCCCAGCACAGGAACTTCAGGAAGTGTCAGTAGTAATTGACCTTTGACCTTTCCAGGAGTTGGGAATTATTAACTTGCAAGGTAAGAGACTTGAGAAGCAGCACATCGACGTCGTCGAGGACCAGAAGCCAAAACCACTTGAGGTCTCCCTACCTGATCAAATCGAACTCTTTGAGGCCGTCTGCTGCATTCCGGAGTGTTCCTCCTTCCCAAACTGGTCCGTCGTGCAGCGCTACTACGAGGAACAGAAGCGGAAGCACAAGAGGAGCTCGAAAGTTGAGAGTACACAGTTTCAGCTGTCTCTGTTCCCGTATAATCCAAGTTCATTAACTGCTGCAAACCAGCCGCAGTACACCAGTGTAACATTGCCGAGTAACCTGAAGGTCCTGTTCCCATCCGGCCAGAGTACCTGTCTCACGACTCTCCCCTGTCCGTGCTGTTTCCAGCACGTCTCAGTAACCCTGTCCCATCTGGGCGGTACCAGTAGTGTTGATTTAACCCCTTCACTCCCACCTGTAAACTCTTCACAACCAACACCTCCTTCATTGCCGGAATCTTCAACTTCTCTTATCACCAAGAACACAGACATCCCTCCTTCCGACTCCAGTTCTGAACTTCCCTCTGGTGACTCTGACCTGCCGCAAACCATGTGTGCGTTCACCGGCCGGCCGTACCAGGAGCTGCCCACGGATGAGCTGAGCAAGCGGAACAATGAGCTGCAAGCCCAGTTGGAGGAGATGCAACGGAAGTACCACAACCCTCGTCCCGACACTCCCCAGCACACTGCCCAGAACCTCCCCGTAGCAGCCATGAGGTGAGTCTGGCCATGCATCAACAGTGATGTATTACTGTGTGTGTAGTGGGTATGAGCTTGTGTAAAACAGAACCTTTGTAACAGCACTAACTACATACACTGGAATTTGTAATGGATCGGACTTGCCAGATTACTCGTCTTAAGCTTGGGCGGAGATTCCGATAGCCTTGTCCCCCAGGATCTAGTACAACACAGTTAGTGAGCTGTTGGTGTTTGATCCACTGTCTCTCCAGGAACGCTATTCTGACGCAGGTGAACAATCAGCCGGTTGTGATCATATCGGGCTTAACGGGCAGCGGGAAGTCCACTCAGGTAGGAGGAAGTGTGGTTGTATTTGTATGTGTACAATGTCCCTTCGAAGATTTGTTGAATTTGCAAATGAAGTAGTTCGTGTAGGTTACCAGGTTACCTACCACCTTGTGGAACCTTTTCGTCCTTCACCCCCTCTCTCTGTCTCTCTCTGTCTGTGTGTGTGTGTTTGTGTGTGTGTGTGTGTGTGTGTGTCTGTGTGTGTGTGTGTGCAGGTACCGCAGTATATTATTGAGAACTACACGGAGCACGGGATGGGTGCCAACTGCAACATCATTGTGACCCAGCCTCGCAGAATCAGCGCTGTCTCGATAGCCGAGAGAGTTGCCGTGGAGCGAGGAGAGTCTGTGGGAGCAAACGTTGGGTACCAGGTGAGGTAGTGGGTGGGGAAGGAGAAAGGGGAGGGAGGGGGGAGGAGAAAAAGGGGGGGGGGGGGGGGGGGGGAGGGGAGGGGGGAGGGGAAGGGGGGAGGGGAAGGGGGAGGGGAGGGGGGGAAGGGGAGGCAAAGGGGACTGCTTGCCTTGAGTATGCTATCGTTCGTGTTCCAGGTACGTCTGGACTCATGCATGCCCCAGAAGCCGGGCAGAATCCTGTACTGCACCACGGGGATACTGCTGATGAGACTCAGGAAGAATCCTCGACTGGAGGGTGAGGAGGGAGGGAGGAGGGAGGGAGGGAAGGAAGGACGGAGGGAAGGAGGGAGGGAAGGAGGAAAAGGGGAAGAAGGAGGGACGGTAAAGTAGAACAGATGTAAAGTGTACATGTACACACACACACCCACACACACACACACACACACACACCCACACACACACACACACACACACACACACACAGGTGTGAGCCATGTTATAGTGGATGAGGTTCACGAGAGAGATGTGAATGCGGACTTCCTACTGATCCTGCTCCGCGAGATTGTCCGCGCAGGGTGTCCAGTAAAGGTCATTTTGATGAGTGCAAGTGTCAATGCCCAGATGTTCGCAAACTACTTCCAGAGAGCTGGGTGAGGGGGAGGGTGGAGATGAAGGAGGGAGGGAGGATGTGAAGGAGGGAGGGAAGGGATGAAGGAAGGAGGGGGGGTGAATGAGGGAGGGAGGGGGTGAAGGAGG
>OZ007518.1:984968-1041156 GCA_963931865.1 Axinella damicornis
GCTCACACAACTGTGCATTTTCACATACGTAACAATTGACCAAAACTGGAACAGCGCATGTGAAAGATGTGCACTCAATAATTGCCATATGGATTTGATATCGGTTTAAAACGATATATCGATATTAAGTACTAAGCCATATTGATATTGATATTGGGTACATGGATGGACGATATATTGCAAAATTGATATTATTATTGTCCCAGCTCTATTTGGCAGGAGGTTGTTATACCATGTCTTTGTACCTCTGGTAGGGCATGATGCGTATGAATGACCGTGGTGGGTGGGAGGGGTGTTTGTGTGTGTGTGTGTGTGTGTGGGGGGGGGGGGGGGGGGGGGCTAGGTTGGCGGGAGTTGAAGGGCTGAGAAGCAAAGTGGGTTAACCCACAAACATCAATTTACACCCCCTTGATGTGGGAATCCTTGCAAAATGTGTTTCAGGCTATTTCCACCTTTTAATTTTTGGAAAAAATGTCACATTTGTCTGAATATACATGTAGTCCATGATTTTTAATGCAGTTTTGAACATTTCACACTATTCCCCCATTGTGGGTTGGCCCACTTTGCTTCTCGCCCCTTCAGTTGAACTTGTTAATACCGTGTCTTTGTACCTCTTGTAGGGCATGATCCCGGGGTTCAGTCCGGACTTCATGTCGAAGGGGAATGAGAGAGAGTCCATGGCACGACTGAAGAGATTGATGACCATCATGGACAGTATGAATGACCATGGTGGGTGGGAGGTGTGCGTGTGTGTGTGTGTGGGGGGGGGGGGGGGGGGGGGGGGGGGAGGGAGTGGGGAATGAAAGGGAGTCCATGGCGCGACTGAAGAGGGATGACCATCATGGACAGTATGAATGACCATGGTGTGTGTGTGTGTGTGTGGGGGGGGGGGGGGGGGGGGGGGGGGGGGGGGGAAGTAGAGGGAGCCATGTGCACAGCACTGTGAATGCGCTGGATATGGCCTTGTCTGTACTCCTTCGAGAACGAGGAAAAGCTAATTACCTGCAGCTGCGAGGCCTGGGAACTAGGCTATGAAGCGGGGTGATCTGAATGTTGTTATATCGCACAAACCTGTGTCCCCCCCTCCCCCTCCCTCTCCCTCTCATACTCAGAGCTAGACCACCCGCAAGGGGCCAAACTATTTGGCAAGCAGCCGGGTCGGACGGTGCGTGTGGCCCGGGGGTCGGGCACCAGTGTGCGGGAGGTCCAGGAGCTCCTCTCCCAGTATACCAAGTTTTCCCAGATGGTGAAGAAGATGGGAGGAATGAAAGGCCTCTTCAAGAACACCAGAGGTAGTTTACCACACCCTGCTCACCACATAAGATAGCATGTACATGTATATGTAGTAGGGCTGAGTCCGAGCATCGCTATGGTGATGTCAGTCATGTGCTAACGTGCTTGTGAAAAGATCAGGTGTTGAGTAAAAGTAGAGCTAGCTTTGTAACTCGTATCTCCTTCGAAATGTGTCATAATCGTCATGTAATCGAAAATTGTGACTGTTTAGCCGTCCGTCCCTCCTGTCTTCTCTCTCCTCCGCAGGAGGTGACATGGGTAAGAATGTGAACCCAGCCCAGATGGCCAAACTCAACCAGCAGGTGGCCAAGATGATCGACCCCAGAGTGCTCCAACAGATGGGTGAGGAGGGAGACACTGTGCATGTGGGGGGGGGGGGGGGGGGGGGGGGGGGGGGGGGGGGGGGGAGGGGTTAAACTTGTCACGTGCAGTGACTTACAAGAAAGTTGGGTGGAAGTGTGGAGGAGTAGCACATTCCCGGAGGATTAAAGTGAGTGTGCTACCGATTGCAGCCATGGGCTGCTGAGCAACTGAGCGGTCGACATCAGGCTGTCATGGTAATGTTTCTCAGGTCCAGAAAGCCACCCCAGAGCTGCATGGAAAGAACGTGCCTCTCCTCCACACATCCACTCAAGTCCATGTACTGGTACATCACTGTATTATGTCAAGTTTTACCAGGTCTTCCCCTGCGTTAGTACTGCAATTAACAAATTAATGCTGTGGTGAGAAGGCCGGGGTAATGAGGTTAGGGTATGCCTGAGGCTACCATTAACCCACTGCTCTCTGTGCATGTGTGTGTGCACCTGCCACAGGTGGGATGGGCGGACTGCAGAACATGATGCGACAGTTCCAACAGGGGGCAGCTGGCAACTTCGGGGGGTTCATGGGTGGGAGATGATGAACTTCACCAGCCCTCCGGGAATATTTCCATGTGTATCATGACCTTCATCATGTGTGTTTGTACATTGTGTGCACACATTAGTGACTATGCTTCTCTGTCATCATGACTGTGTGGTGTGAGTTAGAGCTTATCTGTGTGTGTGTGCATCATATAGCCTCATACCCACCCCAGTGTTTGTCGCTTGCAGTACTAAGTGGGTATACTTCAAGCGACTAATGCTGTGGTGAGAGTTAGGCCTGGTTATGAGGCTATATACAAAAATAGAGCACAAGTGCCCTTCATTCTCCTTCATACAAATGTGGTCATTCACCTAGCATAAACTTATTCATTGTATGATAGGTGATCAGCACTGTTGCTATAGCAACAGAGTACTACATAAATCATTTAGTTTGGAGTTTGGACCACCCAACAAACTGGTCTGCAGTGCCTCTAACTTGATCTGATGGCCGGGACCCACAATTACTGCAGCACTGCACATGCATGATAATCTAACACACAATAAGCTATAGATGTTGAATCACTACAAGTACCTTGGTATGTTATAGTGCGTACGTGACTGAACACGAAACCATGCCTACAGCACCTGTACACTGGAACGTTCTAACGTTGTTACATGTACCAAACTGCATGATGACTCGAGATCAATTGCCTCACCTCCGGATCCCACTCACCTCCCCCTGGGGTCTGCATGCTGCATGCTACGAACGACGATATTCGACCTTCCTCTTTAAAACTCCATTCAACGTTTTGTAACTGACTAACATACCTCCAGTGTCTATGAATGGCTTTCTTTTTGATGTGTTTCAAATGGTTCAGCTAGGTCATTGTGAGGTAGCTACGCAGGTACAATTTCTAGTTCATTTTGTTGCAGTGTTCACAGTTCAGAGTGGGGTAGCTATAGTCCAATGTGGTTCTGAGTCCTTGGCTGTTAGCTCCAGGGGGAATTTTGTTGGTTCAGCCACAGAGTCACATGCTCTGCATGTTATTGAAGGTTATCAGAAACAGAGCTACTACTAGTACTAGCTGATGATTATCTAGCATGGCAGCGGCTGTTGGTATTAATTGTGCCTATAATCGACTCAGTGAATATGGTTAATGGTTTGTGTAGCTCCAGGTTCCTATTTCCCTGTTAAAACTTTGTCTCTATCTGATAACCAATATTAGCATGTGACTCTGTGGCTAAGCCAACAAAATTTCCCCTGGAGCTACATAACAGCCAAGGACTCAGAGCCACATTGGACTAGCTACCCCACTCTGAACTGTAAACACTGAAACAAAATGAACATTAGAAATTGTACCTGCATAGCTACCTCACAAGTATCTAAACAATCACATCAAAGAGAATAAAGTCATTCGTAGTCACTCCGTGGAGGTATGTTTACCGTAGTCAGTTGGCTACAAAAAGGTAAAGAGGAAGGTCAAATGTCGTCGTTCATATAGCATGTGACATTGTAACATGAAGACCCCGGGCCCAGTGGGAGGTGAGTCAAGCAGCATGCATGGAGACGCCAGCGATCTACAATGGTCTAACTTCCAATTACAGCTGCAGCGAAGGCCTTCCTTTGGACCTTTCGGCACGGCACCGTGGCCATGGCACATGAACTAGCTAGCTAGCTACAGCCACCCAGAAAGTAAAATTTTATTCTTCATGCAATTTTCAACATTTTATGTGCCTGCAAATAAATTATTTCCAGCTATATAGCTAACCAGTCACATCATGTCCTGAATACAGCTGCCCCACTAGACGTAGCTAATAGTAGCTAACTCTGTTTCTGATTTAAGCACCACATGCACAACCAATAACATGCAGAGCATGTGACTCTGTGGCTAAACCAACAAAGTTCCCCCTGGAGCTAACAGTGGAAGGACTCAGAACCACATTCGGACACCTCTCTAACTGTAAACACCACAACCAACTAGAAATTGTAGCTACATGCATGGCGAGCTACCTCACAATGACCTAGCTGAACCATCTCTCCAATTGCGTTTGCCGACAGCACTATCCTCTACGAGAAACTACCAACTCGGCATTTTAGTAAGGCTCCCCCTACAAATCATGTAAATGTCACGTCACGTTGAGTGTACTCATAAGAGTACCTCAGGATGGCGGTTTGGATCGTGATAATTAAGTTAACAAGGAAAGAGAACAAGACACCATGTATAGACCAAAAACTAATTTTGCATATTGATCATTAAGTACAAAACACAATAATTATTACTTCCGTTAGTAAAGAGGGTTTCAGTTCAATACAAGGTTTCAAGCAACTTATCAATCCTGCTTATGTTTCTTCGGCAGTAGTCCTGAGTAGTGACAAGCAAATCTTTCAACTTGTTTTCATCTGTTTCAGCAAGGTCAATGTATTCGGTGAGTGGAGGATTGAAACGAAAATAAGCAGCACCCAATCCCCTGCACCAAGCGTGAGCTCTCTGCACATTCATTTCTGTTGCGGTAGCTGCCGGCACGATTGCTTGTGTTAGCACTCTCATTGCTACTTTGAAATTCTTCAAAAAGGTTTCCGTGTATCTAAGATCAACAGAGGTGCTCATTGACTCCAGAATTTCAACGGAAAAGTTCCCTGTACCAAGAGAAATCACACAGCCAAACTTCCATCCATGTTTGTGAATTTCGGTCATTGCATCCGGCGCTGGGTTGTTGGCCAGCAAGCCACCGTCAAGGAAGAAGTCATTGAAGGCGGGGAAGTAGAAAGGAGCGGCAGAAGAGGCTCGCGCTGCCTCCCAGACTTTGCGCTGTTCGGGTCCCAACTGTCCGTCCCGCCCATCACCATAGTTACACATCAGGTGCAGCTTTGGGGGATTCTGGTTAGCGAGGGTCGTAGGAACAACAACTCGAGGGCTACTCTTCGTGTTCAACGTATCTTCACCTAAAACATCCTGTAGAACGTCTGACAATACATCACTAGACCATATAAAATTCTTCGCTCTTTCCCATGCTCCACGTGAAGGGAAGACACGATCCTTCAAACTCCAGTACATCGCTCGCCCCTTCTCTGCAGTGAAGCCTTTATAAACATGACCAAGCGCCATAAGGGACCCAGTGCTTGTTCCAGTTAGCCAGTGGAATTTCGAGAGGAAAGGTTTGCCATGTGGGTACAGCTCTTTCCTTCTCTTCTCAATCATGACCAACATCTCACAGAGAACTAGTCCCCGAATGCCTCCACCGTCCAATGCAAGGAGGTTGACTGTTTCACTGACTTTGACAGCTGCTACAGGCTTTTGAAAGACTACCTCACTACTCTCTACAGCAAGTTGGGCTTGTGACAATTTCTCTTCGAACGGTTTGTCTTCCAGTACAGCCATGAGCTTTCGCATGAAGGGACTCACCTCTAGCCCCATTCCACTAATGTCAAGTTTTGCTCCATATGCTGTCAGGAGCATCACGATACTTGAAGAGTTGTTTTTCACTGCAATACGAAAAGCAGTGTCGCCTGCTGTATTTTCTTTTTCCACGTTAGCACCATTCTGCAGCCAGTACTCTGCTGTGCTGTAGTTGCCTTTGCTGGCTGCTGAGAGAAGGATGTCATTACCTGCACTGTCCGTGGCTTTCCTATCTGCTCCACTATCAACCAATTGCTTTGCAATTCTTTTGTTTCTCGCTGCCAGTAGCGGAGTACTGCCATTTTTGTCCCGTACCTCGAGTTTGGCTTTGTAATCGAGAAAGACTTTCACTGTGTTCCAGTCAGCGTACTTTGAGGCAGCAAGAAGTGGAGTATCGCCTACTTCGTTTCTGGCTTCAAGGTTGGCTCCGTGTTGCAATAAGTCAGTCGACAGATATGGTAGAGACTTCATGGCGGCTAGCAATAGTGGAGTGCTACCTTGTTCATCTTGCAGATCAAGCTTGGCTCCACTTCGCACCAACTGCCCCACTAGGTCGGAGAGGTTCCTCTCACGAGTCGCTCGCTGTTGAACATCGAGTTGGCCTGCATGGTGCAACCATTTTGCAACTGTTAGGAGTTTGCCCTCAACAGGATCCCTCCGTTGGAAAAAAAGCCACGGCCACTGGTATGGACCTGGTTGTGTTGATGACACAAGCAGCAGTTCTAGCGCTAACGACGGGCTCTTCTCGATGGCGTAGTCGAGGGCAGTTTTTCCTCTGAGGTCCTGGACTTCGGGGTCGACGCCTGCTCGCAACAATCGCGCGACCACACTACCGTTGCTTGCCAGGTGAAGCGCTGTTCTACCGTTGTCGTCCGTTGCTTCTACATTCGCTCCGTGTCGCAGCAGCGCTCTAACTGCCAAGAGATTGTCCTGCTCCGCTGCCACCAGTAGAGGAGTGCGTCCGCTCGCTTCTTCGGTTGTCTCCAGCACCCTATAATTCCGGGATGCCCCAGCGAGCAGTTCACTCACACGCTGGTTGTCACCGTCTTCAACAGCTTTGAGTAATTCCGGATGGCGCTGTCGGTGTCCAGGTCGAGCAGCCATCCAGAGGCTCAGACAGCCTCAAGTTGGCCCGCAACGAAGGGTCGAGAGTTGACCTTTATATAGTGCAACCAGGCATGTACTTCAAAAGAAATGACGAAATCTGTTACGGGACACTCATGCGCGCGCCGTGCGAAATGCATTGGCAGGGCCTGGTACGGCCGGTACGGCCGGTGTCACAGGAAATTTCGCCTCCAGGAAAAAACGTCGCGGCGACAAAATTTCCTGGGATATACGGTCGCTCTAGTATAACGGAGCGACCGTATTTCCTAGGAATTATTGTAGCCCTCAGTAAAATTCGTCGCTCACAGTTATGCGCAAACATAAACCCTTCTGCATCACTGAGATGCACCAAGGACAATCCGACATACTGCTAAGGTACCTGCATTATTGCAGAAAGTCTCAAGAAGAACGAGAAGGATTCTTTTTGTAGGTAAAAGGGTGGACTGATCTACCGTCGAATCGAACGGAACAACATTGATCAACGGGTGTGCCAAACAAGTACTTGAACAATAACCAACTATCCTGGCATTGCAGGCAGTACAAACGTTGATGTTTTATCTCTTTATCACTGTTCTAGCGGTTCCTGTATCTCGTCACCATTGGTTTGGGCACACCATTGCTTGCGACCGATTTTCCTGGGGAGTTGCAATAATTCCTAGGAAATACGGTCGCTCCATTTACTAGAGCGACCGTATATCCTAGGAAATTTCGTCGCCGCGACAATTTTTCCTGGCGACGAAATTTCCTGTGACACCGGTGTTACAGTAAATCCGATCGCTCGGAAATATGATCGCGGCGTTAAAATTTCCTAGGAAATGTTAACGCCGGGCGTGCATATTTCCTAGGAAATATCATCGCGCACAGGAAATTCGATCGCTCACGGTACAGTATATGGGAAAGCAGTCTCCAGATCCAAGTAGCTAGCTGTGGCCTTGTTGAAGTAGCTAGACTGTTTATAGTTCGTGTCTTCTCTAGTCTATAAACGAAAATTCACAGCAAACTTGTCTATGTGGGGCTCGCTCACGCTCGCCCTATAATTAGTTATTATTATTATTATTATTAAATTTTAATGACAAATAAAGGCCAGGAGGGCCTATTAGTCAGGAAAATTGCACAAACAGACGTCTAGCTAGCTAGTGGATAGATTCACAGTGAGGGGCTCTTGACAGAAAGCCTTGCTGTACTGTGTGGGCTAGCAGTGGCAGCAGTTTGGAGTCCGTGCTAGTCATTATGAAGAGGAACTTGTCCGTAGGAGACTTGTGCTCAAATGGTGGTAGTATTTTAGAGCAGTGTTGAAATAGTTTTTGCCTGCTGAGCAATGGACAATTTATTAAGAAATGTTGTTCATCTTCTAATACTCCACAGAGGTCGCACTGTCTCTCCTCCACCGGGGTTGGAGTTGGGACAGTGTAGCGGCCAGTCTCGATTTTCAGGCCATGGGCACTACATCTGAAACGTGCGAGAGGGACTCTGAGGTATGGAGGTAGGTCGAGGTAAGGCTCATTAGTAGGCGTGGGCGGTATACGTTTATGCGCGCAAAGCGCATTATCGCCATTCCTCGTCGACGGTCACGGATGACACGGAAAGCAGAAAGCAGTTACAGTGCAGTGCAAAGCACGAAGATGCCACGAGAGGCCATCCAGACAACTGAAAGGTGAAATAAATTTTCCGCGCTTCGCGCGGACAGATCGGCGCTTCGCGCCTCTATTCACTGCCTTCGGCAGTGGCCTTAGGCAGTGGCCTTACCACTCGCAGTGGGTGTGGCGAGAGGCTGGCCCGCGAGACTACTCCTAAATAGCTCGCGCCGGCGTGATTCATTCAGGGCATGACGGAAGCTTTTACGGATACGCTGCAAAAACGAGCAGTTCATGGCGGCTGTATCACGCCACCTCACTACTCTTAAGGTTTCCAGGTACTTAGTTACCCGGTACCATGGACAGCGGTCTGGTATAGTGTATTGTCCATGGAGGTACCCGGCCTCGTTCCAAGCCTCGGCCAGCTTTATGCATATTGCCACGCCCACTTCCGCTGCTCCACGAGTGACAAGCAGGTTCCTCTCCCTCCTCCTACCTCTAACCCTCCAACTCAACCATGGCCATCAACTCTATTAGTAACCTACTATCAACTATATTTGTTTGTTTGTACTTTGTGTGTGATCCTATAGGCCAAACTTGGCCTGCTGTCATTGCGACAGGACCTAAAAATAAAATTCAATTCAATTCAATAGGTAGAGCTCACTCGAGCAGAGAGAATAAATACAACAGCAAACACATAATGCAACACAAGCACACATCAGATCATGTCATGTCTCATCCAATGGGCTGTAACCTGTAGCTAGCTATGAGGACCAGTGAATACGCCGAGGCACGGGCACCCCAGACATGAAAACATTCTCCCATCACCATCACCCTGGAGCGAACAATCAGATTCCTCTGGCCACTCTTTTTGGTCACATACGTGTAACACTGAGGGAGGGGGCAATCTAGTCTCGCAGGCCAGACTTTACATTCCGAATCGTATGGGCATGCAAGTCAAAAATAAGAGCTCTCTCACAGCTCCCGGTGGCATGTCCCCAAGAAAATCACACCGCTGCACACTCCTTCGAGGGCCTCTCGCCACAGTCTTATCTTCGAAAGTCGTGAAAGTAAGAGCACTCTCTCACAGCTAGCTGTACTACAGTGCACGTGCGTGTTCGGTCCAGCTATATAACGCTAGCGCTAGCTACTATTATTCAGTTCCACCATAGATAATAGAGCGTAACGCTCTATTATCTATGGTGACAGACACGCAATCAATGGAGAGTAACAATATGTTACTGTGCAAATGATCAAGAAAAACTACCGGTATACATGTAGCTATAGCTAGTTAATAATTTGTCACTACAGTTTCCTAAACAAAATGTTCAGTTGAGTTCCACATCATCAGGTCCATTTATACGAGTCACTGACCGAAAGAGAGATCCATGTAGAACTTCTGATTGTCATTTCCAGTGCCTTGGTCATAAATCTGCAAAGCATTTTTAATGTCACCACTGGGAACATCAATCACACGCCCAGAGCTAGCGTAATTCTGTATCCACGAATTAGGAGAGCTGTTTTCCATTGGACAGACCCTCCACAGCTGTTGAGGGGACATCTGTCCACGAGAGGTGGTGATTTTGTTGCTGAGTGTGAGCTTGTCGTGTTTTTTTTGTGCTTGTGTTGCAGTGATAAACAGTGTTGGTGCTTTCGCACTTGCAATGGTGTACACTCCCGGGAGACCCCACACTTCATTGAAGATCCACTGCTGGTATGCTGCATGACATAAGCACACATGGGATTGAAACCTATTATAAGTTATAGAGCTATAGCTATAATGTACTGCAACAGTATACTGGCAAAATACAAAATAAGCCACTTATTAACTACTAGCTATATACGTTAACTTACATGATGCATTTCCCTGGAGTAAAGTGCTAAGAAAGATCCAGTCCCCATTGGATGGCGCTTCTGGGGGAGAGGCAAGAGAATTCTGTGCCGTGAAGCACACTTGACCACTTTTGAATTTGGGGGCTACGATGAAAGTGGCCATTTTCTGCTTTCTTGTTGAAGTTGCTTTGACTTTGATGGATGGTTTGATGAAATTATCAGAGCAGCTGTCTTCTTTATAGGCAGTCATGCACTGCAAAAACGGAAGTAGTTACTTTGACTGCTTGGTGGTTACTATAGCTGCACCATGTTTGGACATGCAGGATCGAGGCAATACTATTGGAGGATGATAGCATCTGAACATTCCAGTAGTACCCTACATAAACCAGGTTTGTGTAGGATGCTATACTACATTGGCATGCAAGCGTCAGTGAACGACAGCGATCATGGCCGTGTGGTCAGAATCTTCGTGTGCCTTTCCTAAGAACGGTACTGCCACCGGAAGTCGAAGAGAGCGCTCGAGCAATGGCAGCCACGGCGAGACAAAAGCGCTCATATCTCCACCACCAAGGTGAGTTTCAACACCAACTTTTTACATTCAGGTCAGGGCATGATAGCGATCACGGCGGTGTAGTCACAATTTCTGTAGGCCAAGCCTAAGTACTCAAACATTATATTATATTAATTATATTATTTACGCGGCACAATTTTCTCTATACCAGGAGTGTAAAAACCGAGGTAAATTCTAACTCTGTGCGTATAATAAAAATTTATGTATGTTACTACCTACTGTGTTCTGTGAGAGGGTTGAATGCCTATCTAAAGACTCAACAATATAGCTACTTCTGGTATAGCTAATATTATGGTCTTCAGACAGGGATTACTGCCTACGGTATCCATCCAGAAAAGGGTTGACTTGGGTCTGATTCTTTAGCCAATGCTGGCAGTGTGAATACCGGAGTCAATATTGTCCATATACCAAAGCAAGAGCTCCTACTACTTGTGAGGACACCGACTTCTGCTCTGTCATGGCAAATTGCATGCGCTGCTGCTGAAAAAAATGACATAAACAAGTAATAAAAAACATTTGAAAATGTAACAGAATGTAGGGATACCAGAACGGCAAAAAGTAAGGAAACAAGGTAGGGATGATCGCACAAAACAGTGAAGTATACAACCCCCCTACATATCTTTTTTCATTATACACGTATTATGGAAAAAGATCTTTTTTCATTATACGCGTATTATGGAAAAAGATCTCTGTATGTTTGTACATTGTGTGCACACATTAGTGACTATATGTTCCTCTGTCATCATAACTGTCTGGAAGATGATTGCGAGTTAGAGCATATGTGTTATTATTATATAGCCTCATAGCTACCCACCCCAGTGTTTGTTGCTTGCAGTACTGATGCGGATGTACTGCAAGCGACAAATGCTGTGGTGAGAGTTATGAGGCTATAATAATAGCACAAGAATGCTATACAAATTTGCCCTGTGGTGACATTCATCTAACATAAACCTATTCATAGGTGATCAGCTGCTGTTGTTATAGCAACAGAGTACTACATAGTTGGAAGTTTGGGCCACCCAACGAGCTGGTCTGCAGTGCCTCTAGATCTAACTTGATCTGATGGGACCCCACAATCCCTTGCACATGCTTGCAGCACTGCATGATATTACTAACACACAATGAGCTATAGCGTACAGTCCCCAATTATGGCCAGTCCCCTATTATGGCCACGTACTAGTATTCGCGATTCCTGACTACTGGTAGATTCCCGTATTCTTGCACATGCGCAGTATAACTAAGGTAACGTAGTGCACAAAAAAAGTTGGTGTCAGCATTATTGCTCTCGGAGAAATATCGCCCTGAATCGGTAATTGACTTTTCTCACCTCGCGATGTTTGGGCGACGGGCTCCTACTGAGTTGAGACAGGTGGTGTTGCTCCATTTTGTATTCTAGGTATCCATGACTGTTTGTAGAGTAAGTTCTGTCGCTGCCAAAAGAAACCGGAGAAAAAACTGGAAGTTTAATTGTCAACAACTTTGTTTATTTTGCTATACTTGCTGTATTGAATTTGATAATGCTGTACAACAATATAATAAGCTCCTGTGGTGGCTCAGCATGTCCTAGGACCGTGAGATCTTCACCGTCTGTCAAGTAGGGGTGGGGGTCAATGCAGGGTTAAAGTTATACCCCTTGGTTCCTGGTTAGCATGGGGTACCGGGTGGCAACAGTACCGCAGCTCTTATCTAAGATTGATCAGCTGGCAACTTTGGGGGGCGGAATATTTTCATGTGTATCAATGATGTGTTTGTACATTGTGTGCACGCATTAGTGACTGTGCTCCTCTGTCATCATGTGTGGAAGATGATTGCGAGTTAGAGTGTGGTAGAGAATGAAGCTTGGGCACTTATGATGT
The DNA here is from genome assembly GCA_963931865.1 of Axinella damicornis. Taxonomy (NCBI): domain Eukaryota; kingdom Metazoa; phylum Porifera; class Demospongiae; order Axinellida; family Axinellidae; genus Axinella; species Axinella damicornis. The sequence goes on from OZ007518.1 coordinate 997,437, forward strand.
ATATAGCCTCATCACCAGGCCTAATTCTCACCACAGCATTTGTCGCTTGCAGAATACACTATACATGGTACTGCAAGCAACAAACACTGCGGTGGGTATGATCGAGGCTATATAATGATACACACACACACACACACACACACACATAGATGCATGCCTAATACCTATATACACACACGCCACACACAAATTCGCCCAGCATCAAACATCCACACTGCAACAGAGAGTACTGTAAAAACCCTTGCGATGTCATCTGTGGGGAGTATGGATGTTGTCTGAGGGTGGACGTTTGTTCACACGGAGCAAATTGGAATGTGTGTACTAGCTATACCTATATATATACACATCCATGCAGTCATAATTGAACTCTGAACCCTTGGAGTAATTGACTCATTGAATATGGTTAGTGGTTTGTGTAGGGCATGCAGGGTTCCTATGTGAGGTTGCTAAGTGATTGTTACTAAGGAAGTGATTGACTCCAATTGCATCCACCAGCTCATAGCCTAATCACGTAGACATTTCCCAGAGAAAGCATCAGCACCTGTACACTGCGTGCAACGTTCTAACGTTCTGACAATATGAGTAGCTACACTACATTATGACTTGCCTCACCTCCGGATCCCACTCACCTCCCACTGGGGTCTTCATGACTGGCCTCACCTCCCACTCACCTCCCACTGGGGTCTTCATGACTGGCCTCACCTCCCACTCACCTCCCACTGGGGTCTTCATGACTGGCCTCACCTCCCACTCACCTCCCACTGGGGTCTTCATGACTGGCCTCACCTCCCACTCACCTCCCACTGGGGTCTTCATGACTGGCCTCACCTCCCACTGGGGTCTTCATGACTGGCCTCACCTCCCTCTCACCTCCCACTGGGGTCTTCATGACTGGCCTCACCTCCCTCTCACCTCCCACTGGGGTCTCCGTGTTATGGAAAACAACATTAGTTTGACCTTACTTCCTCTTTAAGAATCCATTAAACTTTTTGTAACTGACTAACATACCCAGTGACTACATAATTATGGCTTCCTTTTTTATGTGTTTCAAAATGGTTCAGGTCATTGTGAGGTATCCGCGTACAATTTCTGGTCCTTCCGCTGTTAGCTCCAGGGGAAACTTTGTTGGATTAGCCACAGAGTCACATGCTCTGGCTGGTACGTGTGGCACTTTGTAGCCTCGTTCCCTGGCTCCCCCCTGTGCCTGCGGAGATGAAAAATACGGCACTTTTGCAGGTATTGGTAACAGAGACACTGCTAGCTACTAGCTGATGGTTATATCTAGTGGGGCATTCTGGACACAATGCCGGTAGCTAAACAGAAATATAGCAGGAAAATTATGATGTTTGCCGGTGACAAATGCATGAACAATACATGTGACTCACATTCTGGGTGGCTGTAGCTAGTTTGTAAGGAACTGCCATGCTGGAGGGAGCTCGAGGACGCTGATATCCTTTTTCTGTTAGCTACTGTAATGAGAAGTGGGACCTAGCTCCCGATCCCAGGAAGATTTCTCTACTTAGCTATACCAAGCTGGATGCCTAGCTGAAATTCCGTTCTACTGTCATTTGAAGGATGTCAACCACAGTGAAGTCTGCTGCAAAGACAGACATGTGGACAATTAGCTACACCTGCAAAATTCACTACAATGTTCCCTATGGCAGTGGTTACTACAACTTGTGGGACTCTCCTTCCCATGCTAATTCCCCATGGCTATCACAGCATGGCTACTGAGGTTTACTCAACCATCACAACTATCAGCTGCTCCCACTGAATTCTTTTCCAGCATTACATTCTTAGAATTAGCATGAGGTTATGACCAAACGGTTTGTTAAGACAACTTTTTCCTTTTGTGGTGATCTAGCTACTACTCTGTGGTCTAAAATGAACTACCCAGCCCTTGCAGGAAATAATATATTTCTGCCCAGTTTTTTACATTGTGTCCAGAGCACAATACCAGCAGCTCCATCAGCTGCCACCCACTAGATAACCATCTGTCATCAGTATAGTAGCTAAAATAATAGTGTCTCATTAATTTTGTCTCTGATCTGATGATGTGCCCAAGTACCACATGTACCTAACATGTGACAGTAACATGTGACTCTGTGGCTATCAGCAGCATAATATATTTCTGACAGAGGAAGGACTCAGAACCACAGTGGACCACCTGGGTATGTGCCTGAGGATGGTCATATACACTAGTTTGTTTTCATAAGCCAAATGACCAGGAGGCTATAGCTGTATAGCCAGTAACCTCTGACCCTATAGCCGCAACTGCAAACAGATCGGTAGCACTTTAGTTTGGTATGTCCCTCCTCCCTCCCCCTTACAATAAAGAGCTAGCTACGGTTCAAATTTTCTTGAAGTTGGCTAGGGTGGGTTAGCTACTATAGTTATACTGTGGCTATAACCTCCTGGGTCATTTGGCTTGTGAGTGTATTCACTTAGTCATGTAACCATGGTAACTGGAGTGGTGGTGTATGATCCTCACATCCTCTTGTGGTACAGGTATACGGCAGTGAGTGGCCACCTGGAACAGTGATGACTACAGGCAACAGCTAAGAGACCTGCTTGAGTGCAACAACTGCAAGGTTTAGACCATGGGTTATATCTTTCAGTTTCATGTATGAATTTTTACTCCGCGCGCGCATGCGCGAAGCGGGGTTAAGCAATCGGTTTTGTCTGTCAGTCGTCTGTACGTACGTCTGTCTGTCTGTCAGCGAAAAAAATTGAAATCTCGCCACATAGACCCTCATAAACCATCGAAATGGAGTCAAACAATAGCAAATAGCAAAAAACTGCTCTATGTGTACCTGACTGAAGTCAAGGCGCTCCGTTTCGCTGTATTTCGGCTATTTCTTACTTTTCATAACTATTCATAACATTGGCTCCACCTCTTCGTGACCTCAGAGTCCCATCAAGAACAAGACACGTAGTGCATTTGGAAACTTCATGCTTCGAGATGACCGCTAGGAAACAGTGTTTTCTCACGATCTATGTTCTGCACAGACATCATGGCTATTGCTTCGGCTGTTTTTCCAGCTATTTCCTATTATTCGTAACATTTGGCCACACCTCTCCAGTTTCACAAGTACAATATTATATACGGTAAGCGGTCACTCCCACACCTTGGATATGGCCATACACGAACACAGTATACGCGATAGCCGCCCTGTTCGATGCGCATCGGCAGAGATGTCACGTCGATTGTAGCTGCACTGCATGCATCCTGGCCTGTAGACGTTCAGCGCGGGGTATGTGTTCTATGAACATCTCTAGTTGATGAGGTGTCTGTTGGATCTTAGAGACCTCATTAAGTTCAATCAAAGCACATTATGCATACCGTAGTCTACCATTGGTAACTTATATCCAAGAGCTAGTTGGTCGTTGCTATAGAATTCCTGAGGATTGGGTGTTCGTAATACCCCCATTTCCCTTAGCAACTACTAAATCAAGATCCAGCGATAGCCATTACAGATTTTTGACCTCCTGGGTGCAAGCTATATAGGACTCTGATTTCCATTTCATAATGTAGCCACATGTTACGTTGCATATTAACAACCATAAGAAACAGCTAAATAAGGAAGCACAAACCCTGCATGTATTAAAGTAGAAAGGCCTAGTTTTAAAGCCCCCATATATTTCTTATGGACTTACGGGAGCTCATGACGGCTTTTGCAGTCATTGGTTGGTAAAGAGTTAATTGTGTGCTGTACGTAAAACCTCTGATAGTGGATCCTCCGACATAGGGACACAATGTAATATAGACCTCTACCAAGGAAGATTTTCGTTTCCCTATAAACATTTTGAACCTCCGCGTGAAGAGCTAGGACAACTTCTCTACAAGGACCAACACCTGAATTTGTATTAAACAACGGTCTCCTCCACTGACTGTACCTGAATGTCGAAATAACATGGAATGTGCCCTTAAAAGGTTATTCTGGTATGGAACACGCAAACATGAGTGAATGGCTTTAATTCCGGTAGGTTTCTTCCTAGTGTGGCATTACATGCAAGCTTCCACACGTCGAGACCAACCTCAACTACATGTAGGCCTGAGTGGAGGCTCCATGCATGACCAACAGCGTGCAGGCTGTCTGATCGGCAAGGGTTAGTATGACACTCAGCGTGCAGTAATGACAACCATTCTGTGGATGGCATGCATGGTATATATGCTGCTACCAAGCATTTTTTCTCTCCCCCAATCAGAAAGCCTCTGCATGTAACCCCCACTCAGTCCTAAATGAATATTAAATGGGCGTGGTCCACAGTATAACCTAGTATAAAGTGGCCGAACATTCAAAGCTGTGCGCAAATGTAGGTACGCAGCTATATGTGAAGATTATACACGTACACCGCCATGTCGGTCGACTCATCCCTGTTGAAATTCTCGCCACATACTGGATATCACCAGTCGTTTTTCATACTGAAGACACACCTCGATATGAATGGCCAGCCTGCGCAGATCACATCAGAGGATGGACATCTCACCCTGAGCTGTCGCAACCCTCCCGTCAGCATCACGTTCGACTCCCTCATCACCGAGGTGGACGCTGTCGTGAAGAAGTGTGGCCTGGAAGGGGTGAGCAACTACTGGTGTGAGGAAGTGCCTCTTTTCGAGCTCAAGTTCTCTTCTCAAGACGGCCTTAGGCGGTTTCTTCGCCAACAAGACAAAGTGCAAACTGAACTCGGATCAAGAATTGCCACAGCGTTGGCCAAGAGGCAGGATCCCATTGAAGTGTGTGCACGTACGGAAGTGCACATGCTGACTCCTCGGCCGGAGCAAAAAGACGCGGAGGTGTTGCTAGTAGCATCCGAAAACCTTGACTCTTGCTTCACCATTTGGAGGGAAAGCGAAGTGTTTAATTTCGGCGCTTTATATCGAGCAATCAGGACCAATAGCAAAGCAATCCGAACCGAAGGTATTCGTATATCAGTATACAATTTGCAGAGCGAGTGCTCACCATATCTACTTAGCCTATAGTTAGAACAACGTACGTGTTACATACAAGGTGTTGTGCAGGAGTTGAGGCCGATCAGAATACCAGCGAATTATCTACGCGAGCATTACAACACTATATACTTGAAGTACTGCACATAAATTACTCCGCGCGAAGCGTAAAATAATGTCCGTGAGGTTTAACTCAACGAAGGGAATCTCTGCCTGTAAAAGTGAAATGATGCTAGCTGTAAATACCCTGGTACAGTGGAAATCTGGTGGCATACCAGTGAAACTGCCTTTTAGTACCTACACTGAAAATTCAAACGGGTTGCTTTAACCCGGTGGGGTTATCCTAGTTGCAGCTTCACTACCAAACAACTTAGTGTGTACATGAGCAGAGCAACTGCTTGACCATTTGAATTGCATCAAGTAAAAATAAGTAGCAAAGTATTGTTGGAATGCTAGAAGTGCAGCTGCGCTTGTGATTCATATAAATGCACAAACCATAGAAAAATACAGTCATGTGCAGTGCTAGCACTTCCAACATTCTTTCCATTATTGTACAGATGTGGTTTGGCCTAATTGTTTACCCAGCTGCATGTCCGGAATTGGAGAGGAGACCTATATATAGCCTCGTTCCCAGCCGTTCCTACCAGGCTACCGCCAGTATTTCATTGCTTCCAGTATGAAATACAGCAGGGAATGTTCCCTGCCATATTTCATACTGGAAGCGGCGGTGGGAACGGCCTGGGAACGAGGCTAACCTATATAGTGGTCAAGCTTATTGTTTGGTATTCAACTACATCTGGGTTAAACAACCCCTTTGTTTTTGCAGTGCTATAGTTACTCTTGTGGAGTGCTCTCAGTGCAGCATTGCATGACTAGTTTCTGCATATTATGTAAATCGAGTCAAATCAATCATGTTCATGGCAAGGGGTTGTGTTATGGTCGTACAAATGATATATTAGGTGTGGGTCCTCACTAATCTTCTGCATGCAATGTATGTTGCAGCTATTACCAACTAAAATGAATCTTCTGCACAGACATAATTATTTCTCCTATAAATATACACCCAGCATGGTCATAGGAAGAGAAATCAGGGCCATTATAGAAATCGGTCTTGACATTTTATAGAGTAAGTGAATTTCTGTCTCAGGTGAGGTGACGTTGGCTCTGCTGGACCAGGAGCTGCATGATGTCGTCGAGTGGTTTGGTCTGGGGCTACACATGGGTGTCCCGTTAGCAGATCTCAGGATGATTGAATACGAACCCACACTGTGCAGAATACCACAACGCAGGATGGAGATGTTCACGGTTCGGATGAGGAGGTTGCCAAAGCTCAGCTGGTCTCACACTGTGCAAGCTCTCGTGGCAGTCGGGAGGCAAGGCTTAGCGCAGGATGTTGCGTGGAAGTACGGTGAGACTTTCTTAACTGAGAGCATCATATAATGTATCCCATATGCCAATGGGAACACTTTTGCACTTCACGATTAAATATATCACTGCAGTAATTAAATGTTATCTTCCACCTATATAGGGGTTCCAGTTCCAGAATCAATAGTAACAACATTGCCACTGCTGGATACCTCAAGTCAGGTATACTGAAGTTAATACATTTGGCAGTACCTGTTGGAAGTAATGATCTTACTAGGATTGCTTCCTATGCAGACGTCAACACCCTTGCAGCAGGAGCTGTCCGGCAAAGTTGAGAAGCTCAGGACCGCAGTGGAAACAAAAGATAGAGAGCTAGCAGTGAAAAATCTAGCCCTTAAAGAAGCCAGAAGACAGCAGGGTGCAGTCCATAAAAAGCTGGCACAAATCAGAAACACGATCGGCCAAACTCAAGCAAAAACTATGAGCCTAATTCAGCAGAAGATAGAAGTTGAGAAGCAGATACAGCTGAGGGAGCAAGAGCTCCAGTTCTTATGCACAGGTCACCAGAAGGACAGCGAAAAGCTTCAAAGCATTATTCAGAATAGAGAAGAGGAAGTACGGGAGTTGCGACACCGTCTGCGTACAGTAGAGAATGAGTTGGCTTCTGAGAAGAAGGTGACACAGGACCTGAGGGATAAACTCCTCCAGACAACTGCTGAATTGGCTGAGAAGTCAGCACTGGCGCAAGAGCGAGAGAAGGTGATAGGTGTCTTCAAGTTTCAGCTGGAAGGGGAGAGACAGAGGGTGGACCAGCTACTGATGCAGCTAACTGGTGCTGGTACCTCTAAAGACTATATCAGAGAAATTGAGGTAAAAGAATAATGTGCATGTGTCAACTCAGTAACCTTGTGACCCATTCACATGAGCATGTGTACAAATACTTACCTTCTTTTACTTTCCAGCACCAGCTTTCCGATGCGAGACTAGAGCGTGAGAGCAATGCAAAGGAAATTGACCATCATAAACGCACAATCACAGAAAGGGAAGTGGAAATTAAAACCCTTTTGCTACAGCTGCAAAGGCAAGAGGCCCTCATTCAGAAGCTAGAGCAGGAGTCAGCTGTCGTCAGTGCCAAACAAGAATTGGAGTTAGCACAGAAGCTTGTCCAGGTGACCAGTGAGGTTGCTGGGCTGAGGGACAGGCTGGAGAAGGCTGAGGAGGGCAAGCGAGATGCCACAAGGGAGATGGAGGCTGTTCGGGTGAAGAGTGAACTTGTGCAACAACGGATGACAGAGCTTGGAGAACAGACGCATGTAAGCTTGGGATCCTCGGTATGCTGGATCCCTTGTCATCCTCACGTTAAATACATGCACACCTTGACCGAAAAGTCAAAGGTGGTATATCCAAGCTTAATACCAGCATGTAACAATAATTCATGTTACACACGCGTATTCCATAAAGCAATGCGATCACTTCGCCGACAGGGCACGTTTAGCCGCCGATGAGAGCTGATAACCATGCAAGATATAAAAATCATATTGACGTGAGAATTTGACGTGCAACGTTGATTTAGGCGTTAGAGCAACATCCACTACCCAGACTGTCAGACACATTTGCTTACATCTCTGAGACCCAGAGGCTACTAGCGTAGATAGATTTTCTCGAGCAGCGCTGATGGATACGTGCTACTACTTCCCCAATCCTGGTAGGGTGCGCCAGCGCAGCGCCGACATCTGCGCATGCGCACGCCGTGCGCCCAATACGTACGTACAAGGCGCATTTTCTGCAGCTGTAGTAGTGTGTAGTTTGCTAGCTCATGCTCAGCCTAGTAGCTCTGGATACTTGTTCAGACTTGTGTAGCTTTAGCTAACTGTTAGAGTAGGACTACAGAATAATTGCCTGAGGGCTATTTGCTTGGCAAAGAAAAGGTGAGTCCAAGTTCTGTTAGTACGCAGTCCTATAGTTGGATGCTCCAAGCACAGCTGCCAAAATTTTTCATTGTTGTACCTGTGAGAGAACTGCAGATTCAGCTTTAATTTCGCTGCATAGTAGTAAAGTTTGGTTTCAAAACAGGAAAAAGGCTTTACTAAGCCACTTTTGTTTAACTTTTCCATACCAATTTCAGCTTCGTATCAAAAATATAGCTAAATGGAGCTATAACCAACCCTGGGAACTCGTACTATCAGAAACTACCGTAGACCACACCTACTGGTGTTCTTTATTGATGAACTCTTGGGCTTACTGCTCTTTACTCACAGTAAAGCCCTGGTAGGCGTGGTCTGACTGTTATCAAGGGTGTATGAACCTGCCGGAGGTAGCGAGAGCATGCAACAGTTCAATACGGACATGGCGGAATGCTCAAGTTGATTTATTGGTGCCAGTAAACTCCATTTGAACAGTATTCCGCTGCCTGTGACCCTCTCTCTCCCCACTGTGGTTCAATACACTCTTGGTATTACCATAGAAAATATAGGCACAGGATTTCTGTGCGTATATAATCTATGCCGCTACATAATTAATGCCTGTAGCTATTACATGCCCCACATTAATTAGAAAATGCTGCCCTAAAAGTGAAAGTACTCGCTGCCTGATAAATTTCTACTAAACACCCACTTTACGACACCCATTACGAGTGGTAAATTCCTCTGTATTCCAGACGCGCCCCCAGAGAGAGCTACGAACACCTCTCAAATTGAGGTGGCGGAAGGGAAGAGACATATTGTGGGGAATGGACTGGTACCAGAAGACAGTCCAACTCCACACCACTCTCTACGTGGGAGGAGGATACAGTGTCAGTGGCAGTGAGGTGTGTACTGTACTACAGTACGAGTGCACTACTGACAGCTGGAGCAAGCTACCAGAATATCAATACTACTACTTTGGGATGTCCCTCATCAATGGCCGCCACCTCACGCTGGTGGGCGGTCGGGACAGACACACTGGCAAGGCGACCAACAAGCTCGGAGTGTGGGATCCGTCCTCACAGCAATGGACGCAGCCACACCCACCCATGATTACACCTCGTTACATGCCAGAAGTAGCCACCTACAACAACTACCTACTGGCGGCAGGTGGGGGTGATGGCAGCAGGAAGCTAACCACAGTGGAGGTACTGCACGTTGGGGCTAGTGAGCAATGGCTGACCGCCACACAGCTACCCGTACCGTGTGAACTCAAGACGTCAGCCATCTTACACGACAACTGGTACATCATCACTGACAGTAAACAAGTCATGTATACCTCCCTCCCTGAACTCTGTACCACCCCACAAACTGTTACCATGTCCGCCACTAACACGACACCCGCACAATGGCGTCGTCTTCGTGACGCACCGCTGGCACACTCTACCGCCATTGCACTCCACGGATCACTACTGACCGTGGGGGGTCGCCATGACAACACTGCCAGCACAGCCATCCATCTCTATCACCCGGAAACAGACAAATGGACGAAGGTTGGGGAGGTACCTACACCACGATACTATTGCTCAGTTACTCTACTACCGAGCGGTGAATTCCTGGTTTCAGGAGGACGCGATCAGCACACAACACTCTCGTCGACATAGCATAGATTATATATTATATAATCTATGGACATAGCTACTATAGTGGATTGACATTTTGTTGCACTGTCTCGTTCCCAGGTCACAGTAGTTGACCGGGAACGAGGTTTTTGTTTTTATAATCTTTTGCACTCTGACCTTTGTGATCTTCAAGCATGCGCGCGTGCGTGCGGTGAAGGGCGTAGCTGCATAACTGTGCGCACAAGAAACTAGCTTGTGGACTCCCCGTGCTATGATCATGAGAGGGCGGGAGATGGCTAGGCTCTCCCAAGCCAGGGCTTGACGGCCGGGAAACGGGACAAGACTGTAATATCGAAGTTAGGCTACCTGTGACTGTGTGGTGTGCTTGACTCTGGACAACAATTCATTGTTATTGCAGTGGAAATACTCATCATACAACTCTTTAGCAAACATGCAGCTTCCGGCAGTGTTAAGTAAAACTGTAAGTATTGAAAACACTAGCTGAAAAAGTAGTCTCGCGGGGCCAGACCCACACGGCACGGTGAGTCTGGCCCCGCGCGAGACTACTGATATCTTGGTTTATCTCCTACATTTCATAATATAGCTAGGGGAGGGAGGACCAAGGATATTGCTTTGCATTGAGCATACCCATCGCCCTACCTCCTGCCGGCCCAATAACCACTTCCTCAACTAGGCACTGATTACTTCCTTCCAACGGCATGCCATAACTCAGCACATGAACAATAAACAAATTCATGATTTTTTTTTCTTTTTTTTTTTTTTTCTATAACAATTCTGTCATAACAGACAAGGAATACATGTACATAGCATAGGCTAATACAGGACATGATCCTAATTATAAATGAAGGTGTAGATTACTTTTAAATGCAGAAGCGGAGGATGTACAGACCAGTGAAGAATCTAAGTTGTTCCAGAAAGAAATAGTGTATGGTACAAATGAATAAAAATAGGAATTCGTATGAGCAAAGGGTCGGGTCAATACAAGGTTGTGAGGTGCATGGTGAGTGAGAGAGGTACTGGGAATAAAAATGCCATCATCAAAATAACACAATTTGTGGACGATCTTGTAGAGGAGACATAACCTGGTTTCAAGTCTCCGACACTCCAGTGAAGGAAGGTGAACGATTTCTAGCAGATCCTCGTAACCACTGTCCCAAAACTTTGTGGCTATACGACAGGCAAATTTCTGAACATTTTCTAGCATAATTATGTCTTTCTTAGTGTGAGGGGACCAGATGGCAGACGCATAGTCAAGGTGTGGTCTAACCAGGGAGAGATAGAGTTGAAGAATGGAATGGCTTGGTGCGTTATTGTAAAATCGTCTGTAGAGTAGACCAAGGATCTTTCTAGCCCTACTACAGACAGATTGAACATGCTCACCCCAAGAGAGGTCGTGCGACAAAAGGACACCAAGGTACTTGAACATTTTCACCTGGTCTAGTGGGTGGTTGTCAAGAAGGAGAGGTTGGGATGGGGTAGATGCAGTTCTCCTGTGTGAGACTACCATATATTTACATTTGTCCCGGTTGAGTGCAAGAAAGTTGGCGCAAGACCAGCTCTCAACCTTGTCAATGTCCTCCTGGAGAGCAACAAAGTCTTCCGGTGAGTTAATGGTTCGAAACAACAGTACATCGTCAGCATAAAGTGTTAATTTAGCGCCATCCCTGAGATTGATCTTAGTAAGATCATTAATGTAGATCAGAAAAAGTAAGGGTCCAAGGACAGAACCTTGAGGCACACCAGATATTACGGGGGCTGACGGTGAGGATTGGCCATTGACCACAACCTTCTGTGAGCGGTTGGTTAGATAGTTGGTAACCCAGTGCAGAATGTGAGCATCAAAGCCCAGGCTTTCCAGCTTCTCAAGAAGAGGCCGATGAGGGACACTATCAAACGCTTTGCGGTAGTCAAAGAAAACAGCGCAGAGCTCATGGCCATATGTTCAAGAGCGGAGAGCCATTCCTGAGTCACTGATAATAGAGCAGTCACTGTTGATCTACCAGAACGAAAACCCCACTGGGTGTCCGATAGCTCCTGTTGGTTGGCTAGATGTTCATACATAAGACCATGTATGTGTTTCTCCAATGGTTTAGAAAGAATGCAGGTAAGGGAGATTGGTCTGAAATATCCAGGGTCTGATGATTTTGTAGCTGATTTTGGAATTGGTGCAATCATGGATTCCTTCCAATCGTCAGGAATCCTGCCCACACGTATGGAAAGATTGAACAGTTTGGTAACAGATGGAGCAATACTTAGTGCCGTATGTTTCAACATCTGAGCGGAGATCTTATCTGGACCACAAGCTTTGGATACCTCCAGACCACACAACAATTGCTCAACCTCAGGGACAGTACAATAAATCTCATCAAGGGAGGGGTCATTGTCAGAAGTTGCAGAAGGGTCAAATGGGAGTTCATTCAGTGGGGGGTGAGATCTGTTGAAGCAGGTAGAGAAAAAGGCATTTAGTAGTTCAGCTTTTTCAACATCACTAGTTGCAGTTTGATCCCCTTGCAGGAGCGTAGGGATTGTAGACTGTTGCTTATTAAGGAACTTGACTGCTTTCCAAAACTTCTTTGAGTCCCTGGGATTCAGATTTTTGAAATAGTCAGTTTTTGCTCTACGAATCAAGCCGATGACTCTATTGCGTGCAGACCTGAACTTGGCACTATAACCAGTCTTCTTGAACAAAGTATTTCTTTTCCTCATTGCACTCTTTATGTTCTTGTTCAACCATGGCAAGTTTCTCCTTGAAGGGAGTACTTTCCTGGGTACACATTCCAGCATGATGCCCATAAATGATGAGTGCCAGCGAGCCCAGGAATCGTTAATGTCGTCAGTCATTGTACCATTCCAATCAAACTCATCTATCATCTCCCGGGCTTTGTCCCAATCAGCATGGGCATAGAGCCAGACTGAACGCAAGGAGGATCGAGGGGACTTGCTGGAACATTTCAATTTGATCTGAGCTTCAATTCCAAGGTGGTCAGAGTTTGACAGAGGTGGAATAACCCTGCAGGAAATAAGCGACAAAGGATCAGACATTAGTACAAGATCAATAAGTGAGTGACTCCTGCCATGATGGACATGGGTATGATCGTCAACAACCTGTGTTAAACCAAAGGTAGACAAAATATTACAAAGAGTAGAAAAAGAGGGGTGAGTTACATCCAAAAAATTAATATTAAAGTCACCAATGAGTACAAAACTAGAAAACTGGGGAATATTGATTGATTCAAGATAACTATGAAGACAATGCAAAACTTCAACAGATGAACTAGGAGGACGATAAAACAATGACAAACATTTTCTACAATTACCATAATGCAAAGTTACAGTGAGCAATTCAAGAGATGGATGAGACGGGAGTTGCTTGACAACAAACCTGTGCGAAACATACATAAGAACGCCACCACCATGCCTATTTCTATCATGTCTCAGAGTCTGGTAGCCAGGAATCGATATTTCAGAGTCCTGAATGTCACTACAGAGCCAAGATTCAGTGATACAGATAATGTCTGGTTGTTGAGTGTCAGCAGAAATAAGCAGTTCATCAAACTTGGGTAATAGGCTCCTAGCATTGTAATACTGTATTTTCAGGTTGTTGGTGGCATGTGATCCATTCTTCTGCACGGGTATTTGAGAGCTTGCGCCCTGCACGGCCGGTTGACAATTTAGACCTCCTGATTCTCCAAGTAGCATAGGAGAGGTCTCGCTACAGGGATTGGCTCGGTGCAAGTTGGGGTGTTGGGATCCAAACGGGCTTCTTCTTCCAGGAGAGAAATGTGAACATCTAAAGGGATCTCCTTTTGTTTGACCATTGGGGTGGAGGGTGGGGGTGGTGTGGAGTTTTTTGAGAGCACATTGTGTTTGACCATTGGGGTGGAGGGTGGGGGTGGTGTGGAGTTTTTTGAGAGCGCATTGTGGGTGGGGAGGCTCTCTGAGCTAGTAGGGGATTCTTCCTGCGGTTTTGTGCACTCTTCTAGTCTCCATGCCGTCTGGAGTGCAACCTTCTCCCATTGTTTCTCCAGCTCAGACAGAACCTCCTCATCTGCATGTATCAAAAACCACCACCTGGTACGGTTATCAGTTGTCTTGAATTTTCGCTTCACATGAACACTGCTCCCAATATTTGTGAGTCGCTCGACAGCTTTTTTGACTGAAAGAGCTGTACAGGCTCTAAATGTACCCCAGACTCGTCGCACTCCCTGCACCTTTACCCTGTCACATGGCTGTTGTTTCCGGCTTTGTTTGCTAACGGGGGGTTGGGGAGGATTAGCATGCCCGCCCTGTTTTCTGGTTGACTTCCCCTTCCCAGCAACAACACTCCATTTGGCACCATTGTATTAAGGGCAGCAAACATCCACTGACCATGTATGATCAAGGTCCGGTATAGTTGCATTCTTTTTTGGGGGGAGTTGTAGTGAATTCAAATGTAGCAGAAGCATGCACGTACACCTGGACTTCAGTAGTTTCACTTCCTGGAGCAAAAATATTGGAGAGGGAGGGGATGCAAATTGCGAAACAAGACAAGTATTTTTGCCACGTGACACTAAACTTAGTGTTTTAGATTTTTTTTTTCTTTCTATTTTTTTCTATGAAATTCGTGTTATAAACACAAGGCAGCAGTAATGCAATGTGATACATGAGCCTTAAGGTGAAAACAAACATTATATACCTACCTACATAGAATGTAACAATCTTTTAAACTCAGAGATAGGCGCATGCGTGCTTAACAGAATCAGGTAAAGCATTCCACAGAGTAATGACACTAGGTACAAATGATGAAAACATGAATTGTACTGTGTGCGAGCAAATGGCCTACTATAAAGTTAGTGTGTTGGTTGGTGCTATATGGGAAGTTCTGTTGTACAAATACTCCTGGAGGAAAGTAGAAGTTGCCGATAATTTTGTACATAGTGGTAAGTTTCAGAAAGTTGCGGCGAGTGGAAAGTGGTGGAAAGTTCAAAAGTTGTAGCATACTGTCATAGTCAAGGTTCCATTGTTGCAGACAGACCTTACATGCAAATTTTTGCACTGATTCCAGAGACTGTAATCTACTCCGAAAGTTTTGTACTATAATTATAACACAACACCAGTTTCTGGTTTCATGATGTGCAATTCAAGTAGCCGAGAAGTGGTGTTGTGTGAGTAGCAGTCAGAGTTCTGTACTGTATAATAAGCCTATCACAGAGTCGGTAGACTCTGTATGTAGGGATACGACGTACACGCAATATATGCTAATACAAAAGAATCTCTCCAAATCTCAGAAACGGTACACTTATAAGCCTTTATAACCACATACCGTTCATCTCCGAGTGTTTTCATGACCAACAAGACTCCTCGCGTCGCGAAAAACCGTCGCGAAAGTACCGCACCAGGTACTCGCAAAACGGGCAAATTGTTTTTCTTTCTTCTTCTTCTTTCTTCTTCTTTCTTCTTTCAGACGGGCTAGCTCAACGTCGCCTCAATCCCTCATGATGGTTTTCGCACGAAACAGCAGCATTTTACACCGAGCAGTGCAGCAGCCCATCGCTTTTTCGCAACCTCCAAGTTTTTACCAGGCGGCTACAGCTGCCCACTCAATAACTATGGCTTCTTTAGTCACGCCATTTTCTCGTTTGTACGCATGCGCGATCACTTAGCAACGAACGTAATTATTACTCAAGATCGCTGAATTAGAAGTGTCTTGCGCCGTTGTGTTGACATAAAACCGAGGTAAATTCTAAACTCTGGTTAATCTGCGTATAATTTATGTATGTTACTGCCTACAGTGTTCTGTGAGAGGGCTGAATGCCTATCTAAAGACTCAACAATATATAAATCTTGCTACTTCTGGTATAGCTAATAATTATTATGGTCTTCAGAGTTCAGACAGAAATTACTGCCTGAGTATCCATCCAGAAAAGGGTTGACTTGGGTCTGATTCTTCAGCCAATGTGAATACCGGAGTCAATATTGTCCATATACCAAAGCAAGGGCTCCTACTACTTGTGAGGACACCGACTTCTGCTCTGTGATGGCAAATTGCATGCGCTGCTGCTAAAAAAAAGACATAAACAAGTAATAAAAAACATTTGAAAATGTAACAGGATGTAGGGATACCAGAACGGTAAAAAGTAAGGAAACAAGGCAGGGATGATCGCACAAAACAGTGAAGTATACAACCCCCCTACATATCTTTTTTCATTATACACGTATATGGAAAAAGATCTCTGTAGGGGGGTTGTATACTTCACTGTTTTGTGCGATCATCCCTGCCTTGTTTCCTTACTTTTACCGTTCTGGTATCCCTACATCCTGTTACATTTTCAAATGTTTTTTATTACTTTGTATGTAGCAACTGCCTACGTACCCAGAGGATTATGCTGTGTGAAGGAATAGTCTTCGATCTCATTATTGCATGACTTTGTGCTTTCAAGCAGGAAGTCTTTACAGAAGTGTGGGGGTTGGATACTTCCTATCTCACAATGAGCGGCAGAAGTTGGAGCATTGGAGATGATTGGAAAATGCAGTGACATAAATTATGATGGACTCGCACTACAAAGACCAACTGCAACAACCTACTGCACACTTTGTCCACGTCCTAGCTAAAATATCCCTTGACCAATCTATAGAATTAAGGCAAGGGTGAGTTAAGGGTCGTGGAGAGTATTCCTTATACAGTACTTCATACCCTGTGTGAAGAGTAGTGTAGCTTCAAAATACCCTCCCTTAATTTCTTGTACCCTCTCATACAAGTCTTAGACACCACCCACACTGAACTATGTACCTCATTCCCTGGCCACTAACTTTAGCCTATATAGTCTTGTTCCCAGACTGTCGGGAGTCTGGGTAAGTATAGCAATGTCATATCTGCATAGTTTGTCCACAGTAAACTTTATCACAACAATCAAATTGTATGATAATGCCATGACACCTTTGTCAGTTGCCATAGTAATCTGTGTGTGTGTGTGTGTGTGTGTGTGTGTGTGAGGGGGAGGGGGGGGGGGAGGAACTGCAGTGACTCTAATTTCACAGCACAAGCATATTAGGTAATAAATTGTCACTGCCGGCAATAGAGACCATTCAAACACAGGTGTAACCTCCTCTTCATACCAGCCCCTCCCACCAGCTCACTCATTCATTAATGAACTTTGAACCCTTAGCCAACCAGACAGCTTGTATGCCAATCACGAGTCACATGCATTCTGTCTACCATGATGGTAGTAGTAACCAAGTGGGCTTGGAGATCTTGACTGCCTGCTGCGGTACTCGCCGTGTTCCCTCTCCCACTGAGTCCTCTCACTGCAGAGGAAACAGGTCGGAAATCCATGCTACAACTCTACCAGGAATTAGTCAAACGATAGAGCCCACTGACTTGTCTCTCAACCTCCTCATCTGGTCACGAAGCTCATCTTCCCGTTCCTGCAGGACAGATACATAACTACTGAATCACTGAAAATGAAAGATGGACAGAATACTCGAACACAACACTCCAGGATCTTGTCCATCAGGGAATGCAAGCTGGAGTAGAAGTGAAGAACAAGGCTAGCTATTCTGGTGAGTAGCCTACACCCTACAATTCGTTCCACTTCCTTCTGCTCCTCTTTCTCACGCTGAACCTTCTTGTCCATCTTGACTGCAGGCGGGAGAGAACAACACACAGAGTTGCTGAACGTCCATCCACTAATTCTTCAGCCCCCCACACCCACTTCCAAAGTACATGCCATTCAGTTTCCACCACATGGAGTCACTGACAGGAGACATCATTTCTCCTCTGCAGTTGGGAGTCATTCATTCTCTGATAGCTAACTAAGTACTGAGATCGACATAAATTAGCTTAGCAACCACCTTTGTGTGCATACATGTATACTAAGCACAACTGACGTACATTGCTTGCTGAGCTGAGCTTGCATCCTTCTCTTCAGCTTCTCCTGGGGGGTCAATTTAGCCTAAGGGAAAAATGGCTCAGTTCAATACAGGCACTTGCTGAAGATATCTTGTGTGGTTACCTTATTCTTAGTGTTCGCAGGTGTGGTGGCTTGAGTGACAGTCCTGCAGGGGACCAGATCAAGACGGAATGACAGCAATCCACACCGCCCTTGATGCACGACTACTACCAAACAAACTCTTTGTCACTGTAAGGTCTTGTCTCGGTCGCAGACCCAACCAACCCCAGTGCCAATCTCTTTTAGTATACACACACATGTATATGCACGTGGAATAAAATGTCTGGGAACAAGACTATGTAATACCTCATCTCGAGCTAGCCTCGTTCCCAGGCCTTCTCACCCCAGCGTTAGTCGTTTGCAAGCGACAAATGCTGGGGGGTGAGAAGGCCTGGGAACGAGGCTAATCTCGAGCTAGACAAATTTTTCTCACTCAGGAGGTTATGCCCCGTCCCCAACTTCCTTAGCCACAGAAAATTGACCTAGCTCGATGGACTAACTTAATCTTTTCAGAGCTTTTCTGATGATGGTAGGGTGCTGGACTTTTCGACCTGTTCCTAGGCCTTGAGTAGGACCCCCTGGGCGGGGGAGAAGGGGATCTCTTTGGAGAATGAGAACGGGGAGGGGACTTCCTTGGTTGAGGAGAACGGGAATGGGACCTCCTTCGGTAAGAGAGGTGCCGGTCTTGGCTTCTGCTAGGAGAGCACCTGCGTAGAATGGTACCAAATGTGAGGTTGAGAAAAGCTATTGTATACCAACAAACCTATTGTATACCTGTAGATCATGTACTCAATGTATGCCTTCACTTTCTGTAAGCAACAAAATATGAGGTTGAGAAAAGCTATTGTATACCAACAAACTGGCACACGGCTCCCTCATAGTTTACCTCCCGGCCCCTACCTCACCTCCCGGTACCCCCAGCTCACCTCCCGGTACCCCCAGCTCACCTCCCGGTACCCCTAGCTCACCTCCCGGTACCCCTAGCTCACCTCCCGGTACCCCTAGCTCACCTGCGGGTACCCCTAGCTCACCTCCCGGTACCCCTAGCTCACCTCCCGGTACCCCTACCTCACCTCCCGGTACCCCCAGCTCACCTCCCGGTACCCCTAGCTCACCTCCCGGTACCCCTAGCTCACCTCCCAGTACCCCTAGTTCACCTCCCGGTACCCCTAGCTCACCTCCCGGTACCCCTAGCCCACCTCCCGGTACCCCTAGCTCACCCCCCGGTACCCCTAGCTCACCTCCCGGTACCCCTAGCCCACCTCCCGGTACCCCTAGCTCACCTCCCGGTACCCCTAGCCCACCTCCCGGTACCACTAGCTCACCTCCCGGTACCCCTAGCCCACCTCCCGGTACCCCTAGCTCACCTCCCGGTACCCCTAGCTCACCTCCCGGTACCCCTAGCTCACCTCCTGGTACCCCTAGCCCACCTCCCGGTACCCCTAGCTCACCTCCCGGTACCCCTAGCTCACCTCCTGGTACCCCTAGCCCACCTCCCGGTACCACTAGCTCACCTCCCGGTACCCCTTGCTCACCTCCCGGTACCCCTAGCTCACCTCCCGGTACCCCTAGCTCACCTCCCGGTACCCCTAGCTCACCTCCCGGTACCCCTAGCTCACCTGCCAGGTACCCCTAGCTCACCTCCCGGCCCCTAGCTCACCTCCCGGTACCCCTAGCTCACCTCCTGGTACCCCTAGCTCACCTCCCGGTACCCCTAGCTCACCTGCCAGGTACCCCTAGCTCACCTCCCGGCCCCTAGCTCACCTCCCGGTACCCCTAGCTCACCTCCCGGTACCCCTAGCTCACCTTCCGGTACCCCTAGCCCACCTCCCGGTACCCCTAGCTCACCTGCCGGTACACCTAGCTCACCTCCCCTAGCTCACCTCCCGGTACCCCTATGCTAGCTCACCTGCCGGTACCCCTAGCTCACCTCCCCTAGCTCACCTCCCGGTACCCCTAGCTCACCTCCCGGTACCCCTAGCTCACCTCCTGGTACCCCTAGCTCACCTCCCGGTACCCCTAGTTCACCTCCCGGTACCCCTAGCTCACCTCCCGGTACCCCTAGCTCACCTCCCGGTACCCCTAGCTCACCTCCCCTAGCTCACCTCCCGGTACCCCTAGCTCACCTCCCGGTACCCCTAGCTCACCTCCCGGTACCCCTAGCTCACCTCCCGGTACCCCTAGCTCACCTCCCCTAGCTCACCTCCTGGTACCCCTAGCTCACCTCCCGGTACCCCTAGCTCACCTCCCGGTACCCCTAGCTCACCTCCCGGTACCCCTAGCTCAATTCCCGGTACCCCTAGCTCACCTCCCGGTACCCCTAGCTCACCTCCCGGTACCCCCAGCTCACCTCCCGGTACCCCTAGCTCACCTCCCGGTACCCCTAGCTCACCTCCCGGTACCCCTAGCCCACCTCCCGGTACCCCTAGCTCACCTCTCGGTACCCCTAGCCCACCTCCCGGTACCACTAGCTCACCTCCCGGTACCCCTAGCTCACCTCCCCTAGCTCACCTCCCAGTACCCCTAGCCCTCCTCCCGGTACCCCCAGCTCACCTCCCGGTACCCCTAGCTCACCTCCCGGTACCCCTAGCCCACCTCCCGGTACCCCTAGCTCACCTCTCGGTACCCCTAGCTCACCTCGTTCTCCTCCTCCTGTCCCTGCTTCTTGACCTGGACCTGGAGCGATAGCCAGACCGCCTCCGAGTATGATTGCGACCCCTCTCTCTGCATCAAGTGAAATATATGCTCAGTAAAGACCTAGATATTAAACTTCAAGGCATATTGGGTGAAATATTGTAGGAGCCACATCAGTAGCTTCTCTCTCTGATGTTCTGAGAGTGAGGCTACAGTAGTTGTAGAATGCCTTCAACATGAAACGCTTCCATTGCTGCACATGTATCCAGGTACGATCATACTCTGTTAAATTACCTTGTCGAGACCTTGATCTCCGGCGCCTGCATGTGTGTGTGAGGAGTGATGAGGGGGAGGGGGAGTGGCACCTCGACCCTCGAGAGGATTTCTCTCTCCGATCTGACAACCGATCCTGTTCCCTCCTCTCCGGTCCTTGTGCCTCTGCAGTCCCTCCCCCAAACTCTGTAACGAACTCGACCTTTCCCTCCTCAGGAGTGGTGGAATGGAAACTGGATGGTATGATAGGTGATCAGCACTGTTAACAGAGAGTACTATACTGTGGAGGTTGTCTGGGGACATTCCCTTGTGATGTCATCTGTGGGGAGTGGGGAGGTTGTCTGCAGGACGTTTGTTCACACTAAGCAACTCAGAATGTGTGTACTACCTTTACATTGAACTCTGAAGCCTTTGAGAGTAATTGACTCAGTGAATATGGTTAGTGGTTTGTGTAGCTCAGAGTTCCAAGGATAGTATTCTGGAGGTTGCTAAGTGATTGTTACTAAGGAAGTGATTGACTCCAATTGCATCCACCAGCTCATACTGTGATAGCCTAATCACGTAGACTTTTCTCAGAGAAAACAACAGCACATGTAGCAACGTTCTAACGGTCTGACAATATGAGTAGCTATGACTTGCCTCACTGGGGTCTCCACGCTAGATGGTGACTTGCCTCACCTCCCACTGGGGTCTCCATGCTACATGATGACTTGCCTCACCTCCCACTGGGGTCTCCATGCTGCATGATGACTTGCCTCACCTCCCACTGGGGTCTCCATGCTGCATGATGACTTCCCTCACCTCCCACTGGGGTCTCCATGCTACATGATGACTTCCCTCACCTCCCACTGGGGTCTCCATGCTGCATGATGACTTGCCTCACCTCCCACTGGGGTCTCCATGCTGCATGATGACTTGCCTCACCTCCCACTGGGGTCTCCATGCTGCATGATGACTTCCCTCACCTCCCACTGGGGTCTCCATGCTGCATGATGACTTGCCTCACCTTCCAAATGGGGTCTCCATGCTGCATGATGACTTCCCTCACCTCCCACTGGGGTCTCCATGCTGCATGATGACTTCCCTCACCTCCCACTGGGGTCTCCATGCTGCATGATGACTTGCCTCACCTTCCAAATGGGGTCTCCATGCTGCATGATGACTTCCCTCACCTCCCACTGGGGTCTCCATGCTACATGATGACTTCCCTCACCTCCCACTGGGGTCTCCATGCTGCATGATGACTTCCCTCACCTCCCACTGGGGTCTCCATGCTGCATGATGACTTGCCTCACCTCCCACTGGGGTCTCCATGCTGCATGATGACTTCCCTCACCTCCCACTGGGGTCTCCATGCTGCATGATGACTTGCCTCACCTTCCAAATGGGGTCTCCATGCTGCATGATGACTTCCCTCACCTCCCACTGGGGTCTCCATGCTACATGATGACTTCCCTCACCTCCCACTGGGGTCTCCATGCTGCATGATGACTTCCCTCACCTCCCACTGGGGTCTCCATGCTGCATGATGACTTCCCTCACCTCCCACTGGGGTCTCCATGCTGCATGATGACTTGCCTCATGTGCACCTTCCAAATGGGGTCTCCATGCTATATGCTGACTTGCCTCACCTCCACTCCCCTCCAGTGGCATGGCACTGCAGCTGGTCTCCATGCTGCACGGTGGCTTGGCTCACCTTCCACTGCATGGACGTCTCCATGCTGCGTGCTACGAACGACGACATATCCGACCTTCCCCTTTGAGACTGCATAACGTTTTGTAACTGATTAAGGTAATCCAGTGACTACGAATGACTTTCTTTTTGAAAATAGTTTAGGTCATTGTGAGGTGGCGTCAGGTTCTATGCATGTACAATTTGTTTGTGTCATTTTTTTTGGCAGTGTTTACATTTCAGAGTGGGGTAGCTAGTCCAATGTGGTTCTGTGTCCTTCTGCTGTTAGCTCCAGGGGAAATTTGTTGGTTTAGCCACAGAGTCACATGCTCTCTCATATTGGTTCATGTGGCACCTTTGAAGGTTAGCAGATTAGAGACAAAGTTTTAACAGGGATACTACTAGCTGATGGTTATCTATAGCTAGTGGGGCAGCTGATGGAGTCTGTTGGAATTGTGCATGCTACGAACGACGACATTCAACCTTCCACTTTAAGACTACCGGGTATAGATAAACGTTTTGATATAGTTAGCTACCTCCAGTGTCTATGAATGGCTTCCTTTGTGATGTGTTTAAATGTGGTATAGCTAGCTAGGTCATTGTGAGGTAGCTATGCATGTACAATTTGTTTGTGTTCATTTTGTTGCAGTGTTTACATTTCAGAGTGTGGTAACTAGTCCAATGTGGTTCTGAGTCCTTCAGCTATTAGCTCCAGGGGAAATTTTCAATGGTTGGTTTAGCCACATAGTCACATGCTCTGCATGTTGTTGGCTCATGTGGTGCTTTTGAAGGCCATGGAGAGTTAGTATCAGCGCTACTACTAGCAGATCTAGTGGGGCAGCTGATGGCATTGTATTCAGGACAGGATGTAAAACAACAAATATTTGCAGTCACAACAAATTGACATTCTGGGTGGCTGTAGCTAGCTAGCTAGTTCATGAAAAATTGTGTGCCGTGCTGGAAGGAAGGCATTGATCCTTTTGCGGCAGCAGTAATTAGAATTGAAGTTAGACCATTGTAGATCGCTGGGGTGTCCATGCTGCATGCTATACGAACGATGACATTCGACCTTCCTCTTTGACATTGTAACTGACTAGGGTACCATACCTCCAGTGACTATGAATGACTGTCTTTTTGAAAATGGATGAGGTCATTGTGAGGTAGCTACCTATATATATGCATGACTGTACAATTTGTTTGTGTTCAGCTAGTCCAATGTGGTTCTGAGCCCTTCCTCCAGGGAAAATTTTGTTGGTTTAGCCACAGAGTCACATGCTCTCTTATTGGTTCATGTGGCACCTTTGAAGGTTAGCAGACTAGAGACAAAGTTTTAACAGGGATACTATTACTACTTACTAGCTGATGGTTATCTATAGCTAGTTGGGCAGCTGATGGCATTGTATATATTCTGGACACGATAGCTAACAAGTGCAAAAATTACATGAAGAACAAAATTTTGCATTCTGGGGGGCTGTCAATTCATGAAGAACTGAACTGTGTGCTGTGCTGGAAGGACAGCCTTGATCCTTCTCTGCTGCTGTGAAGCCTGTGATTAGAAGTGAGACCATTGTAGCTATAGTTCACGCTACAAGGAAGATTTCTAAATTCATGTCAAATGACACAGGATACAGCAACAACTGCTAATACAAGTATGTACCCTCAATTTTATTTAGCAATGCCAATTGCAAGTTCTTGTTTGCTGCCATTTGAAGGATGTCAAACCGTAGTTATAGTGAAGGCCAACTTGGCGTATGGAGTCGATCCGCTCTCACTACTGCCGCAAGACAGATTTGTTTCATGTGGACAATTACATCCACAAGAATGCAAAATTTAATACACCATTATGCAATTCCCACCAAAACAGTATTGCAGTAGGCATGGCAGTGGTTGATACAGCTGTAGGACTTTCTATCTTCTCATGCTATGGATGTGGTGGTTATCACAGCATGGCTACTGAGGTTTGCTCAACCATCACAACTATCAGCTCCCACTGAATTCTTTTCCAGAATTACGAACTAGCATGAGGTTATGACCATCCGGTTTGTTAAAACAACTTTTACCTTTTGTGGTGACCTAGCTACTACTCTGTGGTCTAAAACAAACTACCCAGCCCTTGTGGAAATAATATATTTCTGCCCAGTTTTTTATATTGTGTCCAGAGCACAATACCAGCAGCTCCATCAGCTGCCACCCACTAGATAACCATCTGTCAGTAGTAGCTAAAATAATAGTGTCTCGGATATGCCCAAGTACCACATATGTACCTAACATGTGACAATAACATGTGACTCTGTGGCTAAGCGGCATAATATATTTCCTCTGGAGCTGACAGAGGAGGGACTCAGAACGGTAACCACAGTGGACCACCTGGGTATATATGTGCATGAGGATGGTCATATACACTAGTTTGTTTTCATAAGCCAAATGACCAGGAGGCTATAGCTGTATAGCTAGTAACCTCTGACCCTATAGCCGCAACTGCAAACAGATCGGTAGCACTTTAGTTTGGTATGTCCCTCCTCCCTCCCCCTTACAATAAAGAGCTACGGTTCGAAATTTCTTGAAGTTGGCTAGGGTGGGTTAGCTACAGTATAGTTATACTGTGGCTATAACCTCCTGGGTCATTTGGCTTGTGAGTGTATTCACTTAGTCTTGTAACCATGGTAACTGGAGTGGTGGTGTATGACCATCCTCACATCCTCTTGTCGTACAGGTAGCCAGTGAGTGGTCACCTGGAACAGTGATGACTCCAAGCAACAGCTAACAGACCAGTTTGGGTGCAACAACAGCATGGCTTATTAGACCGTGGGTTGTATCTTTCAGTTTCTCTGTATGAAATACAAATTTTTGATGAGGTGTCTCATAAGAGTATGCGTATTTGCCTCACGTCAGACACCATGGTCTCATACCAGGAATTATTCACACAAACAAACAAACAAGAAAAATGCTTGTTACTATACTAGCCCCAAGTAATACTATTCTATATATGCTGACGTACCTGCTGCATGACTGTCTCTGGCACGCTGCCGTCTGTCAGCAGCACTGCTCTGGCTCTACTGACTGCATATATAAGCAGATGAAGATGCCAGCAGTCACACCAACTTAACAGCCACATAATGATACATGTACATCAACTATACACATGGACGGACCTAACAACAGGGCAGTGCACACCTGACGGTCTGCATGCAGTAGCCTCGTTCACAGGCTATCTCCTCAAAAACAGGGAGAGAGCTTGGGAACGAGGCTAGGTCTGCAGGATCATGGTTGCATGTGATATGGGGTGGCTGCATCTCTGCAATTAAGAACCTCTCATATATACATGACCACTGTCTCTTCAGCTTGTCTGCAACAAGGGTGGGGGACCACTTTGTGGTTAAAAGCAATGAAAGTTTGTTTATGCTGCATGTTGGGGGGGGGGGGGGGGGGGGGACCACTTTGTGGTTAATTTGTTTATGCTACATGAAAATAAGTAAATCGTGCTGCATGGAAACCACATTCCCCAATGATCCATGTGCCTATGTTTTGACAATCTAGCTTCACTTTTTTGTTGCCATACACTATAGATTGTCGTGCAAATGTATTGTTGCAAAAGAAGTTATTATAATCTGGATACAGACCACAAAATCATTTGTATCTGTCAGGAAATTGTGTAGGTCCATATAGGCTCTGGGGATATAACTGTCTAAAGCTAAATTCACTTGAGTCCAACAAGCTTGAGCTGACATTAGGACGCACGAGGTATGTCTTTGCTTGCTCTCCAACTTTACAGCCCAAAAACATGGCACCTTGATGAAAACGTCTTGAATTAATCCTTTCCAAGATTTTGCCATATTCATCTTTCCATTCATCTATCCACACTCGTGCTAAGGACAGGTTATTTCTCAGATGAGTAAAGAATTCCATGAGTGAAGGTTGAGATAGCAGATTGTTTCGAATTTCTAGGAGTTCTAATGTACTATTAAATTCTAATCTTTTTCCTAGCAAAGAAAGAGAATCTGATGTGATACCACATTTGTTCAAACGAAGATCCTTCAGCATGCAGTGCTGCAGAGCAACTGCAATAAAACCCAAAGACAGTTTGCCAAAGCAGTTCCCGGACAGATCAAGAGAAAATAGATTTGAAGACATCAGTAGCAGCAAAAGGTGCCAAATATGCTTATTACACAGCGTATTTCCAGCAAGGCTGATAGTGAATTTCTTGGATGAGATCCTAGAAGTCAGACTTTCCACCAGGTACTTGAGACAGCTTTCAATGTCTACAACTGGCATGACTAACTCTTCCTCAAACCATTTATAAAGATGAGGAGACCAGTTAAAGCTAAGGGAAAGTCCCGTTATGGCAAGGGTTTGTTGAGCTACTTGGGAAAGTACAAAAACACCTTTGTGTGTAATACAATTACCATCAAGGTAAAGGTGTATGTCTGTGTTTGCAGGATTTGGCTGCTGTAGTTGTTTGTATGTTTGAACCATCTGTTCACAAAGTATTCTGATTCCAGAGTCTCGTAGCAAGTTACCAGCAAGACTGAACAGAAGCTGAATGTTTGCTCGACTTATAGCTGCAATAACTCCCAAAAAATATCCTACAGCATTGCAACCCTGTGGAAAGCGTGCAACACCGTAGTAAGAAAGAGAAAGGTAAACCTTCCGTACCTCACCTGCATGCCGTGCATACATATCTCCTACTCTACTGATGATTTCACAGCAGAGTTTCGGTCTCTGCGATTCATACACACACTTCAGAAGTGTGAAAAGACTATGACGATGATCAGGCACTTTAGGGTCGCAATCCAGGATACTAAAGCTCTTGGCTAAACAGTACTGCTCATAATCATTAGAATTCTGTGGAAAATCTGGTAGGAAATTTGCCAAGACACCAAAAATTTCTTCACCACTGAGCTTAGTAAGACCTGCAGTAAAGGACAGCATCGGAGATTCTGGGCTTTGTTGGCATAAGTGCTGCACCCTTGCTGTTTGCTTCTCAATTTCTAGTGTTGATAAGTAGTAGGCGGCAAAAAAATCTCTAAACAGTAAGTGCCCATAAGTTATTAGCATCCCATTAGGAAGTCTTTGAAGTGATACTAGTCCCAAGGTGTCATATACTCCATTCAGAGGCATATCCAGAAAGTCTTCATTAGGCATGTCATCAATTGATTCTTCACCAAATACAGCATAGTATGTTTGCTGACACAGCATCTTGAACTGCCAATGAAACGGTACCTTTTTTAGCTCCTTTATAGGCCCTTCAATTTCAAATCCCCATTGATCTGTCGCGTACCTAATTAGTAAGTTAATAGTTACGCATTCAAATAGTTCGGTTTGTGTTGAGGGCAGTTGGGTAGGTTTGCAAACATGCAATAGAAACAAAACGATGGAAGCATTGATTGGTGTGTAGCAGAGGCCAAGCAGACCAACATTCTGATCAAAATGCATGTTGATTTCTGTGCCATCCTCCATGTTTCTGGAGAAGTATTCTGCAACTTGCTCTCTCGAGAACTCTGATAACCAAATGCTTGCAATATTCTTCGAATGTTGTACTAAGCTATTTACAATGTCAGTAGGCCGTGACATCAAAAGCAAAGATGCTTTGGGAATAACTTGGAGCAAGATATCAACTACACTTTGGGCGTTGGAGTACAAGTGGCTGCTGCCACCTTCATCATAGCTATCAATAATGATTGCAACACCATTGCCTTTTGTTTGCTTGAGAAATTGTACAACAGTTTGCTTACTTTCATCATCAGGGTGTGGAATTATATCCTCCAAACATGTTGCTGATAGCAATTTTGGGTGGTCCCGAAAAGAAACGTGTACCAGCAATCGATATTCCTGGTACAGTTGGCCCCGTGCCCACTCTCTACTCATGAACCATGCTAGCGTACTCTTACCTCCGCCGGGACTACCAAACAACACGGTAAGATTTCTGCCCCTTTCCTTGCTGATCGCAAAAATGTCCGTAAGCTTTACGTTTCGATACTGAGTGTTGACACCAGTCGGTTGCCTCGAAAAGGGCTGTTCAGTCGTGAATAGTGTCGGTATCACATACTGCAGTTTATCTTGGGGGGGCCAATCCAACACACACGGTGGTTTCACTTGCTTGTAGCATTCAACGAGATAGGTTCGGTAGTCTTCAATACAACATAAATTTACTGGGTGAGTCATGGTGCAGTCACTCGCGGCTAGTAGAAAATCTATTCTCACTTCGCAATATCCACTTCGTGACTGCTTTTAACCAATTCTGCGTTACTATGAATAATTTTCTATTGTTAGTACGATTGCAGCTATTTTTAGACGCTTCTATATATAAGATTACTGTCGTGCATGCAACATCAAGGGCGGATTCGCGTATACGCGTGCGCGTACCGAAGCTCGAAGGCGGCGAGAGGTATTTTTAAAAATCACGTGCTACATTAGAGATCCGCGGCGCGCGCAACTCTGGCTAATAGTCACAGCCACAGTTCCTCCGCCGCTCATAAGCTCCTGCTAGTAGCTAAGTCAATGAACATCTATTAGTAAACTCACTGCTGTTACCCTGGACGCTTACTACTGCCTTCTCCTTGCCTCAGTTTCGCCAGCAAACTCCGATGAACCGTGTCATTCAGTGGAGACGGTCTTGAGCGAAGCCTACGGTACCTGCCGCCACGCAATGGCTGCCGCATGTAGAACGGACCGGGCACGTTGTCCACTCATCCACTCTACGCGCTCGATCTAGCGCGCTGGCCTACTCCGCGATAATAGACATGGCGTAAATTCACGGAATCGTAACTAGCCAGAAGTGCCGTTCCTGCCAGTATGTAGTCAAAAGGGCCGAAATGAGCTACTACGACGAAAGCGATGTTGTTCTGTGAGTGAACTAGCTCAGGAAATGCTTTTGTTAGCCAGCTATGCTAGTCAATGAGAAAGAAGAAAGAAGATGACGACGAAATCGGAATTTTCAAGTACAACAGCGACTTGTTTCTGGACTACCGCGTACTCTCAGGTACAAAAAAAATAGTATATCCTGTGGCCGTATCAATTCGAGAGGGGGGTCGTGCCCTCTTCCCGTTTGGGGTCGATCAACCTTAGTAATATGTACTGCGCATGCCCACAAGGCGGCCTGGGAACAATGGAGGGCTGCATGATCTACTTCGAGAATCAGAAGTGTGTCATCAAGCAAACTCAGGAGACCTACCACAGATGAGCATCTTGCAGACATTGCCAACAAGATTGTTCAGTGCATGGGAAAAATTTGCCCCCTACTTAACTTGAAGAAACTGAAGAAGAAATCAGATCTGACAATCCTCCTACACTGTCACCCTCATCCTCCTCCCCCTGCATGCACCTGTCCTCCTCATCCTCCTCCCCCTGCACCTGTCCTCCTCATTGTGGAATGGACTCTATTAACATGCAGTACCATCTGTTCACACACTAACACTGCTACTGGTTAATTGGTGTGTTTATTGTCACATGTATGTGTTACGTATAGAGTAAGTGCGGGGGTGTCCGGACGGTGAATAGTCTCGTTCCCAGACCCAAACAACCCCAGCGAAGATCGCTTGCAGTATCTCGAGATACTGCAAGCGATCTTCGCTGGGGTTGTTTGGGTCTGGGAACGAGACTAGACGGTGAAGGGGTATCGCGGACACCCTGCTAATTCTTTTGTTCGGACGCTCCGCGAAGAAATTTGCGGATGTCCGGATAACTCCCCCCGTCTGGACACCCCCGCACTTACTCTACTTGCGTTGTTCCTACGTTGTGTCATACTATATTTGGTAGTGTAGTGCGCAGTTTGTATAAATATGCTGCTGTTGTACCATTGAATTGTTAGTCAATGATATTTCCTACGGCCAAGACGTCAACAATATTACATGGTGGCAGCGGCGAGCGACTGAGACTGTCAAAGGATGGCTCAACTTCGGCTGGAACCTCCAGCGCCGTTTAATTTCCGAACCCCCGACGACTGGCCGAGATGGAGAAAACGGTTCGAACAGTTCCGTGTCGCATCCGGACTAGCCAATGACGACGCCGTGAAACAAGTGAACACTCTCCTCTACTGTCTCGGAGAAGAGGCAGAGGGCGTCTTGTCGTCCACGAATGTCACCGCCGACGAGCGCAAGGTGTACGACACTGTCCTCGAAAAACTCGACGGTTTCTTCAAAGTGCGACGAAACGTAATATTCGAGAGAGCGCGATTCAACCGACGCAACCAGCTCGGGACAGAATCAGCGGAGCAGTATATTATGGAACTCTACAGACTAGCCGAGAGCTGCAACTATGGTGATCTCAAGGACGAAATGATCCGGGACAGACTAGTTGTGGGCATCCGAGACGCCGCCCTCTCCCAGCAACTACAGCTCGACCCCGAACTAACTATTGAAAAGGCAAAGAAAAAAATCCGCCAGAGAGAAGCAGTGGGCGAGCAGCAGAGAGAGCTGAAGGGAGCGGCCGAGGGAGTCACGAGTCTTGAAGAAGTGCGTTACCGCAGACAGTTCAGGGGAAAGGGACCGAACTCGCACAAACCGGGACGTGACGGCAAAACGAAACCTACTCCCGCTAAGACGTGCACTCGCTGTGGCAAGAGTTGGCATGCCCGCGACAGATGCCCCGCAAAAGAGGCGACCTGCCATCGATGCAACAAGAAAGGGCACTACAGCACTCAGTGCCTCACCAAGCAAGTCTCTGCAGTCACAAGTGAGAGCCTGCTTGACACAGCCTTCCTGGACATGGTCACTACAAAACAGAGCTCAGCATGGTTCGCCACCTTGAAGCTGAATGACCAGGAAACAAACTTCAAGTTGGACACCGGCGCAGAAGTGACTGCCATCTCTGAAGAAGCGTACCGAAACATACGAAAGCCACACCTCACAGCACCAGAGAAAACTCTGTATGGGCCCTCACGACAGCCCCTCAAGACCCTTGGACAATTCTGGGGAAATTTTTCCCACAAAGGGAAGACAGTTCAGCAACAGGTGTTTGTAGTAGATGGTCTCAAAACAAACCTCTTGGGACTGCCTGCAATCTCCGCCCTGGGACTAGCCATTCGAGTTGATGCGACCGAGACGGACACTCCGATCGCGACGGCTGAAATCCCAAAAGACATCATGGAACAGTTTCCATCACTATTCCAGGGACTCGGAAACCTGGGCGAGGAGTATGAAATCCACCTAAAGTCAGGAGCTACACCCCACTCCCTGTATGCTCCAAGACATGTTCCCCTACCATTGCGGCCGAAGGTCAAGGAGGAACTCGATCGTATGGAGTCAATCGGTGTCATTTCAAAGGTTGACGAACCTACACACCATGGTGTGCTGGTATGGTCGTCGTCCCAAAGAAGAACGGAGCGATCCGCATCTGTGTGGACCTAAAGCCATTAAATGAGAACGTCCTCAGAGAAGTACACCCACTCCCTAAGGTCGACGATACCCTTGCTCAACTCGCAGGAGCCCAGGTGTTCAGCAAGTTGGACGCGAACAGTGGATTTTGGCAGATACCACTCGCCAAGAATTCTCGACACCTTACCACCTTCATTACCCCCTTTGGTCGGTATTGTTTTAATAAGATGCCTTTTGGCATATCAAGCGCCCCTGAGCATTTCCAAAAGAGAATGTCAGAAATTCTGTCAGGCCTTGATGGTGTCTTGTGCCTCATGGACGACGTGCTAGTGTTTGGGAAGGACAAGAAAGAGCACGACGAGAGGCTGATGGCAGCACTCAAAAGGATCGAAGCAGCTGGAGCGACCCTGAATCCCAGCAAACGCAAATTTAGGAAACAGCAGTTGAAATTCCTTGGTCACCTAGTCGACGGAGAGGGAATCCGAGCGGACCCAAACAAAACCTCAGCCATCACAGAGATGAAACCTCCCACCAACATCTCAGAGTTGCGACGTTTCATGGGGATGGTCAACCAGCTGGGCAAGTTCTCACACAATTTAGCAGACCTCACCCAACCACTCCGACAACTCCTCAGCAAGAAATCAACTTGGCTGTGGGGTCCAGATCAAGACCAAGCATTCGCAAATGTCAAAGCAGAACTTGCGAAGCCAACAGTCCTCACTCTCTATGACCCTCTAGCACCAACCAAAGTGAGTGCTGATGCATCATCTTACGGACTAGGAGCCGTCCTGATGCAGAAGAGTGACTCACAGTGGAGACCTGTCGCGTATGCATCACGATCCATGACTGAGACGGAAAGACGGTACGCACAGATCGAGAAAGAGGCTTTGGCAACCACATGGGCGTGAGAGAAGTTCTCGACCTACATCCTTGGGATGACATTTCTCATAGAGACTGACCACAAGCCCTTAGTGCCCCTACTCGGAACAAAGCACCTCGACAGCCTCCCTCCACGAGTACTTCGATTCCGTCTACGTCTGGCAAGGTTCGACTACTCCATCATGCATGTGCCTGGAAAGCTACTATACACGGCTGACACATTCCGATCAGAATGACGCAAGACTCCAGGACGAAGCAGAGGCAGTGATGGACCTTTATGTGGCTCACTTACCCGCCAGCACTGAGAGACTAAACGAGTATCGGAAAGCACAAGCCGAGGATCACATTTGTTCCTCTGTTGTCAAGTATTGCCGAAATGGATGGCCAGAGAAGAACCTGGGGTCAGACATCAAACCTTACTGGAGAGTCCGGGGAGAGTTGACTGTGGACAAGGACAACCTACTGCTCTACAACCAGCGTATTGTTGTGCCAAAAGCTCTCCAGAGGCCGACACTGGACAAGATCCACACTGGACACCAGGGAGTACAGCGATGCAGACTCCGAGCAAACACCTCAGTTTGGTGGCCAGGACTTTCCCATGAAGTGGAGAACATGGTAAAACAATGTCCAATTTGTGCGAGAGACTCAGTCCCCAGGAAAGAACCAATGATCCCAGCCAAACTACCAGACTACCCATGGCAGAAGATTGGCACAGATTTATTCCACCTCAAAGGAGTGACCTACCTAGTAGTGGTTGACTACTTTTCGAGATACCCTGAGGTTCAGAAACTCTCCAACACAACCTCTCATGGCATCATTGCAGTGCTGAAGACCATCTTCTCACGATTTGGCATTCCCGAGACCGTTGTCAGCGATAATGGCCCTCAGTATTCCTCGAGAGACTTTGCCGAGTTCGCAGAGGCCTATGATTTCACTCATGTGACCAGCAGCCCTCTCTTTGCCCAAAGCAATGGACAAGCAGAACGAACAGTTCAGACTGTCAAGAAGCTGCTCAAAGAGTCTAAAGACCCACACATGGCTCTGCTTACATACCGCTCAACTCCATTCCCATGGTGCAACCTCTCACCTGCCGAACTGCTCATGGGAAGACGTTTACGTGCCAACATACCCCTATTGAGAGACCAACTATCTCCAGATTGGAAATTCGTGGATGAGTTTCGAAGCAAGAACCGTGTCTTTAAAGATCGGCAGAAGCGTGACTATGACCGTCACCACGGAGCATGTTCTCTCCCTCCTATCCCTGACGATTCAGATGTTTGGATTACATCGGGTGACCAGCCAGTTTCTGGTAGAGTTGTCTCACCAGCTAGTACACCTCGATCCTATGTTGTCGAAACACCAACTGGTCAAGTCAGACGAAACCGACAGCATCTGAACAGAATGCCTGAAACCCGCGAACCGATCGATCAAACAGAACGTTCCACTCGAGATCCCATCATGACCCGAACACAAACTGGAACAACGATTCGCCCTCCAACTAGACTGTGAGTCTATCCTGGAAGGGGAGATGTGGAATGGACTCTATTAACATGCAGTACCATCTGTTCACACACTAACACTGCTACTGGTTAATTGGTGTGTTTATTGTCACATGTATGTGTTACCTTGCGTTGTTCCTACGTTGTGTCATACTATATTTGGTAGTGCGCAGTTTGTATAAATATGCTGCTGTTGTACCATTGAATTGTTAGTCAATGATATTTCCTACGGCCAAGACGTCAACAATATTACACTCATCTGCACCGCCCTCCTCATCCTCCTCCCCCTGCACCTGTCCTCCTCAACACCTACCTCACCTACTGGTACTCCTAGGTCACCTCCTGCTACCCCTAGCTCACCTCCCGGTACCCCTAGCTCACCTCCCGGTACCCCTAGCTCACCTCCCGGTACCCCTAGCTCACCTCCCGGTACCCCTAGCTCACCTCCCGGTACCCCTAGCTCACCTCCCGGTACCCCTAGCTCACCTCCCGGTACCCCTAGCCCACCTCCCGGTACCACTAGCTCACCTCCCTGTAACCCTAGCTCACCTCCCGGTACCCCTAGCTCACCTCCCGGTACCCCTAGCCCACCTTCCGGTACCCTTAGCTCACCTCCCGGTACCCCTAGCTCACCTCCCGGTACCCCTAGCCCACCTCCCGGTACCCCTAGCTCACCTCCCGGTACCCCTAGCTCACCTCCCGGTACCCCTAGCCCACCTCCCGGTACCCCTAGCCCACCTCCCGGTACCCCTAGCTCACCTCCCGGTACCCCTAGCTCACCTCCCGGTACCCCTAGCTCACCTCCCGGTACCCCTAGCTCACCTCCCGGTACCCCTAGCTCACCTCCCGGTACCCCTAGCTCACCTCCCGGTACCCCTAGCCCACCTCCCGGTACCACTAGCTCACCTCCCTGTAACCCTAGCTCACCTCCCGGCTACTCCCGGTACCCCTAGCTCACCTCCCGGCTACTCCCGGTACCCCTAGCCCACCTCCCGGTACCACTAGCTCACCTCCCGGTACCCCTAGCACACCTCCCGGTACCACTAGCTCACCTCCCGGTACTCCTAGCTCACCTCCCGGTACCCCTAGCTCACCTCCCGGTACCCCTAGCTCACCTGCCGGTACCCCTAGCTCACCTCCCGGTGCCCCTAGCCCACCTCCCGGTACCCCTAGCTCACCTCCCGGTACCCCTAGCTCACCTCCCGGTACCCCTAGCTCACCTCCCGGTACCCCTAGCCCACCTCCCGGTACCACTAGCTCACCTCCCGGTACCCCTAGCTCACCTCCCGGCTACTCCCGGTACCCCTAGCTCACCTCCCGGCTACTCCCGGTACCCCTAGCCCACCTCCCGGTACCACTAGCTCACCTCCCGGTACCCCTAGCTCACCTCCCGGTACTCCTATAGCTCACCTCCCGGTACCCCTAGCTCACCTCCGGGTACCCCTAGCTCACCTCCCGGTACCCCTACCTCACCTCCCGGTACCCCTAGCACACCTCCCGGTACCCCTAGCTCACATCCCGGTACCCCTAGCTCACCTCCCAGTACCCTCCGGGCCTCATGCAAATATCAATCAGGAGTGCTCTTATCAACACCTCGATCACTATCTGATCACCCCGTCGTCTGTGCAGTTTAGTGGGGGTGGGGCTCTTTTGTGCATGACCGGATACGGAAAAGGGGATAATAATAATTGATGACGTCTTTGACCTTAATTGAATCCGATATGTGGGTGGGGCTGAGGAATGTGCTGAGCTAGTATTTCAAGGATAATACGTTGATGATCGTATCAGCGATGCAGCGTCTTGTCGATATCGACGTGGATCCTGAGTTCAAGATCCATACCAGCTACCACGCTAACTTCTTCTTATTCCGAACAAAGGTGCTGGTGGACGGAAAAAGCACAGAAATCCGGTCTGTTAAGGAAGGCAGCTACAAGGAGCCGGCTCTGACTTTCTGCTATTCCGGAAACAATGTCGCTACAGAGCTTTGGCCGATTGCGAAGACCTTTTCGCCTATTTTCCACCAGTGCGGGGTCTACCACATTGACACATTCTACTATGAGCAGTCCCCCCTCTTTCATGTCGTCTTCAGCTCTGAGTCATGTCTGAAGAAGTTCCTCTCAGAGATTGGTAGCCTGAAACGTGCCATGGAAATAGAGCTTCTATCCATATTCTCAGAGTGTACAAAGGCTGTGCCTCCCCTCAAAACAGAATCTGCCCAGTCTCTAGCCATAGAAGTCCGAGCTGAGTTGTTTCTCGTGGTTCCAAATCACCAAAAACTGAACGGAGCGGATCTCCATTCTGTGACGACAGACAACTATTCAACCTTGATGACCCACTGGAAAGATAGCCAGCTGTTTGAGTTTGCGTCTCTGTACCAAGAGGAAGGTGTGTACCGTTGCAGTAAATATCCCGATTAAGTTAGTTTATATGTCAGAATAAAATATCATCTTGAATTGGAAGCTGATTACCAGTCCAATGATCTTAGCACTAAACCATGCACTGAGCCCCTCAGTAGGGGAGCAGATTAGATGCATGAGGTCCACTGAATCATACACAGATGCAACTGGAGACCCGACACAGTCAAAGAAGTTCATCCTATAGATCTTTTAAGATCTGCAGTATTGTCCATGGCCATGTTGATAGCCTATAATTAGCTCCTTGTTTGCAGTGTTCGCTCCACATTATGCACGGCACATTTAACATTACCACTACACAATTAGGCATCTGCTATGAGTATTGAGTATGCTTCTGAGATCACTGCATGAACTCAAGATTGTGCCACTGATTAGTGACTAGTACTATAGTGAAACGCTGGTGTAACAATTGATTTAGTAGTACATAATTATCCTAGCCTGTATACAACTGATTCATTTATGCAGCTGAGCCTCCCAAAATCACCTCCCAGCCAACAAGCCAGAGAGACGTTCTCCAAGGGAGGTCATGATCAGTTAGTTTCACCGTCAATGCCACTGGAGTGTGTCTGAGTTACCGGTGGCAGTGGAGACCGGCCGGGATGGAGGGCGAGCAGCATGAGTGGCAAGATCTCTCCCGTGAAGGAGCCACGTTCCAAGAGGTGGAACCTGGACTGAAGCTGACCAGTGTCCATTCAGGCAATGCTGGCGACTATCGGTGTGTAGTTTCCAATTCTGCTGGAAGTGAAATTTCACAGTGTGCCAGCCTCACGATCGGTGAGTATATTGTAGTTGTGAGGTGAATAAGACAGCAACGTATACTATAGTTGTTGGCAATTGAACTAGCAAGCACTGACTCAACAGCACACAGTAAACCTATCCATATATGGAGGTGTAACGAAGTAACTAAGTGACTGAGTAGTAGGATACATGAGCAGGCAAAATAGTATGAACTAGCCCCATCACTGTTAAAGACTTATTTTAACAATTCCTTGTTGTATGTTGCACCATCATGTGCAGGTCACCTACATGTGGGTGGCTATAGCACCATCATCATGTGCTCAGAACACAATGGCAATGGTTAAGGTATCTTTGTGTGCACTTGTTAGCAGGATTCCCTGCATTAGGTTTCATGCCTATAGTCAGAGTACTCTATATGGTGGTGACATATCAGTTCATGCTGCTAGTGATCAAAAGACAGAGTGGAAACAGCTCACTCTCGGTATAACCACAGTGTACATAGACTGCAGAGATAGTGGTATTATCAATCTGAGGTATCAGGAAGGTAGTAGTTCTGTCCAGTCTAGTGACACCTGCAGGCATGGTTGTACTATTACATCATGGAACTAATTTCTCATTATATGTTTGCAGCTGAGCCTCCCCGGATTACTTCCCAGCCAATGAACCAGAAGGACCTTCCTCCCGGAAACCACACAATTATTTCTTCAATCGAAGCTACTGGAAGTGAGCCTGTGAGCTACCAATGGCAGCGGAAGCCAGCTGGGAAGGAGGGTGAGCAGCATGAGTGGCAAGATCTCTCCTGTGATGGTACCACATTCCAAGAGGTGGAAGGTGGACTGAAAGTTGCTGGTGTCCAGGCATGCAATGCAGGTGACTATCGGTGTGTGGTCTCCAATACTGTTGGAAGTGAAGTTTCAAAGTGTGCCTGCCTGACTGTTCGTAAGTATCCTGATTAAGGCAGCAACATACCCCTTTACGTTAGGTTACCTTTAACCGTTGGGGCGCCCCGACGGTTAAAGGTAACCTAACATAGAGGGGTATGTGCCACCTTAAGGCAGCAACATAATTTATTTGTTATCGCAGTGCAGAGTGACTGACTAGGTAAGAAGGGAGTGGGACTGACAGAAACCAGCACATTCCATGGTCTCAAAAATTATGCATCTGCATTTGGACACTTGTTATTCATGCCCAGTGAGTACTACCCCCTGTGGTGGCTTATCAGCATCTGATCAAAGGTTGGGGTAGAAAGCCTAGGAAGGAGGCTCTTACAGTAACCCAATGTAACATAGGCCTTAGAGATACTCAATATTACTCACTCAGCTACTTCCTATTAGCAGTCCGTCGCCAAGTAATATATAGTTGCTTCCTGATTGGATCCGCTTCAGCTGCTGCTCCCCGATTGCGTCCACTTCAGTTGCTGTTCCCCAGTCGTGTCTGCTTCAGTTGGGTTCAAGGTTCGGAGGCCACACGCGACACTAGTCCTGCACCATACCCCAAACATCCCACTTCCGCAATGCACTCACACACACTTAAAATCTTGATATAGCAATGTTATTCAATCTGTAGTATCAGGTAAATGTACACTGATTATGAGAGCTATACTGGCCTTTAGCACATTTCCTGGTGTTCTCATTCATTTATGCAGCTGAACCTCCCAAAATTGTCTCCCAGTCAATTAGCCAGAAGGACATTCTGCAGGGGAGTCCAGTTACTTTCACAATTGGAGCAACTGGAAGTAAGCCTATGAGTCACCAGTGGCAGTGGAAACCAGCTGGGAAGGAGGGGGAGCAGCAGGATTGGCAAAATCTGTCCTGTGATGGTACAATATTCCAGGAGGTGGAAGGTGGACTGAAAATTGCTGGCGTCCAGGCATGCAATGCTGGCAACTATCGATGCATAGTCTCCAATACTGTCGGCAGTGAAGTTTCACAGTGCGCTATCCTCACTGTAAATGCTGGTAAGAAATCCTAGAATTATCCACTGCATAATATATATCTAGCCGGTCTGAACCAACATTTTATTGAACTGTTACATTTTCTGTTCTCAGTTCCGGAGCTGGTTGACCTCGTGAATGAACTTCACGATGTTAACGATTGGATAACCTTTGGTCTCTACCTCGGAATAAAAATTGGGAGATTGAGGGCCATTGAGATGGAGTGTTCAACTATTCAGGAGCGTCGTCTCAAGATGCTTGAAGAATGGCAGAACAATGTTACTCCGACATGGTCTGCTGTGGTCCAGGCACTACTGGCAATAGGGATGAAACGTCTGGCTTCCAAACTAGCACAAAATCATGGTGAGTTTAATGATAACTCCAACATTGATGCTCATACTCTTGGGTTGATCATTGTTTATACTACCTGGTACATGTACTGTTTCACCTCAGGGATTCCTACTCCTCAACACCCAGACGATGAACCTTTGCAGCAACTGAAAGACATTGCTCAGTACAAAGAAGTAAGAAGATGACAGCTTAATACATTGTGTAACATACTCTATATACCTAGCATGGTTCACAATGTCTCTCTTGAATTAAAGGCAACTGGAGCCAAGCTATGTGAAGATATACAGAACCACAGAGATGATCTTAAACAGGATCACGAAAGGTTGGCAGATATTCAAGAGAATTTAACACAATCACGGGAATTGAAAGTGGCAGCGAATGAGAATGAAAGAGACACTTTGATTAAGCTGGAAAAACTGCAAGAAAGTGTGAAGAAAATTGTCCAAGAGAAGAGCAGCATCGAAATGAAGCTAGCATTCAAGCAACGTGAGTGCCAACTGCTATCTGAGATGAAGGAGAAAGATGAGGAATACGACCGTTTTCTTCAAAAGAAAATAGCCAAGAAAAAGAAAAAGATTAAGCAACTGAAAGAGAAGCTGGAAAGGAAGAACTATGAATTTCTATCTGTCCAGCAAGAAGCCCAGACCCTACAAGAAGAGCTATCACGAGCTCGAGCAGAAGTAAAGAAGAAGCACGAGGAAGTGAAAGAGCTAGAAAGAGAAAAGGAGAAACTGGCCTGTTCCTACAACATCAAGAAGGAGCAAGTCAGCCACCTGGTGCAGATTGCAGTTGCTCTTACTTCTGATAAGGAAGAAATGAAGGTAAAGTCTGGGCAGGGTAACACACTGTCCTCATTTCCACCACAGGTTTACGTACTAGCTGAAGGGGAACACGGCTACTGCGTAATGCATGCATCACTCCTATTATACACGATATATAACGAAACAGCATTCCATATACATAGTGATAATTGTAATAAGTGTCTGAGAATTACAATACTAAGAGTTATCCACTTAAGAGCTGTTTGCGGGGTATAATAGGGCTATGTCGCCCATGTAATGAACCGCGATCGCAGTTCCAGTTTCCGAGCCTCTCGGGATCTTAGCTAGCGCTATAGCTAGACAACACTCAAATTCAGTATCTTTCCATTCATCAAAGGGCACATGGCATGATCACGCAATCCTCACATGACTGTTACACAATCAATCTAAAGGCACAACATCCTCCCCCGTTGACCAATTCTGGTCAACAAAAGGAGCACAGCTAATAAAGATACAAGTTAAAGAATGATATTGTTCAATATGTAACTATCACACTCAACAGTTATGAGTCCATGGTCTGAATCCTGATAAGTTCTCTTGCATTTCGAGCTGCAACTCGTTAAGATCGCTTGGGGGCATTCCGGCACACCACTCGTCTCCATCTCTGGGTCATTATCTGTGCCTGTTCCGTTCTGATGGACTCGTTCCGTTTGGCGTACACTCAAACCATCAGTGACTCTGGTGCTCGGGACATCACTGCCATTGGAGTCATCACGATAACGCACCTCCAGTGGATACAGAAGTTGGACAGGTCGTCTCAGGAGGGTGACTCGATCACCAGATGAGTGGACTCTAACACAAGCACCTCTGACTTCACCATCTGATCCTGGGTCCCACAAGAACCTCAAGATCTCTCTGTCCTCCTCAGACACCGACACCATCAAGAAGGCCTTCTCGATATCAGCAGTCAGTGCCACGTTGTGGACCCGAAACCTCAGGATAATATCCATAATGTTCTGTCCAAACTTTGGCCCAGTGTAGAGGCACTCGTTCAATGATGGTCCACCTGCTTTGGCTGAGGCATCGTAGACCACA
The DNA here is from genome assembly GCA_963931865.1 of Axinella damicornis. Lineage (NCBI taxonomy): Eukaryota > Metazoa > Porifera > Demospongiae > Axinellida > Axinellidae > Axinella > Axinella damicornis. Next base: position 1,038,785 of record OZ007518.1, read on the forward strand.
TGCAGCTTGGTCGTCTGCTTGTCTTGTCGGATGACAGCGTGATGTGGTATGTAGTGGGTTTCACCAATGGGTTGACATTCAGACTCGTTGACCTTCTCCACAATCCCATTGCTCAGCTGACCTTTAATGGTGGTGTCAAACTCCTTGAGGAGTGATGGCTGCTGCCTTAGACGGTGCAGCAGTCCCTGCAACCGCTTCTTGCTAAGTTGGTAGTTGTCTGGGAGGACTGGGTGTGACTCCTTCCATGGTAAGGCTACCTGATACCAACCATCCTTGAACACAATTCCCTTGTCGAAGTCCTCCAATGCAGATACATCCCCATCACCAATGCCGAGGGATTCCAATTCCCAGAACATCTTCAGTGTGGCATCCAGTCCTTCCTCAGCCTGTGGGTGGGAGTCGACTCTCAGAGTGTGACTAGGGACAATGTTGACGGAGGACACATGTTGGTCAGGAATATCAGCAGGTCCGGATAACACCCAACCAAGCTTGGTGTAGACAGCAGCAGGACCTCTCTTGCCCTTCACCACCTTGCCCGTGACCAACTTCCAATAGTGGTCAGACCCAATAAGGACATCAATTGGCATGTCTCCCCCCTTCTCACAAACATCGGCCAACTCCAGCTGTGCCAGGTGGTGGTATTCGGCCTGGCAATAGGCAATGGGTTGGTTGGCCAATGGCTCACAGATTAGAGGTACAGCAAGGAGAGGCAGCTCGAGAACATTTCCATCCACGGTCTTCATGCCAACCCTCACAACCTCGCAATCTTGCACTTCTCCCCTTTCCGATCCAAATGTTTTAATGGACATTCTCTGCTTGCATTCAGCAGGTAAGGATAGGGCATCTCTGATCCGGTGGGTGATGTATGACCGTTGGCTACCACCATCCAAGATCACTCTGACCTCCATAGGCGACTGTGGGTTGTCTAGATTGCAAACTTGCACTCTTGCTGTCTGAAGCAACACAGCCATGCCAGCACTGGTGTACATCGAGTTTGTCGTTGGAGGCGAGTACTCAACAGCCTGCGGATTGAGATCTGTCTGGCGTGTTACCGTGCCCTGGTTGGCTTCTGAGGTACGAGGAGTGGCAACTGAGGGCTCACCTCCTGATATGCCCTTCAAACAGATGCTAGCATGATGTCTGCCACCGCATTTCCGGCACTTGACAGCCGAACGGCAATCTCGGCTGATGTGATACCTTTTCAAACACACAAAACACCGGCCAGACCTCAGCAATATCTGCTTCCTCTCACCAACATCCTGCACAGCCCTACAATTTCCTGACAAGTGGGCTTGATGACAATAGCAACACGAGGGGGCGCTGGTTGGGGTCAGGAACGTTGCAGCGGTGCCAGCAGAACTGTCTGTTCCTGGTTTTCTGGCAGACTGAGTAGAGGAGGTCATTGCTCGTTCTCTGGCCTCAATCTCCCGCTCAAGCTTCTTCAGCAATGCATCAAGATTCCAGTCTCCTTCGGCTATCTCTCGACTCAAAACAAGACGCAGCTCAGGTGGTATCTTCTGGAGTAACACGGAGGACAGCAAGCTTCCATAAGAGCTTGAATCAACCCCGAGTGATTTCAAGCCCCTGACCTGAGATTCCACCACATCATAAAGGCGACGTAGGCCCTTGAGGTTATGCTGCGATGAGACAGCCTCCAGGTTCAAGAGGATGTCCATGTGCTTGCTCACAATCTGTTGCTTGTTACCAAATCTCTTTTTGAGGATCGAGACTGCATCCCTGTAGTTGTCCGCTGTGAGGGTCAGTCCAGATATCGCTTCAGCAGCTGACTTCTCTAGCAGAGATTTCAAGTAGTTAAACTTGTCGATGTCAGTCAACCCTGGGCTGCTGTCAATGGCCGACTCGAAGGAGTCCCAAAATGTGGTCCAGTTAGTAATGTCACCATTGAAAGGGCGAATAGCCAACTTTGGCAGCTTCACCCGTGCACCATGAGGCGCCCCTCGAGTTCGGCCTGAGCCAGACGCGCCACCGTCATCTACCGGTGGTGGGCTCCCTTTGGAACTAGGCACACAATACCTGTCAATGTCAACTGTAGCTGCATAGATCTTCTCCTTGAAGGCATCAGCCTGTTCAATTTCGTCGGCTACATCATCCTCTTCAACCAAGTCTAATATCTCTTCGTCCAATCTCTTGAGGGTGCCCAGCTTCTCCCCCAGACTCATCTTCAACTGCAGCAGCCGTCTAGTGTTCAACTCGCTTGTGGGGTCGTGTACAAAGGCAGCTATCATTTCACTGACAAGCTGCACTATTCGTGTTGCGGACGCTCGATGGCCGCCACGAATCCGTTTCTTCTTCGCCAACGCCTCGGCCATGTAGATCAAATTTTGCTCGCGTTGGTCAATCGAAGTTCGTGT
>OZ007518.1:1041356-1086335 GCA_963931865.1 Axinella damicornis
CTCCACTTCAAGGCATAATCTGTCCCTGATAGCAAACACAGTTTTGTTTGCAGCTGCTTTATTCTCTTGAGCTCAAACGGAGGCAATAGTTTTCCTCTGACCATCAAGGCACACTGTAACACAACCAGAAAACGTAGAATCTGGAACCAAAAACAGTAGAATTTGGAATTGAAATTTGTTAACTGAAAACTAACAAAGTTGCGGCAATTAATGTTTGAACTGGAACTGCAGTTGTAAGACCGTAGTTAAGCTTGTGTGCTGCACATTAGGATCTGATCTTCTGTTCTGCAGCATGAGTATGATTGACTGGCATTCTGGCTTCCGAATTTGTAACCCTTCTTCATACTGTAAACAAACAGCCCATGAAAGCATGCATGTATAAAGTATTATTAACCCCCCCCCCCCCCCCCCCCCCCCCTCATGTGAGCTAATACGAGGGTATGGCAAACGCTGTCACATTTGTTGGTAAACAGTTAATCGTAACTGTGGGGACTATGAATACCATTAGAGGTGATGCGTATCAAGGTCGAAGGGAGGCTAAGTTTCTGCGGCAGTCTGCAGTAGAACAGTATAGATTGTGATGGATATGAAGGTGATGGTAGAGCGTATTGGTGTAACAGTGGGTATGGCGTGCTGTAGAGCGTATTGGTGTGACAGTGGGTGTGGCGTGCTGTAGAGCGTATTGGTGTGACAGTGGGTGTGGCGTGCTGTAGAGCGTATTGGTGTGACAGTGGGCGTGGCGTGCTGTAGAGCGTATTGGTGTGACAGTGGGCGTGGCGTGCCGACCACTAAAACTCTCGTACAGTAGGGAGTCATTGTGTAGGAGCTCATTACTCAAAATTGTTCAGTTTTCAAAACCGCTGTCCAAGACGTGAGTCTTCTCTCTGGGGATCAAGCTAATTTGTACGGCAATTACCGCTCCCCTAGTAACTCCGATTGTAGCAGACGAATTCAAAGATACTTCTAATTAGCATTACGGCATTTCCAGACGGCTGAGTAGTGGTGCGTGTGCGGTGAGGCGATACCCTTGGTGCAAAGCTGCACACAAGTGATTTGGGAATATCCGTGTGCCTGTCATGGGATAGTACTTCCAAAAGCCAGTCAACAACGGAAATAGCTGATCGTGCCCCCCTACCCCTACCCTTCCTCCTCCTCTTCAAATTCTGTTGCCTCCCACAGACATGCCATGTACGGTTGCTAGGGTTGCTTTCAAGGAAGCTATATTATGTGAAGGAATGGAGTGTTTCCAGGTGTAATCTCATCTTACGTGGTTATGTAACCACCAATGGGTGTTTTTAGTATGGTCATTTCAGATTAGCTTTAAGTGTCTGAGTCAGGTACGATACATTCAGTGTTCTCGCCAGAATTTTCGGGCAATTCTTCTGAGCCTCTTGATTTCACTCGGCCTGGGAACGTGGCCAGACCCTGCCCATCACAACTTTGCACGTGCATTAATCAATCAATCATTATTTATGCAGCAAGTCCGTGAGCAAGCATGTTAGCTCTTGTGATCGCAGTTGGTTCAATCTGTGCCGTAGGTTGCAACTTACCAGTGCAGAGAAAGTGTTTCTTCCTTGACCTTCATCAGCGCTTAACAGCGAGTAGCTGGGACGAGAGTCGAACATGCACCAAACAGCAAATATGCATCCATAAGTGAGCTGCGCCTAATAACGACTGACTACAGTATGTATGTATTTGTTCAATCATCCAATCATGATCCAATCGACAGAAGACTCTTACGACTGTACGCAAAGTAGTGAGATTGTTTATTGTTTACTATGAAGCGTGATCTAACCTGTTTGGTACTTGTATATCCAGCCCCTGTTGGTAAGTTGATAAGCCCCACAGCATCCAGGACAGAAGACCCATTGCTATGGTAACGCTGTATAATGACATCACGGAGAATGGTATATGTTTTCATGTGTGTATTTGTGTGTAGTATAACTATGCCGTGCTCAGCGACATAATTGCATATCGTGACATGATATTACGTTGCAACATTAAATCCAGTTGTAATAATGAAACGGTGTCATCCATCAGTATCGCTTGCAGCTCGTGAGGCAGCTGACATGCAAGCTAACAAACCTGTGATGCTGTTGGTAAATACAAGATACCGTGGCAGTGAGGTAGAGGACAGTGAAGAGAACCGTTTTTCACTGTCCTCTGTCTGTATAGTGTTTCCCCAAAGGAGTTCTTTGATCTGGTCATGGTTTTGGCTCTTCCCCTCATTTCCTGTCAGTTTGGGGCAAACTCTGGCCAACACCTCGCTACCAGAAAACATCTGAAGCTCAGTGCTGCTCTATTCTTGAGTGATCGAGTGGAAACCACAGTACTTTTTCATCTCACCGGCAGGGCAAGCTCACCCTTCAGAATCATACCCCTCACCCCGAGCAGACTCTGATTGCATCCACCAGCTTGTACTGATTGCTCCAAGGCTTCTGGTTGGGCATAGGCGGCCAGCTCTACGGATCGCGCACACGTACACGTAGCTGTCTCATTTCCAGCAGATCCGGAATGTGTTCGAACTACAAATGATCTTTGACCCAGTACTGCTGTGTAGAAGTGGTTTTAGCAGAAACACTGGTCTAAATTCGTTATAGCAAACCATGATTGTGTTGTCCGAAGTGTAGATATTACGTTGTGACAGGTGACATAATTCCATGTCATGTGACATACCATTACCTGCATGTATATTGTGGTTGCAAATAGAGTGCTATGTACATGTGGTATTGGTATTAACGTGGTGTCTCTTTCGGTCGGGCATCCCTCGACGCACTGCATCCAATATTCCAGGACATCCTACACCCTGCTCACGTTCACCCCCATTATGTCACCAACATACGGCTCCAATCAGTGCAACTTCACCAAAGAAGGTTTCAAGTGTATTAGTGCCGTAATTTTTGCAGAGCCGGCACCGAGATCTCACCAATGGAATGCACTCGGAATGCAGTGTTTGTCGGGCATCAAAGCGACTCCCCCAAGTAATGATAATTTCTGGAATCACAGGAATCTGTCAGGAATGTGTGTACGTGAACACCGTGGACATTTTGTGGTTGCTAAGCGCAAGTATGTTCTCAAGTGTTGCCTGTGTATTTGTTTGTTCTACGTGTAGGCAATACCCGTTTGGTTAATTGTCCTATTAGTCAGTCATTGTGGATAGTATATGCAGTGCTAAGTGGAATTAATGAGCCCGGGCTTCTAGCCACCTCAAATTGGTGTGATGTCATTCCTGCATTTGGTAAACTCTTGCGTTATGTCACCCGCAACCCAAGCTGTCCTATGAAACACCGCATAGATGGTATTAACTAACGGTTAATGTCTCGTTAATTCCTGTTAGGAATGTACCAGCCTCTTCCCAAACTAGGAAGTGTGTTTCGGTTCTTGGGGGGTATTTTGGATTTCTCATGGTTTGTGGAACTCTAAACTGTTTTGCTTTTACACTCTTTTGCTTCCTTGGTGACCCTGTCCCCCTCCTCCCCCCTCCCTCCCCCCCTCCCCCCTCCCTCCCCCCCTCCCCCCTCCCTCCCCCCTCCCCCCTCCCCCCTCCCTCCCCCTCCCTCCCCCCTCCCCCCTCCCTCCCCCTTCCCCCCTCTCCCCCTCCCCCTTCCCCCCTCACTCTCCCCCCTCTCCCCCCTCCCCCCTCCCCCTCCCCCCTCCCCCCTCCCCCCTCCCCCCTCCCCCCTCCCCCCTCCCCCCTCCCCCCTCCCCCTCCCCTCCTCCTCCCCCTCCCCTTCCCTCCCTCCTCCCCCCCTCCCCCCCTCTCCCCCCTCCCCCTCCCCCCCCCCCCTCCCCCCCTTGGCGACCATGTGCCCTCCATCCCTTAAGTAATTACCCCTATGCTTCCACCCCATCTTCCTTGACCTTGGTGACCCTGTGCTTTGACCAAAAGGCAGCATGTGATGGTAGCCTACAATCTGTGGACATGTTTCTCATGTCATTTCAAACAAGCACCTTGCCATCCATCCTGGTGACTGAAGTTGTCCTCAGAAAATCTCCTCAACCAATAGTGTACTGCATATGAATATACTTATCATAACCAGATCATATCAAATTCTGTCCTGAGTCAATGATACACACCACCAGTGAAACATTCCTACCCAAATTCCAGTTTGGTACTGCCCTGTTTTACGAGTGGGCCTGTTCCTCTACGCTTCCGAGTTTGGCAGCCCTGAATGTGTAGGTAGCGGTCACATGCCCTCGACAGGGGTACAGCGCACCCACATCACATGGGTAAACACAGCTCCAATCGAATTCCCCAATGCTTGGCATTTCCCTCCGGTCTTTGTAAGCCGAACTGAACTATGCTTTGATAGCACCCCCCACTTCACTTTGAGAGAACTCTGCCCCAGGTACGGGTGCAGCAGAGCGGTGGTGGTAGGTCTCATTTCACTTACAGCCCCATTATGGCAAGGAGAAGGCTATCGTGTTTCAGCTTGTCCCCCAGGGGCGGCCTTGCAGAGTTTGTCAGGTGGCCTGCGGAACCGAAACTGTCAGCCTAGAGCGTACATAGCTAAGCACGCCAGTCCGAGTGCTGAACCCCCAAAACTTTAATCCTGGATGAAACCCTGCATTTGATGCTGAAGTCAGACTTACTTGCACTGGAGTTGTTGATGTCATAGCTAAACTCCAGTGCATTTAAATGGGCAGATGCCCTCGGGGGACTTGGGACCAATAAATGAAATTAATGTGCTCATCCAGCGAAATTATTGTGATTGCTAATGCCTATCAGTGATGTCATGGTGATGTCATTAATGTGATCACCAATGCCTGTCACAGTGATGTCATGGTGATGCCATTTATTGCGATCAGCTAGCTATAGTGATGTCATGGTGATGTCATCAATGTGATCAGCAATGCTGGTCTTTGCAGCCATTGCCGTATTTTGCGAGCCTTTATGCTAGAACAATAGCCAACTAGCTGCTCACTTCCTGTTTATGAGCCTAATGTGGCTCTGTGATCGGTCGAAGTGTTTTTCTATTTGAGCAAGTGTACTCCTAAATTACACTCATGTCATCGAGCACTGTTTATACGTACATGCATAATCTTTGGGGTCTGTCACACAAGTAGTCCCGTGGATATTATGCTCAAAGTTGTTAAATGCTACTAAGTGTGACCTCTTTGCTTCCGTAAGAAGTTCCCCGTTAAGAACACATTTGGGGGGAGGGGGGGGGGGGGGGGGGGGGGTGATTAAGCAGTGTGTGGCAGTGCGTCATTTAGGGAAGTCTGGGTTTGAAATCTCTAAGGGGGGCAAATCATTTCAAGTGGGCGAATCCCCCCGTCACCCCCTAAAGGAAACCCTGTGTGTGTACAGGAGACATTTGCAAAGAGCTGTCTTCACTGCGCAAACTTGACTCTCACTTGCGCTTGTCGGTACTGCTGTTTGATCGCCGGGCATCACTGTGTGTGATGAATGGTTTGCATGGTACACTTCCTCTAAAAGCATATTTTCCTCAGGCGCCAGGCCTATGATCACATGTCCGTGTATGTATCCACTGTCAGCAGCTCCTGCAATGGGGGAGATTTTGGATGAGCCAAGTCCTTCGCCGTTAGCCTGTTAAGCGGGAGTCCAGTTTCAGCTGTGGTGCATGACCAAAGGACAAAGGTTTGCCAGGAACGTGCAGTGTCCAGATGTTCGGAAGAAACAAGTCATCCAATCCCTCGTGTGACACCCTCCCTCCCATTCATCCCCGACCTCACACTGTGTACCGCGGCAGGCCCACAGCCCGTTCTATTGACGGACATGCATGGGAGGCTTGAAACAGATCTGTGATCGAGTGACCTTGTTGGAACCCCAAATGATCCTGATCCAACCACCGACATGTCGAATTGCATTCCGCAGGACAGCCGACCGTCTGTGGGATTGCTATGTGGGTAGTAGACCGGTGGAGCTTTTGTGAAATTTCTATATTTTACACAATATTATTTGTTTGTGTGTGGGGCCCGTGAGAAGGTAGACCAATGTTGACAAATCAAAGGATTCATTAATCATATTCATCACATTTTAATGGTATTCACGCCTTTTGATTGGGAATCTCTGTGGTCTCTATGGTTGTGACTACGGGTCCCCTGCTCCAGGAATGCCTTTGAAGGCACATACTTTCTGTGTACCTGACTGGGCCATACAAGTGAATGCTGAACAAGCCAGAACACAGGATGGCGTCTTGTGTGGGATGATGGTCGCTCAAAGGTTATCTAAACCAAGCATAATGTGAGACAATTAATCCCGTACTCTGATGAGCACAATGGGTAGACTTTTTATTTCTTCCACATTCATATGGGGTATCAGGTGACCTGTTGTGGTGTGTTAGTGCCCCAGTGGAGTGTTCTTTTCCCAGGCCGTTGGTTCTGTCAAGTGGTTGAGAAACTGATCTCCCTCAAAGCAGTTTGAGGATAGTGGTCAGACAGCGTGCAGGAGTATGGAGTTTGCCTGGGGGAGAACTGTCCCTTAGGGCTTCTGCCCTGCAGGAGATCTTTGCTGCTGTAATGGTGGAGCTATCAGAGTGCCATATATGGGTTGTATGTACTACAAGATATAAGAGCAGCGGTGTTTGAGTGATGTATTGTCTGAAGTCTGAAGCAAAGCAAAAACCCGCCGACGCTAAGTAGTAGCACACTTTCACCTAGTGTTGTTTTATTATCAGAGTATTAGTTTAGTTCTAGTTAGTTTTGGATTATGCAGACTATTTACACCGCAGTTCATGGCTTAGAAATCATAGAGTGGTTTCAAATAGCTCACTGGTAGGGTTCAGTTCATTTTGATTTGATAACCCGCATCTCCAGTGCAGAAGGTTTTCATGCAGGTCCTGGGCCCCATTGACGGGGGATGGTGATGACATCATTACTGAACTCGCTTGAGTTACCATAAATGGCATTGCTCAAACTTGTTTTTCTGGAGGGACAAAGGGCAAATTCCTTTTTTCAAGGCAAACCACCCCTCAACGGAAAAACCAAGGGCTTGAGTGGGATTCGAACTCAAGACAGAGCCTGAGTTGCGCACTGGAGATTCACTCCACCAGTACACCACCGCGCACCCAAGGGTCGGGGAATAATTGCAATGTTGCAATAATGTACTGCAGCACTTAATGTAGTGCATGGTTTTTAGAGTGCAGTGGACCAAGTTTGCTGCGCAAAGTCGCCGGACCCTCTTTTCCAAAATTTGTGAGGGTGGGTTCTGGGCACAAGACTACCAAAATGGAACCTGGCGAATCCTTGTGACAATAGAATAAGTTGGTATGGCCGTTAAGACGCTGAACATTGTTGTTGCATCAACGTATCCTCCAGTGTTTAGCACTGAAAGACCTCCAAATCATTGGGCTGACCAAAATTTATGACCTAGTGGTCAAGGTGTAACCGGATGGTTTGATATCAATGTGGGGACTTCTACATTTGTTTTGCTGTGTAACACAAGAAAGTATTCAGTGATGTGTGTTGGTAACAGCTGGTTCAACGAATCTATGTTGCCTTCCTGCCTTCCTAGCAACAGCTTATTCCTCTGAAAATAGCGCATGATTGGCTAATGATTTGGTCATTCAGGCGAGTTGTGCGTACAAACATGTTCCTATGACATACGTAATGTGTAATGTGCGGTGGGCAGTGGAATGGCAATTGGAACCTAGACAGAATTCCTTGTTTCCAGGAATCGGACTTTAGAGTGTTTCGGCAGGAAGGAAGTAGTCAAGACAACATCTTCTTCAGCTTCTCAGGGACGAAAAGATCTCATGTTTTCTGCAAACAGAATACAGTTTGAAGTGAAATTTCTCTCCAAGTTCAAAGAGGTCCGTTTAACAGCATCTCAGAACAGTAAACAGTTGTTAAGTACAACATAATCGGTCATGCCACAAATGTCACTTATCCTGATTTTCAGAATGCTTATAGCTCTTTTGTTGCCATGAGAACAATCTGTGAGACACTTGGACCTAAAATGCTCTTGAAGCGCGTTACGCCAATGGTTTCTTGTGTGGCCAGCTGTGAATGGGTGTGTCAGATCACGAAGTATTTATCAATTGCTTCGTTGGTATGCTAAAATCTTAGCCACACCCACCTTTACTGGACAAATCTGATTGGCTACTATTTTGTGCATCAAACCGTTTCCCAAGTATTGGAGTTATCCTCTGTGAGTGCTTGGTGGGTGTGGCACATTCAGCTTATTGCAATCGTATCACTAAGTGGGTGTGGCACATTCAGCTTATTGCAATCGTATCACTAAGTGGGTGTGGCACATTCAGCTTATTGCAATCGTATCACTAAGTGGGTGTGGCACATTCAGCTTATTGCAATCGTATCACTAAGTGGGTGTGGCACATTCAGCTTATTGCAATCGTATCACTAAGTGGGTGTGGCACATTCAGCTTATTGCAATCGTATCACTAAGTGGGTGTGGCACAAACGACTTATTTGTAGGTGTGGCATATTTAGTGATAACCCAACAATAGCTACCGTACCCAGGATACAGTTAAGAATCAAGTGGTCAATTACATATAAGAGCTCGGACAAGTAAGGGGTTTCCCTTGTCTGCTAATTGGCTTGTAGTTTGCATGACTAATTATTGACAAATTGAGTACTGATTGAGGAATGACGGAATGTCATCACTGGCTGTACATAGCAGAAATCATTTCACTGACATCAAATTATCGAACACACCAGCTAATATCTCTGTAGTCCAAGCTGTGGTGCCCTTCCTTGGCCCTCTTGACTAGTTGAAATGTAGTCAACAGCTGTCGTTCAGTTGATTGGTTGACTAATTAATCGTTCAGATGCTGGTTATAAAACTATACTACACTTCTGGACATTACAATTTGATGATGTAATGTGACAAATATGCAGTTTATTTATATACAGCATTAAAAATAGCGCATCCTTCCTGTAAGTGACTTGGGCATGTATACACTGTTGTGAAGATGCTATTGAAGGGAAACATTTCCTGATTTCCTTGGTAACCTGAGAAATTGACAAGCTGATACACTGTGTCTATTTGTAGGGTAGCTAATTTTGCCCCGTCCTTGTAATGGTGGTTACATGTGTTAACATTCCTGATTTTCAAGGTCAGGTATCCAGCAATAAACTAGCCTCGTTCCCAGGCTCGCCCTGCTCAGCTGCGTGCAGGGGAGGAGGCTGGGAATGAGGCTAGCAATAGACTAGCCTCATTCCCAGGCTCCCCCTGGGAACAAGGCTAGCAGTAAACTAGCCTCGTTCCCAGGCTCCCCTGCGCAGCTGTGTGCAAGGAGAGCCTGGGAACGAGGCTTGCAATGAACTAGGTTTCGTTTTTATTGGGGGGGTGTACGGAGCAAATTCTTCTGTCAGCTTGTTCATCTGCCCTGTTCTTGCCAAGCTCTTGAAATCCAGTACCACATCACAGTAGTCCACAGTTGTTATGCAGTCTCTTAGCTGTGTGGAGGAGAGTGTAGTGGTATTGGTCGGATAGATAAGGAGGAGGAAAGAAGAATTAGGAGGGAGAGAAGAGTTGGGAGGAGAGGGGTGGGAGGGAGATGGATGAGAAGAACGAAACTTGCTTGTATTCGTTCCCTGTCTAATTTATCAACAAAAACTACTTGAACCACTCACATGTTTGTGTTGCCTGGCAACTGATATGCAGCTGCACTGGGCCAACCTTGGAGCTTTTGTGTGGGAAGCCTGCCAGTAAACAGCGGCTGCCAGTATGCCCAATCGTTGTTTGTGGCTGTCTGCGTAGTAAACTCAGTGCTCGGTACAGGAAGTCTAAGACCAGAATGAACACAGTTCTAGTCTCGTTCCCAGACCCCAAACGTGCGCGTTCGGAGTCTGGAAGCGAGACTAACACAGCTCCAGAGCTTGTTGCTCATGTCTGAAGACCAGAGTGGCCTCCAGTTCCTGGGTTCCCTAAAATAAGAGAGGAAATTGGTGCATGCATGGTCTCTGTATATTTCAAAGGGGGTGGGATCCCGTCATCACATGACGTTCATAAGTGCTACATGAGTTTGATTAGTGTGTGTTGTATGACAGTAATCTACAGTAATCTCCATCATGAACCAGTCAGGAGACTTAATTCAGTGCATAGAGCATAGACAGGAAATGCATACCCTTAATTGCTAGTTATTGCTAGTTATTATTGCCCCCTCAGTATCAACGTCACCTCTACTCATAAGTTTGAAGCCATTGTCCACTACTCAAGCCATTCATGTTTGTGTGCCTATTCCATTGTATGGCTTAGTGATGGTACTGATTGGGGTCCCCGGCCCCATGAAGGGTTGTTATGTTATGGCAACAATAGGCATGTAATTCTTTGGTTTGTTGATAAGCACTCCCTCTTTTTCTCCCCCTTTCAACTTCCCTCCCTTCATCTCTCCCCTCCTCTTCCCCCCACCCTCCTCTCCCCTCCTGTCTCCTCCTCCTCCTCCTCATTCCCTTCCTCTCTCCCCTTCCTCCTCTCTCTCCCTCTCCCCTCTCCTCCCTCCCTCTCCTTTCTCCATCACGCTCCAGATAACTGTGTGCTGTCTTGAAGTATGCATGCGAATGTGTTCCAAGAAGCCAACTGCTCCTCCTCAAAGAATCCCCAGAAAGGATGAACCTAAAGAGGAAGAACAGAAGCAGCAACAGAAAGGAGAGGACAGTGCAACTGTTGCCAGTGAAAAGGACGCACAAGCAAGACCACAAGGTCTGTGTGGTAGTGGTAACTTAGATACATACATTGTTTTATTAATTTGGTTAACACCATTTTAGTTTTTGCATTCTCTAACAAAAAAGAGTGAGTTAGTGGCCTATAGTTTTAATGATTAACTAAAATCCTTCCTGTTTGTTTTAGGCATCCAGGTGAGGTTTTAGATATTTCTCGTTACTATAACGACCAACTAGAAATAACTCATTACTGGAGACCTGACCTTGAGACTCACCAATGGTTAACTTAACAGCAGACAGGGAGGATATCCTATGATGTTGATTGGACAGTGCAATTCACATATAGCTGTGATTTTATATCTTGCACATTTTTGGTGTGTGTTTAGTAATAAAGATTAATTGATGTCTTGCTTGGCAATTGTTTCGAGGTTCTATCTTGATATCTTATGCTTGCTCATGATCATGTTGACATAATATGAGCCAAGGTTATTCATTGAGCAGCTGTTAAACTCTTCTCTGCACAGAGACAAAACCAACCAAAGACCAGCCGAGAAAACGGAAGAAGAATAAAGTGAGTGCGATTGGGCGGGTGTTACTGCTGTGTGTCGTTGTCTGCACCAACTATACATGCTACAACTATAGTGCTGTATATATTCACCGTACATACTGCATAGAGTATCTACGCTACAACTATAGTGCTGTATATATTCACCGTACATACTGCATAGAGTATCTACGCTACATCTATAGTGCTGTATATATTCACCGTATATCGGGCACATTAACTATTCTTTGAACAACTGCAAATTTTGTTGCTACGTTGCTGTACTTGCCGAACTTTTACTCTAATGCTGAGCCAGCTTCTTTTAGCTGCTGTGGACTCACCATGGTGATGAACATACTTGCCTGCTCATTCGCACTCGAGACTCTTAGTTCACTTGAGCGATTGGTTGAGAACGTATTGCTTGACAGTGAGCCTTTCGACTGTGGATGTCCATCTCTTAGTTGAAGCAGCAACTGATGTGGCAATTGCGTAAATATTTTAACGATGAGTGTTCTACAGTAGAACCTGTCTACCCATGAGACCAGCATGTTTTACCGCCATAGACGGCTCAAGTGGCTGCTTTAAGGACGTCATTTTGTACAGGATTAGTGTGACTGGGACAAGTAGCAGTGACCGTAGTCGAGAGGTGGCTGTATACACGTTCCACTGTACATGGCTAGTAAGGCATAATCTGAAACCATTTCTGTAACCAGTTCCACGGGTAAGTGCTCCAGTAGACACCTCTAGTTTAAATCATCGAAGTAGAGTACCGCGCACGTACCCATACTACTCTTGTGGTGGAGCGTTTGTGAACCCTAACTAGAATGAGATCGGGTGGCATTTATTACTCTTGTGTGGCTTTGAGACAGTTCACCGTCTTTGTAATTCTCTCTCCTACTCACTTTCAATGTCAACGAATGCATTTTCACCGTGCACTTATGCCAAATATTCTCATAATGAAGAAACAGTTTCAAATTACTTGAAAGTTGTCGAGAGGGAGCTCTGATGTTGTTGTTGGTTAAAGTGCTCAGTTTCTCTGTGGGAAGGTTTCAATTTCTGAGCCTGTTGGCAACGGGACTCGTTGCTTCCTCTTTGAGATGCATGTCTGATGAAGTAATGATTGTTAGCTAGAGACCCAACGAATCAAACCAGTGCCCTCATATTTGCATATCTATGGGAACAGATCTGAAACTGGAGAGTGGATGAATGAGATCATTGTATTAATTCATTCCTATGTAACTACATGTAATTGAACTATCCATTGGCTTCCTACTGCAAGCAAATAGTGGTGGTACTACATCGTTAACTAAGGACTACTTTCCAGCAATTGGCAAGAAAGCCGGAATTCAGGGATTGCTGGAGATTGCAATGGATTACAGGGATGACTAGGGATTACTAGAGATTACTAGAGATTACTAAGGATTACTAGAGAGTACTAGAGATTACTAGAGAGCACTAGAGATTACTAGAGAATACTAGAGATCACTCTGTAGACAGGATCTCATGCTGTATGAATTATTCCTAAAGCGATCTGGATGTAGTTGTCTAGTGAGGTAACATTTATACCATAGTCGTGCATTATTAGGTGCAGCTCACTTATAGGCGCATATTCGCTGTTAGGCACAGGTTCAACTCTCGTCCCAGGTACTCATTATTAATTTGTTGGAATCTTCTCCCAGAAACACTGCCATTTTCAATCCTACGGAGTGGAAAAGGCTGTAATTTGAAATTCCTATTCGAGCATTTCAAAATTAAGTGCATCTCACGTATTTCCTTCCTGTGGAGATATAAGCGCATGCACCTAATAACAAATGACTACGATAGTCACTAGTTTTATTTTCCAATTTTAGATGTTAATTAAATTCTAACACCATTACTAAACAGGTAGTTACATGTAGGTTACCTGACACAACTGTTTCCCTCAGGTGATTGGTAATGAGGGTAGTATTACCTCACTGTTAACAACTTTCATTGGCCTGATGGATTCAATATCAGCTGATTGAATTCTGATGGTGCCATCAGCTCTTCAGAATACCTGATACTTGGCCTCTCTTTCATCTGCTTGGATAGCCATGTCTGCCTAATGCAACTCACTACGCACTACAAATCATCCTGCACGCTCGCTGTATGAACGTCCTCATATTTGACATAGTTCATCGAAGGCATAAAATTTGCTGACAAGCGATGTGACTATGAATACATTTAACTAGTGCATACGGAATCTGTAATCTGTAGATGTGATTTCTGGAATGCAATATCTCCTTTGATGTGACTTGGATGAAGAAGTTAGTAAGACCTGGCGCCGTTGTTGACTAAAACCGGTCTCCTGGCGATAATTTCCCCAAGGAATAGTTACTGCTTTCGGCAGTCGAATGGAAAATGAGAGGTTCACACTGAGTCGCCCCAGTCCGAGCGAGTACTAACTGCGTATGTCACATACACTGACATAATTATGGCAACTAATTTGCCATTTTATACCATTGCAAAACTAAGCTCGTACTCATGTCACCTTATTATCTCCTTGTTTGTTTGAGTGGCAACCGCACTCCTGGTGTAATAGCTCGCTGGTAGTGCAGGCTAAGTATTACAGCTCGTTCCAATTAACGTACAAGTCACGTGAGGACCATGCTCAGTCGATCGAGTCAGCAATCGTGGCTAAATGGAAGACAAGAAATTATTACAGTGCTTGCAACTTTTTAGCATGGTGAGTTTCGGCATGTAAGCATCAGTCAATGACAGTGATCACGCCTTTCATAAGAGCTGTACTGGCAACGAAAGTCAAAGAGAGCGCTTGAGCAATGGCGGCGGACGGCACGACAAAAAACGCTTGCATCACCACCACCAAGGGGAGTCACAGCATGATAACGATCACGACAGTGTAGTCAGAATGAATCTTTGTAGACCTTTCCTGCGAGCTATGAGGTTTGATTATTTATGCAGCACAATGTTTATTTCTTGTAACTGTGTGTGTGGTGGAAGCTATCCGCAAACCGAGCTGTGTGTTCTTTGTGCATTCAAACTGAGGGGGGAACCCTTGCCAACTTCTGTATTGAACGGCGCTGAAGGAGAAATGGTGGTTCATAAACTGGGGCCTCCAGCAAAGCCTTTGTCTTCTAATCACTTCAAAGGTTGTTTGTGTTGAGAGGTTTTGTCTGTGGTGCCAGTTTTTGGGCCTCCATTTTACTGGCTCTTCCACCTAAAACCACACCTTTTTGTCTGTGCCATTATTAATTCAAGAGCCTCTGAGTCTGCTTCAAGTGTCTATTTATGGTGATCAGTTTTATTACTCCAAAGGGCAGCTGCCAAACCTGTGTGTGTGGCTACCTTTGAAGCTGGAGCCCTTACGTAGTGGCTCAATAATAGCTTCTCTTTCATTTGTGGGGTTGCATGCACATATCAGGAGCGGTGAATATAAATGCACTGAAAACAATCGGAAAAAAAGTTGGGTGGGAACTTCCTTTTGGGGTGAAATGACGGTGACATATCATGGTCAGGTGATTTGTCGCAGGCAGTGGCTAGTAGAGCTGTAACAATATAATGACATACGGATACATATTTGGTAATACACAATAATTACGATAGCAATACATCCTGTTACAGTATCGATACATTGAAACTTCTCGCATTTTTAGCTTGAAAATGTACCCCAAAAACATCACGTTTGTTTGCTCTAGTTATGATGACAGTAACGACCTGTTCCTCTCTCTGACCTGCCCTTCAGCATACTACATATAATTATGTGTATAACAATACATCAATATATCACAATACATCAGGTGCAATATGGCAATACATCAGGTGCAATACAGCAATACATCAGGTGCAATACGGCAATACATCAGGTGCAATACGGCAATACATCAGGTGCAATACAGCAATACATCAGGTGCAATACGGCAATACATCAGGTGCAATACGTCAATATCACTGCAGCTGTGGAGGCCAGTACTTGCATCGACAATGTAATTGCATGTACCAGCACTTGTGTTAACAAGAAAGGTGTATAGACCCGTTGCAGCTAACGTCATCAATTTGAGAATACGGAAAAAGGACACCAACATGGCGGCTATTTAGCGTTTTTGGAGATAGCAGCTTCTATGGCGAAATGGTATAAAACAATCATGCACCAACCAGTATGTTGCCTTAGAAGTGGTATCCGTGGTACGGTAGGACTGCTTTGACTATGGGAGTGTGATTGTGAGTGTGTTTGGAGTGTGCAAGAAAATAAAAATGCGATACGTGTGTTATGCGTGCACAATAAACCAATCATTAAATACACATTCACCGTCCAAACCCGGAGACATGATGTATTTACTGCACAATCAAAACTCTTCCCGTGTTGTGTACTGTTTGGAGTAGCAGCACATGCGTGTCTAATCTGTGCGTAAACTCTGTTTGCGGTAATGCTATTGTGGTCCAGAGTCCAGTCGTTGTTGGATGGCCCAGCGTTAGGATTTGGCTGACTGCGTGTAAGTCTAGTCTCGACCCAGACCCAACCAACCCCAGCACGGATTGCTTTTAGTATCGCGTTGTACTGGAAGCGATACACGCGCTGGATAAACGGTCTGGGAACGAGACGTGATACACGTGCTGGATAAACGGTCTGGGAACGAGACGTGATACACGCGCTGGATAAACGGTCTGGGAACGAGACGTGGTAAACGTGCTGGATAAACGGTCTGGGAACGAGACGTGATACACGCGCTGGATAAACAGTCTGGGAACGAGACGTGATACACGCGCTGGATAAACGGTCTGGGAATGAGACGTGATACACGCGCTGGATAAACGGTCTGGGAACGAGACGTGATACACACGCTAGATAAACGGTCTGGGAGCGAGACTAGTGTAGAGGTCTTATCAGTAGGAATCAAAATCTCAGAACTGCTGATAATTTCTAGCCTGTGGTTGGGCTGCGTAGCAGCTCATTCTGTAGGAAATCTGAAAGCTGCTGCTGCTGCTTGATAATGCACTTACGAGGTCTTTGTGTTGAGTAACACACTGACTGTATGTCTTCATAACTGAGGGTGAAGCCAGCCTGGTTAGTGACCACAGCTCAGCTTCATTTCAACTATGAACTCTTTCAAGAGCGTCTGAGAACGAGCACTTGTAGAACTAGGTCCCATTGCAGAAAGGAAAGGGCCTATTCATGGACTCAGTGCTTGTAAAGTTTCTTACTGTGCCTCCCCGTTGCCACTTGACGTTAAATGTAGTTAAACAGAGTTAATGGAGGGAAGCTGGGCAGGGCCTAGTGCGCGCGGGGGCCTGGCGGCCGCGGATGCCGTGTGTTGCGGTTCTATTGTTCAGGTATCAATGGCCTGGCGGGGCACGTGGTTCGATACAGTGGTTTAGTGCACGCAAGTCAGTAGCTCTCACCTGTAGCTGGGTCTGAAGTCATTCGAGTTTTCCCGCCTTCCCTCCCTGGTCCTCGGTGGTAGGATCGGTTCCATCTCCCAATTCGTTTGGGGCGATATGAGTGTCTGGGCTGGGTCGCGCCACACCTCCAGGGTGACTCGCCTCGGCTCCCCCCAAAAGTACAATAGGTGTGGCTGGCAGGCACGTGACCCGGCACGTGTCTGCCCGGCGTTACTCGGCCTGGCTTCCCTCCAAACAATAGTTAGTATCCTCACGGGTGCGATACCATATCTGCTGTGTTACAGTGAGTTTGTGGTCCCGGAATTAACACACTTTAAACCTTCCAGATGTGGACGATACACTGTGCTCTGAGTATGATAAGGAGGTTGTATTTCTGCCAAGTTCTCTAGTTAATGGTCCTTGAATGATGGACTTGAAAAGAAAATTGAGAGCCGTATTGTTTTCCTTTTTAACTCTTCTACACGGTTTTGTTGAACCATTTCATCACTTGATACTAATATTAAATGTGACGATATGTTGTTAAATGTGTTCTGTTTATTTGTCCAATTGTTTAACAGAAAACTGAGAGCTGGCTTGTTTTCGGTCTCTGATGCTTATACGCTTCTAAGCTTTGACCGTTTCATAATCTGATATGCTAGGCCCTAATATGTTTACTGTTCTCAAATTTGGTTCAAATCAGTCGTAAGTAGCTCCAAGAGGCGAGCTCCACTTGAGTTTCAAGGTTACACTGTTAAGTGGCTTGCCACATAAATTAATGATTGGTAACTTTAGTTTGGTGTCAGCTTTCTGAGGGGAGGGGGTACGCTTGGGAACGGTCTACCACAAGAGAGTGATCCACTCAACAGCCGTATTGAGTTAAGAGATCTGGAAACCCAAGAACGATGTTGGCTGTCTTCTGCTAAACGGCAGTGTTGCGTTTCCGTTTTGAACTGTGGGTGGGAAGGATACTAAAAAATCTATTCTTTTTACGTTGAAGCCATTTGTATTCTGTATGCAATTAATGAGTCGTATGGTGGTAGTGCCACTCCCTTGCGTGCTGACCACGCAAGACTTACATACCAATCAAATGTCCAAATTGCTCTGTAATTTCAAAGATGCAATACCGGCCAGTCCACTTCAAATGCCGGTCAGTACACATTGGCCAATAGAACGAAGACTGTGCTCAATGAACGTCCAATTATATGACTTGTGTTGCCTGGTAGCCAGTGACCATAATGTTAAACGCTCCTCTGTGCTAAGAATTGGAATTTTAGTATGTTGAATTGCCTGACAAGGGAGGATATACAGTACAAGCCACACAGTCTCTTTGCCGTTCTGCTCCAGAGGGTTTTCCTAATAGTCGACCTCCCTGCTACCCTTTGTGCATCGGGGCTTCCTAGATTCCAGCCGTCTGTTTCTGCCAAGAATTTGTACAAGTGTGCCTACTGAAAACCTCACAGGTCCGGTGGTATGTGTATGCAAAGTTGCCAACAATTTGCTGGGAAGCGTGGCGCTTCTCAGACTTGGCATGAGCGTCTTTCCTCTCTGCTGGGTACTGCTGCTGCTTCATTCCTTAGGGAGACACTAGTGCCGCTTGCAACTGCTTCATCTTGTGTTTTGTTGGTAAATAAAGTTTGCCTGTTGGTGGATTCCGACAGGCCTCTGGTTGCGTGTGGAATTGAGTTGCACATAAACAAAGAAGTGATAATGTTGTTATGTACTTACGTTTGAAGCCAAATTTATCGATGGAGGCACGAAATTTTCCTCAATTGGCTAGCCACCTCGAGCTTCCTTGTCATGATGTAGACATACTTTGCTGGCCACTGGATTGATGGATGATACTGTATAGCTGTGGAGCGCATCCTAGAATGTTGGTAGCATGGTATACACCCACACATCCCACATACGAAGGATACATACAGTATATCACTGATCGGAATCAGTGCAGATTTCCACTGGGAAGTGGAACAACATCACACTGTACCTACCACATCACAGGATTGGTGGTGTAAGCTACTGGTTAGCCTCGTACCCTGGCCCCAACCACCCGAGTGGGCAAGGACTGGGAACGAGGCTAGCTACTAGCTACTGGTGTGTTGACATCCTGTCTGCCCAAAACTGGACCTGTTTCTAGAAGCTTGCCCACATGGTATACTGCAGGCATCCTGGGTACATGAGGTTAGGGATCAGAACGCTAGCCTTGTTCCCAGGCTCCTGCCCAGCTTATGCGACAAAAAGCTGGGGAGGAGCCTGGGAACAAGGCTAATCTTAGGAGTTACAGCTGGTGTAGTTGTTAGACCGCAGCGGTTTGATCCGTAACCTACCCCCCTACCCCTCCACATCTCCCCTTCACTTCCTGCTCCATGGTGCCAGTATGAAATACTGTTGGTAGAGATCGTATGACATCACCATGACATGCACCTGTGGTCATGTGATCCCTGTGGGGATCATGTGACATCAATCATTCCATGTTACGAAGTTGTTGTGTGTACAATGATCAACTTTATTCAATGCCAATTCCTCTATGCCCAACCCCAATGAGAGACAGCTGGGTGTCCAATTGTCCATATCTCACCACCTCAATGTACTGGTTCTTCAGTGCTGGTGTTCCAGTATAAACTGATGAATTCCTAACACTTCAGTTGGCAGAGTGACTGTTAATTCACCACCTTTGATGTTCTCCTGATCACATTGTTACCCACTATGGAATGTACATTGGGGCTTTGGAGAGCCTCCAATTGCATTTCTCTGTAGAGGACAGTCATAGTCCAGTTAGGGGTGGGCAATAGCGAGAATTTCTCTGCGGTGAGAATCTTGAAAGAAATATCACCGTATGAAACTACAGAGGCTCACTGCTACATTGTGTAAGATATAGTAATTAGCTCAACAGTATCAGTTACAAAATATCACCATGGAAACAATATGCAGAGTTACTGTAGTAGGGAGTTAATACTACACATGAAGGCAAGTGGTCAATGTTATTGCCGTCATGATGTCTTGAAATAATTATTATTAACACCAAGTAAAACACATGCAAGTTAGCTCCTTGGTAACTCAGTCTTGATATCATTGGCGTTGTACCTCGATAACTACCAAAGCTTGACAATATTATAGCCGCCAATTATCACATTAAAGGAAATACGAGAAGGATCTGAACTATGGGCAGTATCTCCCGTGCACAGAAAGAGAAACAAAAGATGGCTGCACAGAGCCAAAAAACCCAGCTAGGCTCAACCAAGCAGGCTCAACCAAGCTGTTATCCACAGAGGGCTCATAGCAATTGTGATGATAGCAGAGGACTTGTAAGTAGCAAATTTGAGCGCAGACACCTTCCTGTCCGCTTTTTTCAAAATGCAATTTCCTCTCATGCGTGGTTGAGCGACAGCCTGCACTGCGTTGCTCTGGTAATGTTTGTAATGGGCTAAGTCATATGGGCTCTTGCCTCCCACATCTGCAATACAATTGCAGACATTCCAGACAGGTGGCCATCAAAGGCTATTCGCTTGTATTAAGTTCCGATTCTCAGGAGTACTGGCCCCCCTCCCCCCCACACATGTAAGGGTTGGAGCATGTGGCTGAAAACTTATGCCGGCTAAACTGTTGCGGACAACAAGGTGAAGCAAAGATGATACCACGTTTATGAAATACAGTCTCACCACTCTACCAAAGGAATTGAAGTATCGGAATCCGGTCCATTGTGCATCTAGGTACAGCTGTGAAATACGAACTAGCGTCTCGATTATTTCCCGAAATTCCTCCCATCTCTGGCGCCAGTGTTAACTTGTTTTGCCATTTAAAATTTGTTTTCTTGTTTTGCTGTGTGTATCACTTATGCCAGTTCCCTGATAACAGTTCATACAGCGTCGCCTTCCAAAGTCTCCCCCCATGCTTTTGTCACTTGCTTTATGTGTTGTACGTGTCTTCATGGATGTGGTAGTAATGGTGTTGTGTTGGTCGCTCAGCTACTTCCCCCTAGTTCGCCTATGTGAGTAATCCGGTGCCGGACAGCTCTCTGTGCAGAGCTGCTGCTCCCTGATTGCGTCCACTTCAGTTGCTGCTCGCCGCTTCAATTGCTGCTCCTCGATTGCGTCTGCTTCGACTGCTGCTCCCTGATTGCATGCATCCGCTTGTAGCCCCCACCTATGCCCAGGCCCATTGCCAACGTTCTCGAACATTCTTCGTGGAGTTCGAGGTTCAGTAAATTGAAGTACGAAGGTCGCACATCACTAATCTAGTCCCGCCCCACGAATATCCCACGCACAGACAGTCAGACACACACACGTTAAAATCTTATTGGACCAGACGTATTGGAGTATGTTGACATGTTGCATATAGTAAGCAGAGTGAGGAATGTATGAAAGAGGTTGTTACTGTCATTGCAACATTCAAGTTAACGTATAGCAAACAAACAATAGGTTTTCAAATTATTCAAGTGACCCTCAGAAAACGTTGATATATCGATACTGTAATGGGCTGTATTGATATCATATAATTATTGTATTGCGATATATTGATATGTCAATATTGTTGTAACTCTAATGAAGAGGAAGGCATACATTGGCACCAAACTAAGTGGGAACTAAAGTATCAGCAGTATTCTATCCTGGCTTGCTCAGAGTAGAACTGGGAACGCAGGTACAAGAGAAATGTCTTGTGTCTTGTCACAGAGTGTGACTGGTGGTTCATATCATATGAGACCTTGTACTACTGTGCTCTCACAAAAGAGCACCCACCCCCCTGTTCGATGAGCATGTAGGGTGCACCGCCGATGGGTGGGTGCTCTTTGCAAGAGTACGGTACAGGCATTAGTGGCTATGGGGTGTGTCAGAGCCCTAATTTCCTCCAGATGTCCTACTAATACCTTGGAATGTCACTGCACATGACGAGTTTTACGAGGCCTTCCCCCACCTGCACTAGCATTGCAAGTGACAAACGGTGGAGTGGGAAGGCATGGGAACGAGGAGGGGGAGGGGGAGGGGGGGGGACACATACATTTCTAATTCCCACGCCCATTTTTGCAATGCACCCTTGGAATCGCCTCATCAAGCCAAATTTGTATAATCTGGACAAGCAATGTCATCCTTGGTCCGTCCAAAAAGCTTAACTGTTTAGAAATGACCAAGACTGTAGTAAGTGTGAAGTTGGTGTGTGTTGAAATGTTACTATTACGGGTATTACCATTCAGTCAAGCTGAATTGAGTAACCTTTCCGTGACATTTCTAGCACCTTTCCGTCAATAGAAATCCATGAATGGAGAGTTGAGTCAGGGTCTGAGTGTGTTGCCTGATTTTATGCTCACTGGACTGGATAATTGTAGTTTCGCTTGCATGTCAGGAGTATGAAAAAGGGATTCGGTTAACCTTTGTCCTTGTTGTGGAGGGATTACCCTCCACACAAGGGATTTGTTGGAGGGGTTTTGCGTGGACGTCCACTGCGCATGCTCCATTGGAGATATTGTGCGTAAACCTGTAGAAAGTAAATTCACCACTGCACACACACACACACACACACACACACACACACACACACACACACACACACACACACACACACACACACACACACACACACACACACACACACCACCTTTCTTGTCACCACAGGGCAAGAAGCAGGAGGGAGCCACAGAGGGGTAGGACTGTCCAGTTTGCTTAGGGACCTTTGATGTTGCACGATAGCTGGTTTTACACTAGACTGTAGCTTCTGTAGTGACAGTGTGGCTTCTCGCACAACCGGCTAGTTACAGCCCTGATTTATAGCATTCTTTTGTCAAGGCTTTGACTGGTGGTGTACCTGTGTGCGTATCTAAGCATAGGTGATCTAACAGTTTACTGAAGAACTCACTATGAATATTTTTGGGAAATCATTGCTTTGCAATAACAACACGCTATCATCCTATATCTCCACAACTATGAATTTCAGGTGATGAATTTCTAGCTTCCTTCGAGTGTGTAAATTATTCATTCCGCTTTTCCAAACACATTGGTTTGCATGAAATCGATATGTCACCGATACCACCCATCTGTGTGGGCAAAGAAGGCAAAACTCTCTAATTGTTTTACCACTGTAGAGTTTCTCCGGATGAAAATAATTGCAGCCAGCGTTCTGATCTAGCAATCTGGAGAGAGAGAGTTAGTTAGTATTGTGTTACTGTATATCAGTTGACAAATTCCACCCAGTTTACTTGTCTCCCTCCCACACACTGGAAGGGCGCTGCAGTGTATTATCTCAGCATAGCTGTGTCCCCTTTAAGGAAGCAGAAAGCGTGTTTGTCGCACCGTGGAACGAACCCATACCCCATAAAGTTTCCAACCTGTGACAGGCTTGCGTACAAGTAGAGATATCAGATCATGTAGACAAGATGCAATACAACCCTTTGTATACACGCCAAAACACTGCATCTTACACTTACTGACAACGTGACCTGCAATTCTTCTGCATACAGAATTCAATTTTACTCCTTGATCCTAACTTCCTTGCAGCAACCATTAACTTTCCGTAGTATAAGTTGTGGCATTTCTGAAGCTAAATTTGTGCTGATCGCAAAATCTCGAGAGCACAGAATTGATGACATCATTGTGATGTCATTACACATGACCGTTGCCATAGCAATACCAGTATCCACTTTGCTCTGATGGTGCCGAATTGTTTTGGCTTGGGAGGAGGTATGGGTGTATGGGTGGGCAAGAGTAAAATCAGCAAACCACAAAGGTATACAGTCTACCCCCTGCTAACAAATTCTCACTTGAAGGTTTGCTATTCTCTACTGTTGGGACGTCCTTCTCGTTAATATTCCATGCACTCCTCGTGGCCAAATTTAATGGATCACTGGAGATGACCATTCCATAGTGTTTGACCTGAGGTGTGGGTTGTGGAATTCTCAACTAAGGGTTGACCTAGCTTCTCGATGCCGTCACAAACGATGGCCCAAGAGTATTATGATCATGGCTGTCAATGGGTGTTGTAGACGGATCACCTTCTAGGATATCAAAAGAGATCAGTATAGGTACGGTTGCTGTAACGCTGTGTAAGATTTCAAGAGCTTGCTTGATGCCTACAAGCCTGGTTTGAGGTCTAATTTCAAGTCCTGCAAAACGATCCTGCAAAAAAACCCCATGGAACATCTGGGGTCAATTCCCTATCGGACCTGGACTGGTCTTATTTCTGTTGCTCATCAACAGCCAAAGTTGTTTTCCTACTCGGTATACACAGTTTGTGGTCCTCTCGGAGTTGTTGCCGAATACCAAAACCACAGACAATCCATAAGTGTATAGCTGCACAAGTGAATACAATCAGCACTGCATGGAACAGGATATACCGGGACATGAATAACAACCTAATGAATCGATACCTTGTGAATATTTACCACACACCAAATATCTACTGCCATTGTTCAGCAGATTATTGCATGCTTTCTGCATTGCCTAGCAATAATCTGATGCACGGCTGACATTATCAGTACTGGGATCTGACTTGAGGCCTTGTGTCGTGGAAACACGCCTCCATATGCATAATTCACTGGGAGTGCCCTAGTAGCACAGTTGGTCTTAGAGGTGAAGAATGGTGTTTAGGATGTGTGAAGGACTTACAAACTTCTCAGTCAGTGCACAAAAGTTTGGGTGAGTTAACAGATTTGTTGTTAACCAAGGAAGTGATGTTCATAGCAAGGTTTACAGTTTAGCCCATCCCCCCCCAGCTGACCGTATTATGTAGGAGTAGCTCAAGTTACATCCGCGCCAATTAGAGCTGAGTAGTTCTGCTTGCATGTAACCAATACATCCA
Source organism: Axinella damicornis (assembly GCA_963931865.1). Classification (NCBI taxonomy): domain Eukaryota; kingdom Metazoa; phylum Porifera; class Demospongiae; order Axinellida; family Axinellidae; genus Axinella; species Axinella damicornis. The sequence continues at coordinate 1,065,628 of OZ007518.1, forward strand.
CTCGTGTGTGTGTAATAATAGGATGCTTCCATGTGCTGGGCATCGCTAAGAATGTGATTTGCTAATAGTGCTTAAGGTGTACATTTACGTGGCTTCCCGCGGCATGTACCCGATCCATGCATGCCTCAAAAGCCATAAAGATTGCCTGTCATTTGAGAAGCTTAGTTGGATCGTCGGCAAATATATAAGCGAGGGCTCTCTGCACGGTCAGCCAGAAACCCTCGCTCAAATTTCTAGTTGAATCACAATGCAGTGTCTCTCATTCGCTAGGAGCATCATGAATGGGTACCAACTGTCAGCCGCAATGATTCCCTACAGCGCTTACGGTCTTTCGCAGGAACAGGTAGCCTGTGTGTGCGACGTACTACAGCAGAGCGGAAACATCGAACGTTTGGCACGATTTCTATGGAGCCTGCCTGCCTGCGAGCAAATCCAGAAGAACGAAAGCGTTTTGAAGGCGAAAGCTTTGATTGCTTTCCACCAAGGCAACTTCCAAGAACTCTATCGCATCATCGAAAGCAACAACTTCTCTCCAGAATCTCATCCGAAGATGCAGCAGCTCTGGCTGCAAGCACACTACATCGAAGCTGAACGGTTGCGCGGAAAACCGCTAGGAGCCGTTGGAAAGTATCGCATCCGACGCAAATTCCCGCTCCCGCGTACCATCTGGGACGGCGAGGAGACAAGCTACTGCTTCAAGGAAAAATCAAGGGTCATTCTACGACAGTGGTACACGCAGAACCCCTACCCATCCCCGCGAGAAAAGCGTCAGTTGGCAGAGCAGACGGGCCTCACTACCACCCAAGTTAGCAACTGGTTCAAGAACCGAAGACAGAGGGACAGAGCTTCGGAAGGAAAATCGTAAGTTTCATGAGTGTTTCTTTACCATGCGTGATAGCTTGTGTGCTAGCTATTGGGCTTTGAATCGTCTCCATTACCGTATTTACTACATGATTTACTTACCAGAATGGAAACGGTAATTTGATACCGATGGGTTCATTGAGTGTAAAGTGAGACCTGCTTGACCAATTCAGTGGGTTTTGTTGAGACTGACTCCACTTAACAGCTTTTTACCCCACTCAACGCAGTTTACAGCTCAACAGCTGCAGTTGTAACATGTAAATTTGGAAACCGAAGCTAACTGAAACATGAGCATTCCATTGACGCTATACTTCCTCCCTCTTCCTCTCCTGCAGTGGTACCCCTGAAAGTTCTGGCAGTGAGAAAATAAAGTCCGAGTCCGCTTGTGGGTCAACCAAGAGCAGCAGAAGCAGTCTCCACTCACCCAAAGAAGCGGTACAGACGCCCCAAGACTCGTCAGAATTACCAGAGGAGTCAAATGCCGGTCTGACCAGTCTTCCTGGGTCTCCGAGCGACCAAAGTTTAGAAGATGGCCCCAATTATACAAAGTTGTCCGTTTACTCTCCGTCAAGCATACCAGAGCAGTTCTCCGTACCTGAGAATATTGGCACTGAAGCACAAATCAGCACTTCACTTCCGACAGCTGTCTCCGACGTTCAAGGTGCAAAGTCTTACTATAGTGACTCGGAGTATTCAGTCTCCTCAAATTCAGAAGTGACTGGGAGCTATTACAGCCCTTCAACTACTCGCGGTTATTCATTCTCCCAAACGTCCATTTCTCCGACACCGCTAATGAGTCCGTATCCGGCAAGTTACAATTCCCCTGCTGCTGAGGGTATGATGACCCCCGGGGGCACCATGTACCCAGGTGCTTGCATGAGCCCTACTTACATGAGCCCTTACGGAACAGGAAAACAGTACACTTGGCCTGCTCCGACAAATGGTGTCAACTATGGTGCATTTGGTATGAACTCACATGAACTAATGCAAAGTGGGTATGGCTACCAGCCATCTGCAGCGGCTGCATACTCACAAATGGCCATGACACGCTCTAACTACCCTGCCAGCTACTTCCCCTCTCAAATGCCTCTGACAAGTACGACTCAAAGCTGCTAGTACTTTGTATAATTAGTCACCTCAAAAACCGACAATCTACCTTCAATCCATTCTTCTGTTCTCCTCTGATATGCATGTAGAGACCATGGCAAGCTGTGGTCAAGCCCTCCGTTTTTTGTACTGTCATCTTCTGGCAATAAATTTTTGAGTTTTCTGGCAATAAATCTTTTGAGTTTTTCTATTCACAATCTGTAAACTAAAGCATAGCAAATATCATCAATTCACACCTTTTATCATTAATCTACAAGACCTTTTTAAATCAATTTTCTGTAACTATAGTTACTGTTACCAATAATCATAGCATAGCAATATTCGTTACTGTACATATACAGTTAAGTTATATATATATATGTAGTACTGTACTGTAGCTGTATAGTTTGTATTGCCTAGTATGCCTTTGCTAATGTACTCGCAGGTAGTTGTTTTATGGTTATGTGGCGCTATACAATTTATGTGTCACTTATTCCACTGTACGTCTGTATATAGGAACATCACCGCATTGATCAAATCTGACAATAGTTTATTTGACTGGTGGCATAGGCTGGACCAAGAGTGTATAATTCTTCATTATACACTCTTGGCTGGACTGCAAAAACATAGCCTTGAATCCAGGCGCAGAGGGGGAGAGGCTGGAGTGAACACAATGCACTTCAGACTGCACAGATAGTGTCCAGACATTGCTCTGGAAGTAGCTACCCAGTGGAAGCTGATCGCTGCATGTATGGTTGGGTACGTAAGCCTGATATCTATCAGAGACCACAATGACATAGTGTACCATTGCAGGTCAGCTATGAGTCTTAGGAAGACGAGTTGAGTCGTCTGTAAGAGGATGATCATGACTTGGGCTGCTTGTGCTGAGTACGTGCATGCATGGGGGGAAATAGTGGAAATAGCTCACATTCCAAGCAACTCTTGATGTAAAACAGATGTCCACTTACCTAGCGTAATTGGTTCAAAGCAAGTGCACAATTCAATACGCTCAAGATAAAGGCTTTCCTGGCACTCACTTACACAAGAAGCGCTACTCTAACTAAGGAGGGAGTCCAGGTGACCTGCCATGCCCAGGCGTAGAATAAGGAGGCAGTCCTTTCCTTGGCGTAGAGCACTGATGCAGCACGTTGCCTTGGCAAACACACTCTCAACAAAGGGCAAATCATTACTAAAAGATGTGCAGTAGTAAAGTACCAGTCACTGCACAGAGTACTGTTACCATAGCAATGAGAAACCCTCTATGTGTAGCCAACAGACTTAGCTGTGCCCTGTTTTGAGGTAAGGAAGCAGCAGATGTAACCAGGTGACCTCACTGCAAGCACAACACACACTGGAACTGCTGTCACAACATGAATGAGTGCTCTCTAAAATAATTTTATTCTGAAGCCAGCGCGCCTAAGATTACCACAACATGAGGTGCCATGGCAGCTGCTCTGCTATCCAAACTGGGCCACAAGAAAGACCATCACCACCACCACAAAGAAGCTGCACTGAAGCACAATAGGAACTACAAACAATGGCTTCCAAATGCAGGCAGCGAAGTTAGTACAACCCATAGGTCATGTTTTCCATCAGCAATGATGACCATTGTCATAACAACGTGCTCACTACTTCAGGTGCAGTTAACAAAGACAGTGAGTAAAGACAGTGAGTAAATATAAAATATACTGCTCCGGAATAAATCCCAAAATGCTTTAGAACCTCAAAGTCATTTTAGATCACATGATTGCTATACAAAAGTACAGTATTGCTATGCGCAGACAAACAATTGCTACATGTAAACAAGAATAACTGAATAACAGAACAATTACTAACAGGTAAACAAAAGTAACTGAATAACAAAACAATACAATAGATTTTAATTTGTGAAACTAAAGACATTCCAATTTGAGACATACCTGGCGTAAACCACGTCCCAAGAATCCAAGAGATAATCTTTGACCATTTTCAGAGCGTCACTCCCACCCTCCTAGCTCACTGTCACCAATGGCAATTAGCTAAAACTTTGACTGAATTAGCACGTAATACAGAAGCCCAATTGCTGATGTGTAGGTGAGGACCCAGGCCAGACCCATCTTTGACAACTGCAAGCGTCTCCTCAGCTGGTAGGCCGAGTAGACGTGATGAACGGATCCAAACGTCAGGAATATCAATCCAAGGTCAACAAATCCTACGGTGGGGACCAGATTGGTACATGCTTCAAAAATGGTAGTCACATGACTAACTGTTACTAACATTACCATATTTAGGAGCATGAGTTATGTATTCACACAGCCGGTATTGCACCGCTCCAAAGGGAAGCAAAAGTTGCCCATGGTATAAATTATGATCCGCCTGTTGATTTAAGGCAACACCTAGTCTCGTTCCCAGACTGTTTATCCAGCGTGTGTGTCGCTTCCAATATAACAACCGAGACTAGGTAACACCGTCCCTCCCAGTCCCACCCTCTCCTATAGAACGATACAAATCTGCTTGCATGCATGTTTATGTAGTATGACGCTCCGAACTCAAAGGTATAACTTCAGTGCAGCTGGTCTCGTTCCCAGGCCGTAGCAGAAACAGTCTGGGAACTTCTGTGAGTTCAAACTGTATACGAATGTAAAGTGCACGTGATACTTCCGGCTTTTCCACCTGCTGAGCTGGAGAACAGTCCTTTCCTGCTCGCACATGGAAGCAACTATTTGCTGCAGGCTCTGCTACGGAAGGCAACCAGAAGTTGAACAAACAAAAATCATTTTGCAGAGCGCCTCCAATAGCGTGATCGAGCGATTGACTATTGCGATGAATGGGCATGACTGCGACGTTTCAACACATGGCACAATTGGATTTACTATTGTCATGTGACAATGTTCTGAAATCTGATTGGTACTGCCAACTTTCTGGCAGGGGAAGTAACAGTTTGAGGTAACGAGACTACAGTGCTGAGTGCCACAAAATAAACGTAGCACTTGATTTGTCAACTTTAGCTTCACGGTCCTTGAAACTCAAAATAAAGAGCAAGCTCACTGAGGTGCAAGATGTTTTCACTAGTTAAACATTGATTGGAATGCCAGCGAGAGAGAAAAATAAACTGAGAATTAATATAAAAATTCAAGTCACTATCACACCATAAGTGGTGGTAGTACACTGCAATTACAATTACTACAAGCAGGTGCCACAAAAGCACACTCCCCACCCAGCCTCCACACAAAGAGTGCTTAGCCACACATCTGAAGTGCCTGCACCATTGTGGTGACAAAGAGGGGGATGGTACCGCTTTGATAGTAGACCGGCTGACATTTGGCCAGAGGCAATAAAATTAATGGTGAAACCAGGTTGATTTCAAACTAAGTGGCCTCTCCTTCAGGCTGTACCCTCAGGACAAACCCACTCACAAAACGTTATGCCACCTACAGTTCTACAGTCTCTCCAGTGGATGAGACCATCTGAACAGAACCGTTAACTTTGTCACATATATATTTGCACAGTATATTAGCTCGCACACCAACCAAATAAGTATTTCAAGTAGTTCCAAACAGACACTTTCAGTCACTATACAGTGGCCCTCATCAGTGAAAATACAAGCAATGCGGACAACAAACTAGTATATATTTACGTACTTGCATGTCAGTATTTGAAGTCTGGATTTCCAGTTATGGTGGGGCTTAGCCTCGTTCACAGACCACTCCAGGTGGCCTGGGAAAGGCTCAGATTTGCAACATAGCAGCATGCAACTGCAATTGAAGTGACTACATTGTACACTTTGTGTGTGAAAACCTCACTCTTATAAGCTTGGAAATATACGTGACCACACCACATTTTTAGCACATGAAACCCGGCCGGCTTCTCTGTCACTCTGTCACAGCAAAAGGTTTTTGTCTTAAAGTTGAGGCACCAACAGCAAACGGGCACAGGTATGATGAATACCTCATCTTTTACTTATGAGGAAATCCCTGTTAGAAAAGAAGTACAATTGACCTCCCAAAATGCAAGTTACCGCTACTCTATGGCCAAGCGCTAGCAGTGCACTCCTAGGACTTAGAACCTCTGTACTGTGACCGACGGAGCCCTTTTGTTGAAAACAATCTTTTGTTAAGCACTTGGCAAATGACGGAAACTCGATCAACCATCACCCATTAGCAACTCATCGTCACAGTGTAGTGCATGAGGTTAGACATGATGCCATCACTGTCTTTCACATGATGTCATAGGGGTCAAAGGTTAGTACCCTGCTGCAGCAAAGGCCACCCAGAAATCAACTCAATACTGGTAGGGAATTAAGGTAAGCTAATAATTTCTGGGCTCAGTGGATGACACGGAGAGATTCTGACTACACCATCATCATTGTAATTTTTTACTGACCCAAACATATGCTTTTGGTGCTGAAAATCACCCTTGTCTTTTCTGGCGACCACTTTGCCCTCCATGTGTAGGTGGATTTATTTCGTTCTGGAGCTGCTAGGAATGAGAAAGCTACATGCGATGATCCGTGTAGCTGCTAGCCACCTAGTACCTATGTCCAATAGGCAGTATTGGAGCTGCAACAACAAGCTGGTGGATGCAATCAGAGTCTGCTTGGGGTGAGTGTAAGACTGGGCTATGATTCTTAAGGGTGAGAGTGCTCTGCCAGCGAGATGCACCGGCTACCAGCAGTGCTGTTCCAGTCCTCTAACAAACACACAAGCCTATAGGAGGGTAGGCGTATGCAAAATTCCGCTAAGCATGGTTAATCCCGAACCAGAAGTTGTCAACTTTTGCCGTTTTATTCAAAGCAGAACTTGAGATCAACTGACAGTTTACGATTATCAGTTTACTATAAAATTCTCATTAGCGTTTGATCTCTGTAATCTTCACAACTGGCGGTTATGCAACCATAGCAGGTGGTTACACAACCAATTACACTTACGTGGGGGGCAAAGGAAGATTCAGGACTCACAGATGTACACACACACACATCGATAAACATTTATTACTGCGGACCAAAAGTACTGATATCTAGATTCTTCAATACACTACATTGCTGTAGGCAATATGCTTCACCGCTATCCCGGAGTGTATCTCTCCTGATTGTCATGACTACATGATCACTAGTAATATCAAACCCCAGTAACCTCTAGTAATCTCTAGTAATCCCCAGTAATCTCTAGTAATCTCTAGTACTCTGCAGTTACCTCTAGTAAATTCAGGTAGCATTATTTGTTGATCGTCATGACTACACGGAATACACTGTGATTGGCACAGCCGACTAATCTACCCAGGGTTACAGAGACCATTATGCTGTATACAGGACGCAACCCACCGACAACTATCTGCGGAAACCATGGCAATAAGGTTGCCCGCATTAGTGGCACTTTGTATCCAATTTCAGCCAGCCAAGAAATGCAGGAAGCTTACATGGATGGATGTCCCGCCAAAGAAGAGCACATGATGCCATTAGTCCTTTATACAGAGTGCGCTGTGTTTCTGACACCATGCTAAGCTGTCACCCACATCTCCTTGTCGGATCAGAGTCCTTACAAGCGATTGCCATTATACACTTAAAACTAAACAGGCTAACAGGATAATCGTTATTGTGTTATACTTCATAGTACATTCTTGGCTAACGTTACTACTTAGCATACAGGTACGATCGCCCAGCTTGCAGGTTGGTCGTCCTGGTTACAGGTACAGTCGTCCTGGTTACACCAGGTTATGTATACGAGTGGTTACCAGTATACAACCTTGTTCCCAGGTCCATGGTTGCACGAAGAATGGTGGAGGCATTCTTCGTGTAACCGAAACGGTGCTGGCCGGGGAACAAGGCTAGCCAATATCTTTTAACAGGCAATTTAACTTGTGGTAGGAAACGTCTCTGCGTAATCTAAACAAGAAGTAAAGGTGCTCAAAGGCTCTACGATAAACTCCACTATGGAATGTACCCTCGGCTAGCATATTTAAACTTTTAGTGGGTGAGGCTTATACCGGATTGGCCAATCGCATTTTAGCTTCATTGGAAGCTGTTATGTAAGCCAGGCTAACGTACTGTATGAGGTGCCACACCCCTCACCCCTCCGAGAATAGAGAACTATATGAGTGGCCACACCCCTCTGAGAATAGAACATGATTGGTAACTGTATGAGTGGCTACACCCTTCTGTGAATAGTACATGATTATGAATTGCCACATCACAAAACTACTTCTCTACTAAGCACGCATCACCACCACCACCGTATTTAGAACTTGTACATCCCATTGCTGTTAGATGTTATCCATCAAGACCTTTTACTATCAGTTTATGACCCACTTATAATTCTTAACATGACGACATCATTTTCATTTCCATCGTCCGCATTGCAGCTGATGACATCAGTGTACGGTACTACCAGCAACCAATCGTGTTCCATTTGCAGAGGGGGTTAGCTTCTCTGTGAATCCTTCCCACCGAGGATGGTACATGTGTACACAAGGCCACTTTGCACGTTTTGTGCATGTTGATGTAGTAAACCGACTGTAGTTGTGATATTGCAGTACTCCGATCAAGGTAGCGATATCATAATTGCGGAGGCATATGTAGCTGACAATTGTGATAAAGAATTAATTATTGATCAACAGATAATTGTGTCTAAGTGCTAAAATCTCCCAAGACACATACCTTCCATAAGGCAACCAAGATAACGACGTGGATATTGGTCCGGCAGGAAGTATATACTTATGTATTATGCTTGCAGTGCATTACGGGTCTTAATGCACGAGGGCAATCTAGTTAACGGTCGAGGTAGCCTCGTTCCCAGGCGCTCTTGGTTATTGGGGAGAAGAGCTCTTCTCCCCAATAACCAAGAGCGCCTGGGAACGAGGCTACGGCGAGGGCGAGATAATGCATGAGCCAAAAGCGAGTGCATTATCCGCCCGAGACCGTTAACTAGATTGCCCGAGTGCACTAAACCCTAGCCTGTAATGCAAACTGGTATCTACTTAGCGCAACTCACTGACCCGAAACAGCTGTTGGTCTTTGAAAAGTGTGCATTATCTAGATAAGCGATTTAATGCTCAGTCATGTGATTGATTCTGAGGCGTCTGATTCATTGATTCAGAGGGTCACATGAGCGGACAGGTCTTCGCATTCAGCACCTGAACTGGCCCTAACATAAACCATCACCCTACTTCCTGCCGGACCAACAACCACTTTGTAAATATGATGTTTTACCAGCTCAAAGTTGGACAATTTGCCAATGTTTCGACTAGGTACCCTATTTCACAGCAGAGGAGGAGGATGGTATCTGGGTATGCGACTGGGAGGAAGTCTCACGTTAGGATCAAAATTCAGCATTAAAAATCCAATTTTTAGTCCCAAAAGTGGTCGTTAATAACATTGTGAGAGGAAGTAGGTCAGCCAAAACACAGGCACACCATCTGACCAATCGGAATGCACCATGACGCAATGCCTCTGGCAGCCATATCTCTCCCACTGTCTGACCATTGAGCTCCGAGTGCCAGACAGATGATATGGAACACTGTCTGTCTACCTCCTGTCAGCATTCTCCCTTCCCAATCAACCTGCCAATACTTTGGAGGTATGTTCTCGGTAGACGCTTAGAAGTGTACTATGCCTCCTAAGCTCTGACTCAAGAGTCGTACACAGTTGACAGAACAAGGTAGCACCAAGCTCTGACTCAAGAGTCGTGCACAGTTGACAGATCAAGGTAGCACCAAGCTCTGACTCAAGAGTCGTGCACAGTTGACAGATCAAGGTAGCACCAAGCTCTGACTCAAGAGTCGTGCACAGTTGACAGATCAAGGTAGCACCAAGCTCTGACTCAAGAGTCGTGCACAGTTGACAGATCAAGGCAGCACCAAGCTCTGACTCAAGAGTCGTGCACAGTTGACAGATCAAGGTACGTAGCACCAAGCTCTGACTCAAGAGTCGTGCACAGTTGACAGATCAAGGTAGCACCAAGCTCTGACTCAAGAGTCGTGCACAGTTGACAGATCAAGGTAGCACCAAGCTCTGACTCAAGAGTCGTGCACAGTTGACAGATCAAGGTAGCACCAAGCTCTGACTCAAGAGTCGTGCACAGTTGACAGATCAAGGTACGTAGCACCAAGCTCTGACTCAAGAGTCGTGCACAGTTGACAGATCAAGGTAGCACCAAGCTCTGACTCAAGAGTCGTGCACAGTTGACAGATCAAGGTAGCACCAAGCTCTGACTCAAGAGTCGTGCACAGTTGACAGATCAAGGTAGCACCAAGCTCTGACTCAAGAGTCGTGCACAGTTGACAGATCAAGGTACGTAGCACCAAGCTCTGACTCAAGAGTCGTGCACAGTTGACAGATCAAGGTAGCACCAAGCTCTGACTCAAGAGTCGTGCACAGTTGACAGATCAAGGTACGTAGCACCAAGCTCTGACTCAAGAGTCGTGCACAGTTGACAGATCAAGGTAGCACCAAGCTCTGACTCAAGAGTCGTGCACAGTTGACAGATCAAGGTAGCACCAAGCTCTGACTCAAGAGTCGTGCACAGCTGACAGATCAAGGTAGCACCAAGCTCTGACTCAAGAGTAACTGCACGCTGACAAGGGTTTGTTTGCACTTACATTGCATAGGCACTAAGTCTTACATATTTTGATGTGGATGCTGAAACTGAATATATCACAGCTCACAGCTTCACTGTATCCTGCACTGTATGGTATTACGTAATACCTTCCTTCATGTTCGACCTGGGGAATACGGATTAGAAGACGTAGCAAAACGTGCCTACTAATAAAGCGTTGTCTGAGCTTATGCATATAGGGATTTATACATAATGTACAGAGACATGGCGGAGGGGGGGGGGGGGGGGGGACATAAATAATGTACAGAGACATGGCGGGGGGACATACATAATGTACTGAGATGTGGTGGGGGACATACATAATGTACAGAGACATGGCAGGGGGGGGGGGGGGGGGGACATACATAATGTACTGAGATGTGGTGGGGGAACATACATAATGTACAGAGACATGGCAGGGGGGAACATACATAATGTACAGAGACATGGCAGGGGGGAACATACATAATGTACTGAGACGTGGCGGGGGACCAATTCCAGTCCACAACGTATGATATCCACCCTACAAGCTATGAAAGAATTCTAGCCTACACTGCATGATTGTACTACGGTAACCTTACCGTCTCATTCCTCTCCTCCACCCTCTCATTCCTCTCCTCCACCCTGTCCCTTCCTCTCCCCTCCCCCTTCATCTCAGATTCGGACGGAAGGCCCCACAGCTCTCTTTAGAGGCCTAACTCCTATCATGCTAAGAGCCTTTCCTGCCAACGCGGTCAGTTATTATGTGTTTCTAATTCTCTTTGCTTTTGCTCAACAAATAGCATTTGGAATATCTTTTGCGAAAGATGGAACTTGCCTACCAATGAAGTGTTGTCTGTAGGTATAATCTTCAGAAGCATTACCTAGTTAGTTTGGCAGCTGTTGAAGAACCACACATGCAAGCTGAATCCCTTGCAGGCATTGAAGTGGAGCTTACACTGGGTGCAAATCTAATCTAATAACCTGGAAATGGCGGGTTGAATGGGTTCACTGCAGCTGCCTGCATCCTTACTGCAATGGAAGCACCTGAACACCAAGTTGAAGGTGGTGGATGTTCAATGGAGTCTTTTCAATGATGACATTGTTCATTTTTTGTCAACCCACAATGTCGTGTTGAGCGGGTTCACATGCAGCTGCCGGCATCCCTACTGTAGCTGAACACCAAGTTGAAGGTGGTGGATGTTCAATGGAGTCTTTTCAATGATGACATTGTTCATTTTTTGTCAACCCACAATGTCGTGTTGAGCGGGTTCACATGCAGCTGCCGGCATCCCTACTGTAGCTGAACACCAAGTTGAAGGTGAAGGTGGTGGATGACTGGATGTTCAATGGAGTCTTTTCAACGACGGTATTATTCAGTATAGTCTCGATACTAAATGTGGAGGGAAACATTAGCATAACGGTTTGATCTCCCCTCTCTCAAAGAATACTACGTATATTCACTGTACAAACTAAGCAAGTTCACAAACGCATGCTAAAAGCAATCAGATGATATGATTCTGTCATGGAGGTTTGTATGTAAGTAGACCAGCTGTGGTCAATACAAAGAGGGACGTAAAGATGTCCTTAACATCTAGGAGGTCCTGATCGTCTAGGTGGTCCTGATCATCTAGGAGGTTAACTCTGATCGCCTAGGGGGTCCTGATTGTCTAGAAGGTCCTGATCGGCTAGGAAGGTCCTGATTGGCTAGGAGGTCCTGATCGGCTAGGAGGTCCTGATCTAGGAGGTCCTGATCGTCTAGAAGGTCCTGATTGTCTAGGAGGTCCTGATCGTCTAGGTGGTCCTGATCATCTAGGAGGTCCCAATCGTGTAAGATGTCCTGACGTCTACGTCCTGATCAGCTAGGTCCTGATCATCTAGGAGGTCCTATGAGGTCCTGATTGTCTAGGAGGTCCTATAAGGTGCTGATTGTCTAGGAGGTCCTCATAACCATTCCATAGCAGTGATTGTACCTGCCATGTTCCAATGTACCAAAACTATGTGTAAAGCACCTCCCATGCGATATGAGGAACCCTCGATAACAAATTGAAAAATGGATACGGTTGAATTGAATAATAATTTTATCTCTGAGATTCATTCTGCATCAGAAAGTGGGTAAGATTGATTTGTAATTTTACCTCCAAGAGAGTCGACTGCGATGTGTACCACAAATTTAGGTTCAATGCCCGCTGGGTTAGAATCACACCTATCCGTGCATATATACGTACATGTGTACTAGACTGGCAACAGCATCATCGGCATGTAGGGTAAGTACACCAAACCTGAAAATTGTGGTTCACACGCATATCAGACTTCGGGGAAAAATCATGTCCTTCCATACTTGCAGCAGACTATCTATGCTTGTTTTGTGCTAACTTTAATAAGCTCTTCACTTCCTGTCTAAGTGCCAAATGTGGCTCTCTGATTGGTCGAATCGTTGCCTTAGACAGTTGCAACGTGCCATGCATGGACCATTATCTGCTTTTCCAGTCACATTTACTTTTCCATCGTGGGATTTTTAAACGTCACCCAAACAAGTACACAGTGTGACGATAACAAGCGAATCATGCATGCACATCCAAACCCAATGGAATGCAAAATGGTCCTTCATGAGGATTCAGGTCTATTGATATTTGTAAGGGCTGTTGGCCACTTTCAACGTTCTGCAAGAGCAATAATTATGCTGTTAAATCCCACTTAAGGTACAACATACCATTTGTCATCCGGAAAGTGGTTACTATAGCAACCAACACATGTTACTAATGCATGCACCATTTATGCACATGTGTGCGTATGCACACACAGGCTTGACAATAACAACCCGATATACATACGTATTAAAACCTCGATATTGCTAGAACACATGCACACACCACACACACACACCACACATGCACACATGCACACACACACCACACACACACACACGCACGCACACACACACACACACACACATACACACACACACACATACACACACACACACACACACACACACACACACACACACACACAGCTGTGATCCTTGCTCTATTACATGCATGGCTAATTACTCTGCCTGCCAAGCTATCTCAAGATCTACACACACAGACTTCCTTCCCCACAACATCAGCAACTCAGACAGCATTTTATGGTCAACTGCTGCACCCCACACACATTAACCAGGGTAGCCAAGCAGGGCATTAACTAGAATACATGCTCGAGACAGCAGATACCGCCACCACGTGGTAGAGATGGTCGCGCTCAAAGGACAGCAGACACCGCCACCACGTGGTAGAGATGGTCGCACTCAAAGGACAGCAGACACCGCCACCACGTGGTAGAGATGGTCGCACTCAAAAGGACAGCAGATACCGCCACCATTCGTTACATTCGCAATGTTACAAAAAGCAGTAAGGTATAAATAATGTTAATGAACAGTAGTGAACAGAAATGTTTACGCATTCTCCCTCCTTTACTGCCGACTTTGTGACCATATGATGTCATCACAGAAAAGTTGTAAAAATAGAACGAGACTACAAATGCATGTATGTCCATATTTGGAAGTGTCTGAAATCACAATACCTATCAGGTACTGTCAGTCCACATCAAAGAGTCTGAAGGACAGTGGGAGTATGTCACTACGGCTACTGTACTTTACAAATCAGCTCACCCCGAGACTGGAAGGTGGGGGGGCCGGATGGACACGAAGAGGTCCATTAGCGGGAAGTAACTCACGGACTCTTTGCACTGGCTTCCTTTTGTGGTAAGGTTGATTAAACTTTGACATAGCGCATCAAACAGTATTTTGTCTGCTCAGGGTCCATTCTCATTCAGTGCATGCGCAAATGGCGACCGCTACGTATTCACACCGGAATGCAGACGCATACTGCAGACACACAACAGGTATTCACGGACACCAAAGGGGGCTGATAATGTCATACGCTGTGTGATGACTACTGCACTGGGCTGTGACTGAACTGCAAACGCATGCGTGACCAACCGTCCATTCTTGTCCTCACCACACAATATGCCGGAGCCACTCAGCTGTGGACCCATTGTACTGCACTGGTAGACAGTATTCAAAATTGATATTCACATAACAGAGTTTGGAGTCGGCCTGCAAGAAAATAACTACAGCATTTTGCCGAACTGCCCTCAAGATTACCGAGTTATGCCCCTTGCAAGTATTGTGAACTGTCCATCAAGATTACAGAATTACGTCCCTAGTATACAGAACAGTCCCTCAAGATTACAGAGTTACGTCCCTAGTATACAGAACAGTCCCTCAAGATTACAGAGTGCAAGTACAGTGAACTGCCCATCAAGGTTATAGAGGTGTACAGAGTTACGTCCCTAGTTAGCCTCGTTCCCAGGCCCGAGACGGCTACGTCCCTAGTATACAGAACAGTCCCTCAAGATTGCAGAGTTATGCCCCTTGCAAGTAGTGAATTAACTGTCCATCAAGATTACAGAGGTGTACAAAGTTACGTCCCTAGTATTATAATACCTACGTCCCTAGTATACAGAACTGTCCATCAAGATTACAGAGTTACGTCCCTAGTATACAGAACTGTCCATCAAGATTACAAGCGGTGTACAAAGAGCAAACATATTGAACTGACCCTATACTCACAGAGTTCCTATCAAGTACGTACATACTATGACTACAGACATTTCCAACTAAACGGACTTCACAAGTGCAACCCAATGCACAGCCTGTCAGAGAGTCAACGTGGGATATGCGACTTCCACGTATTAGCACACCACATGGTCGTGTCTTGTCTCCCCTGAGTTGGAACCAATAACCAATACCTCTGGTACCAATACCGATACCTCTGGTACCAATACCGATACCTCTGGTACCAATACCGATACCTCTGGTACCAATACCGATACCTCTGGTACCAATACCGATACCTCTGGTACCAATACCGATACCTCTGGTACCAATACCGATACCTCTGGTACCGATACCTCTGGTACCAATACCGATACCTCTGCTACCAATACCGATACCTCTGGTACCAATACCGATACCTCTGGTACCGATACTGATACCTCTGGTACCAATACCGATACCTCTGGTACCAATACTGATACCTCTGGTACCAATACTGATACCAGTATTGACTGTTGGAATTGTGCAGTAATGACAATTCAATTGCCCAATCATAAGAGTCTGATTGAGCACACGCTCGAGCAATTAACAATGACAATTTGCCCCTAAAATGTACAACAATGCCACGGCACGTAATGGCAGCCTTTAAACCTTCTATGACGTCTAATTGACTTCCGCAAAAGGTCAATAGGATCACAAAAATTGACTGTACGGTGGGAAACAACACACACTAATTGAATTGGTATGCTACTAGAGCAGCTGCATTGACGCGCTATGATGTCACATAACCAGCCTTTGTCACGTACTGCAAGTGCCAAACACTGCGGTGAGAGGCCTGGGAATGAGGTCATGCATCACTAATTCAGATGTCGGCCCTCTGAGGTGGTATCCTAATCATGTTTACAGTCTTCACCTGGCCAGTGGGCTCTAGGCAGCCTGGGACCCCAACCCTGTGGAGAACCCACACCAGCAGGTTACCATGGTAACTGACCCCCACAAAGATGGAAGCCCAAGGAGCACCACAAACAAGTTTGCCCACAGAAAGGCACACAAGTGAGCTAACCATTGAGAAGCCCATGAGCAATACACTGACCAGCCAGACCTTCCCACTGGTGGAAGTTCTCCCTCCCTCTTTGCAGTGTACTGACTCAGAAGCCTGAGTGAGTCCTACTCGTGAATCTTGTGACAGTACAGTTGGCTTCAGCGACTTCATTTTTCTTTTGAAGATTGCACGTTCTGTGTTCTACAAAATCCTCGTGCAAAGTGCTGGAACTTGAGTTCACTCCAGGTTGCGTAGCATCTTTGAAACTCCACCCACAGGAATAAATTCCACCCATAGGAAGTTATTATGAAGCTCCACCCACAGGAAGTTACTAACACCACAGCAGTACTAAATTAGGCAGACATTGAAATTCCCTACACGGAAGCAACTCAGGGTTTTCAATCGCCCATACGTTGATCTTAATTTCACTGAATCCATGACGATAGACAGTGTTTCCATGACAATACAAAGGATCGCTAGTGGTACTGCGAACACCTCAACACAATGACATCTTAATTGTAACTACGTTAAGCATAATTCTTTATGATATGTTGCTATGGGAACTGCACGGATTTACATTATACACCTCAACAAAATTCAACACACATGACCAATCAGTAGAGAAACCACCGGCTGGGGCTTGGGAATGAGGCTAATACACATACGTACTGTCATGCAGCCCCCAGGAAGCATTCCGCTAACCTCCTCCACTGCAAGGGGGTGTATCACTGGCATTCACGGAACGGTTATGGTGGATATCGCATGTCATGCCCTGTCATGGCAGCCCTATCAAGCAGGAGGGGGGGGGGGGGGGGGGGGGGGGGGGGGGGTTTGGTGACAAGGGATGCGAATGTGACAGTGTCAGAAACATTCCGCTAAACCTCCTCCACTGCAGGAGGTGTATCACTGGTATCCACGGAACGGTTATGGTCATATATTGGATATCACATGTCATACCCTGTCATGGCAGCCCTACCAAGCAGGGGGGGGGGGGGGGGGGTTGGTCACGAGGGATACGAATGTGACAGTCTGTGCCATTCCTGCATTCCAGTTGTGTGGGGGAGATGAAGTCCTATCACAAATGGAGGAAGACTTGCTGCAGTTCCTAATCTTGTTAGTGTGCTGAGGTGATTCGATTTAGCAACATCAAACCCCCAGCCAGTCATTAGGTACTTGAGAGGTGCACTAATGAATATCCACAGGCTTTGACTGTGGTATGAAATTCTCACATTTATTAACTGTAATTCCTTTGAAGAACTTCATGGGCTAGCTTTCATTGGATGATGCTATTAGCAATGATGTCATTAAGCCTTTGTCTTCGTCCCTGAGAGCTGTGTGCATGACTTCTAGTTATAAAAGTTTCACCACAATCTACTTATATGCGGATATTATAGGGTTTTTTGCACGGAGAAGCTTGTACTGGTCAGTATGGGCATCTAAATTGAAGTTGCCAGAAGCTGATATAGGAATGTCAATTACCATGGAACATTGGAACTTTCACAATATCCCTCAGGGCTGATATACAAATGAAGTTGCAAATGTTCCAGGGATCACTGCGAGCTGGATTATGCTAGCAAGGAAAATGTACAGTACTGTGGCAGGTCAGAGGTCACTTGCTAACGGTTAGTTCTGTTCCCAGGCTAACATTCAGCTTTGCTTTGCTTGCACTACCGGCGGGGACCCGGGAACAAGACAAGGCCAGTGTTTCATTCTGCGTCTGCTGAAGTATTGACAAGGTGAACGTAACAGTTGAGGCATCACTGCAAAAACTATTCACAAGGGTTTTGCATAGCTCAAAGGAAGGACAAGTTAACACTAAACATGCGTAGTTGTTTTGTGGGTCATATACCCTCGGAACTGAATGGTATCACTGGTCATAGTAACAGAGCTGAAACCATGGCAACATGGTACCACTGGTCATAGTAACAGAGCTGAAACCATGGCAACATGGTACCATTGGTCATAGTAACAGAGCTGAAACTATGGCAATGCGGTACCACTGGTCATGGTAACAGAGCTGAAACTATGGCAACACGGTACCACTGGTCATAGTAACAGCTGAAACTATGGAAATACAGAACCACTGGTCACGGAAACAGGGCTGAAGCCATGGGAACACTGTAAGCTGAAACCATGGCAACCCTGTACCACCGTACACCTCAGCTGAAGCCACAAGCTAATTGCTTCACTGGCAGTCTCTCTCCCAAAGTGAAACACTTGAAATCTTGAAGACCTGCACACAATGGTGCTTGCTGGGTTCACTGAAATTGAAAGAAGGATTTGTGCAAGTGTTTGTTTCAGATTCCACACCATTCAACTGCTAATTGCAGCTGCTCTTCTCTTCCTAAACCCGGCACGTACTGCACAGGGGGTGGCTAGAAATCACTGACACGTACAAGACATAAAAAAAATCATCTGATAAAACCAGCCAACCAATATTAATTTAACATCGCAGGGATTGAGACACAGAAAGCATTCACAGAGCATGCAGGTCCGTAGAAAGCCTCATTCCAACATGGCAACATGGCCTGGGTCAGTGCATAGGAAGAGATTTTCGGTGATCTGGCAGCAAGAGCTTGGATGATGTACATACGTGAGCGCGCCAGGTAGGGGGGTCTGGGGGGTCTGGGGGTCTGTCTGGGGGGTCTGTCTGGGGGGTCTGGGGGTCTGTCTGGGGGGTCTGTCTAGGGGGTCTGTCTGGGGGGGGGTCTGGGGGGTCTGGGGGTCTGTCTGGGGGGTCTGTCTGGGGGGTCTGTCTGGGGGGGGGGGGGGGTCTGGGGGGTCTGGGGGTCTGTCTGGGGGGTCTGGGGGGTCTGTCTAGGGGGTCTGTCTGGGGGGGGGGGGGGGGGGGGGGGGGTCTGGGGGGTCTGTAGAGTCGGGAGACTCGATATGTAGGGATACAACTGACACACGATAGAGGTAAAATGCGGGGTACTTCCGGCCTGCCCCTAGGAAATTCTACACCTTCTGAGATTGTTTCTGGTGCAATTGTGGAATAAGTGGTTCCCATATCCCAGGGGAACGAGATGGGTGCAAGCGGACTGAGTCCATCAGGAAGGAAAGGTGAGGATTAGAGATGGCACAACTGCTTTGAGTCAATCAACACACTAGTGTGTGTGTGTGACTAATGGGAGCGGGTTAGTGCTGCACACGACCTTTGCACTGGACCCAGTCCTCACACCAGAGATGTTATTGCGCAAGACTGTTGGATAAGGAGTTACGCCGGACACGTGCAGACACAGCGAGGGAGCAAGACAGCATATCTGTATCTGAAGACAGAACTGTCATGCACCGTGTTCAATGGAGGTGGGAGTTCGTCTGACCTCTGCACAGAGAGCTGCCCAGGGCTCCGGACTGCTCACATATCGTAGGGGGATGAGGGGGGGGAGTAGCTGAAGCACTCGAAGTGAGCAAAGCTACTATTCTTACTGCAAACAGGCTTCTAGATATCTGTTGCTAAGTGATTAGAGTGTGCTCTTCATGCTTTCAAAATTGAATTCATTACCAGCTGACAGGATTAAATTCCAAGCATAGCCCAGGAGACAGGTCTGTGTGTTGTGTTGGAGACCTTAACTACGCATAGCAACATTCTGCAATTTGTAATTGACTTATTGTGAGATTGCAAATATCACTCACAAAACTTTCACGGTTTTATTTCAGATATTAAATTCTCTGGATGATGACTCTTGCATACAACCTAGCTACGTACATAGCAACGAGCTTGCGGTTTGTTTGCAGGCAGCTGCTCTGTAGAAAACTTGTAAGGAGCTCAGAACAGCAAGCAAGCTGACTTCCACAACCTCCTTTAGATATTGAACGGAGATTTGCTAATTTAAAATAAGTGGCTGGATGAGTTGCCATGACATCAGAGCTGTTTAACCTACGTAGGTACCATTCCTAAAATCAGGTGATTCAAGTGGGCGCAGGATGAGGGCCACCGGCATGCTTCAAAAGTTGAATTCACTGACAACTACAAACGTAAATTCCAAGCATAGCAGAGGAGACTGCTAGCCTCGTACCCAGGCCCGACCGTCGGGCCTGGGTACGAGGCTAAGGAGACTGCATGCATGGTCTGTGTACGTATGTCTAGCAGCTGTTCCACAGCTTGTGCGGGATTAGAGGTTTGACTAGTACAACGTTCATAGCTTTATTTCATGCATTAATTCTTTGCAAAACTGGCTGACATACACTGTATGCACGTGTGCTATAACAACAGATGGTACTGTCACAGTTTCCGTCGCCGAGCCACATTGCTGTGTCTAAAACTAGCCCAGAAGCACAAACTACCATAGCAGGCGATTCGAGTGGGCGCAGAATGCTGACCACCATCATGCTTTCAAAATTGAATTCATTAACAGCTGCATACCTACATTCTGAGCATAGCACAGGAGAGAGGCTCTCAGATGCCTCATCAGAGCTCATTTGAGTGTATTCTTGAACCCATTCACGGTTTCTGAATGGGATGCACGGATGAAAGGGCTGAACACTGAGGTCTGTCTGCGAGCTAGGTGGTCATCCTTGGCTTCTGACATAGCTAGAATATTCCCCGAGGTTTCGACTTCTCTACACCTTC